>OX451217.1:49407805-49750832 GCA_949628195.1 Phasia obesa
GCCAAACCGACTAAACTTTCGGCCGATAAAAAGACTACAGTCTACGGTTCCCTAACCGAGAACAGTATTGCACGGAAAGTTGCTGCGGTAGAAACACAAAAAGTCATAACTATCAAATCCAAAAGAATAGGGGGTACAAATTCGTCGCTTTTTATATTTCAATTAATTTTACTTTTTTCAAATGTTCTAAAAGCTTTTTGAGTAAAAAATAGTAAAACTTGTAATATGTAATTGTAATATGTAATTGTTTACAACAGGCAATAATTTTTGTTGGACCGAAAAGGCGTCAAGTCTGCACTTGCTGGTGTTTGTTAAATACATATTTCGTTGTGCTGTATTTAAAAATTATGGTCACCTTGCTTATACAGTGATTACTTTTAAATAAGAAATAGCAGGAAATTGTATATCGTTGAATACCTTTATTGAAATTAATGCACAAGAATAAAATTTGAAAACACATGTAATACTATAGAATAAAAATTATTAAAATTATTAAAATAAATAAACATCGTTGTTGTTTTTTTTTACATAATTTTTTTCTTTTTCTTAATAATTCACTTAAAATTAAGTTAAAAGGCCCTTAAAAAACATCAAAAGTTTAGGGGCTTCATATTCGTGTTGTAATTTTTAGAAAAATAAAATAGCTCATCTGAAAGTTACAAAGTAAGATTTCAAAACAAAAACAATTAGTTAAAACTTACATTAAAAAGAAAGAAAAAAATAGAAACATATACGTAGTTTGTTTAAAACATATTTTGTTTTTATAAATGTTGGATAAATAAATAATTTTTTACCATAATTTCGCAATGTTAAATTGTTTTTAAATATGTTTTTCTTTTATGATGATTTTAACAATTCCTGTGTTATGTATTGAAATGCTCTATTCGTTAGTTAATTGTGAACACCGACCATTTATAGTAACTATTGTATTTACGGCGAAAATTTATATATGTAAGTAAGTACTAGGTGGTAGCAATGAAGAATGCATTAATTTGATTCGATGCTTCGAATGTCAAGCTTGATATTTAACTATTAATTATATTATTATAAAAAGTTTGTAATTTCGTACAGTGGAGCAGACTAATAAATTCGCTATTATAAACACCTGGTAAGTGGATTTGTCTTGGATTGTATTTCTCTATTGTTCAACATTAGGTAATAGTGATGAGAAAAATAAATATTTATATTCATAAGGTGGCACCGCCGAAAATAATTACAGCAATTAAGCCATTTTGTTGTTAAATGTATAAAAACGTCAAAAACTATAATTGTAGCATTACACCTAACAACTAAAAACATGAGTAGCATTGTAGTATTGTAGATTTTATAAGTCTTAAAATACTTTTGGAAATAATTACTTTATTTTTTATACTTTTTTTTTAGAACTTTTGACAGTTGGCCTACACATAAGATAGTAAACCAAAAAATAATGAAAATAAATTATCCTTGGTCAAAGTAAGTATTAATTTTTATTTACCAGGTTTACACATTCTATTCCGTTTAAAGCTTTTAAAATTTTTATTTACACTAGTAAATTTTAAGCATAAGAATCTGAGTTTTTATTTAGAAAATTTAAAAAAAATCCACTGATTTATTACAATACAATATCGTTTGAACGAATTAGGTCGAGTAATTAAATTTACTCATCGTAAACACGAATCCAAATTTTTTTAGGTAGATCGACTTTAAAAGTTTATTTTTTTCTAAGAAATCGTACCTTGAAAAGTAGGTAGACCACAAGAATGATAGACCTCAATAATTCTGATTGAGAATATAAATATAAATTATGAGAGCTTTTTTATAGAGTCGCGCTTTTTTGTCATTGCTTACATTTATTTGTACGTAATTATTTGAAGCAATTTGTTGATTGCAACCTTACATTGGCCGTACTACGTCATCTAACGGGAAATCATTCGCTTACGCCATGCGTAAGCAACTTGTTTTATATCATTCTTGGGTAGATCTATAAATTCATTTTGCGAATTTCTTTAATTTTTCGATGAAAATGATGATTGGAAATTAATGATCATAAGTACTCAAAACATCGTATATTTGCGTGCTGTTTTAATTTTAGACGATTGAATTTATCCAACATTTGTTCGTTTTAAAATCATTTAATTAAAATTCTAACTTAAAATTAAGAAATAGAAAAATCCCTTTAAAAACGTTGGCCAGCATTATATTTGCCAGTTACTTCTAAAGAACCTGTAGTTGTGGCGGTACCCAAGAGATTTGCAGCAGAACAGGAGTAAGTACCAGCATCGTCTAGTAATCAGTAAGAAACAAAGTGTTTAATTAAAATTTCTCTAAAAGTAAAGGACATTCAAAAAGTATTACCTGGATACGCTTGTGGTATAGTTAGACGACAAACTCCATTTCTATACTCTATAACATGTTTGTTACTACTTTCTAAATTGTAACCATTCCGGTTCCATATGATATTTGGCTGTGGATGACACTGGACAATGCATTCGAAACGAGCCTGTTGGCCAGCTACTACAGCTCTATCCTTAAGAGGCTAAATGTTTATATAAATTTTTATAATTTAGTAAAGTTATAGAGAAACTCTTGTACGATTCAGTACTATAAAACTTACCGTTATGAACATGGGTGGCTTTTGTGGATATTCTTCCCGATTTAAGTATGCATTAACTGGTACATCTTGAGATGGATCTTTTCCAAAAAAAATTCAAAATTTTATTTATAACATAGTTTTTAAACCAAACTCAGTAAAGATTAGAAACACTTACGGCAGGCAAGTTGGCAAAATTTAATTTTGTTAAAACATTAGGAGTATTCACTGTTCGAATTATTTTTGTTACGTAATTTTTAAATTAATTTATAAAAAAAATTTTTAATTTAATCAAGATATATCAAACACATTTCCGAGCCATGAATGTATCTATTTTATTAATCGAAAATATTAATTTAATTTCTTCATTTATAATCGTAATTTTAAAACCCATAAGGCCAAATTTTAATAAAATATTTACATTTAATAAATAAATTAAATATTTACAGTATTTAAAGTATTTTATAAAATTTTTACAAAAAAATGGAAATAATTTAATTTAATTGTTTAAAACATTTTTAAAAATATCTTTAAAGAAAATGGATTCTAAACTGTGAATACCCCTTAAATAATTTTATATCACATACACATAAGTATGCAATTTTTAAGCAAGCTTTTTTAATAAACACTAAAACACATGCAACATTATACTTTTTTGGATTGATCTTATCAGCTAATTAAATTAAAAAAAGAGAACGAAAAATATTTCATGCAGTTTACCAGCCTTGATTCATATGATTGGCATAATATTTTAAAATAACTTGCAAGTCGTTAATGATGTGACGTACTATGGTTAATGGGAAACTATTGTATGAATTTACATTATAATTTTTTCAATAAGTTTTTTTTCAGTTTTTAAATTTATGCAGCCTTAAGGTAGACAAATATTTCAAAGTAATATCTGCCCCCTAAAATATATTACAAAATTTATTTGTAAATCGTTATTTATATAACTTCTTTACAAATTGGTATTTTTTATAAATTTCTAACGGCGAACATTTTTATCAAAGAACTGTATGCCAAATACTTAGTACAAGAGTGTTGTTAAGTTTTTTTGTTAATTATTTAGGCAACATTTATATTGCTTACTCCTAAGAGTTTTTGTATGCTTACGGAAACTCAAGTTTTTTGCTTGGAAGTATCTTTATTGTCTTAATTATAAGTAATATTATTTGGTTATTTTATTTATTTTAAGGTTTATTTTAGATAGTCCATCCAAGCACATCCCTAAAACACAATTTGGGCGAATATTCTCAGTAAAACTATTGCTTTAAGGGCCAAATAAACTAATCAAATGGCTTGACAAACATACTTTTTCATTTGCAACGAGTTGATAATTATAAATTTTTAAGTTGTTCCTTGCTAGCGATGAGATATGTACTGCGACAAGTTTTTCGTTAGCCGTTAGCTTTAATTCTTAAACTAAATATTATGATGTTATATTTATTTTTATGACTCTATTTCTGTAGTCTTTTGATTTTACTTTCGATAAATTCTGCAAAAAACCATTTTGTTTTTATGAAACAACACACTTTACAAATTGATTGACATAAACCAAATATAACGAACAAACTATAAAAAAAATTTATTTTCATACAAACAAGTTTAAAGCCGCTGTACAAACTTGAAAACAGTACATTAAACTATACAACTGGCTTGAGCTGGCATAAAATTTGGCTCTGTTCGTCAAGCTGTTTGCATAGCTTATTTGGCTTTTAACTATTATTTCGTTTCTGGTACAGTTACAGACAAACTTAAACAACCTAGTTGGGCGCAAAATAACTGTCAAAAATTCTTATGTATGAGTACATACAAAATTTAGGAAGCAAACCAAGCTAACGCAGCGTCGTTTGCGACTTAAATTGCTCCTTCTTATTGGCGGTATTGCAATGCTTAGAGTAAAATAATTTATTTAATGGACAACTCAACTGCGTTTATTAATTTGAAAACACTTAATGAATCCTTCATAGACGTTTCGCATAAGTGCAAGTTAAATATGTATTCGAAAGTGGGCGTGGTAAATTTTTATTCCCGGTAAATCCTATGTTTGGTTATGATGAAGATGTAAAAAGAAACCAAATACGTGCAGCAGTTATATGATTTTAGCTTAACTTAAAAAGTGGGTTTTAAATTTGTCGCTCTTTTACACCTTTACACCGACATAGAAAATCACACGATCCTAACAGTTTACAGAACGAATTTATTTGAGAAACAAGAAGCAATTTTGTAAAATATTTTAACCCTTTTTTTTCTATGTAGGGGTCTGTCTTATCGCTTTCGTGAAAAATGCTAAATGACCTTTAAAGCAGGGACATTATTGTTAAAATGTTCCACGCAAATATTCTTCTTAAAATTCTGCTATTAATCTCAGAAAATTTAAAAGCACAAAATTAAACTTTAAAAAATTGTTCGGCAAAAATTTAAAATGCATTTAAGGGTTAATTTCGCACTTATTCAGAATTGATGCTTAACATCCAACAAAGTCGAATTGTAGGTGATTAGTTTGTATGAACAAAATGAATTACACAATATATAGGTTTACAATTTTGATTAAATGAATTGATTGATATTATCATTATTGTTGTAAGTTTGACAAAAAGATTAATTAGTTTAATTTTCTCTCTGAATGTTTCACTCTTTTATTTTAAGTGAACAAAATTTTAGTTAAATTCACCATCGTAGTTACCACAAATTCAATTATGCACTTAAAACTAAGTGCTTTATTTTTTTTTATTAATTTTTACGACGCTTTGATGATAATGTTTAATCAATGAGTATTAATTAAAAAGTTACTAAATCATGTTGTTACGAAATAGCATGTTACAAATTTTTCAAGCTTTCGAAGGGTTTTATTTTAAAACAAATCTCTAAAAAAGACTTCAGCAAGTTGAGATGGTATAGAGGAAGATTTTTGGCTGAAGCTTGAAATGTTTAGTGATTGAATATATTTTCGTTTTTCAATAATGAAATGATTTAAACGAAAGCTTGGGAAAAGCTTGATAAATCATTAAGATATTATTTAAATATTTACAACATCAAATTACAACACTTAGTTCTACAAACATAAAACAAACACTTAAGCCTTCATTTAGCAGTCATTTTGTAACTGCCGTCGACCCACCTGGGTAAGCTAAACGATGTAAATTGTGCAAGGAATCGTTGCTATGAAGACGATCAATATTTATGTCGATCAGCTGGGTATTGGGTAGACTGTAACGTTTCCCAAGTCTATTAATGGCAGGTGAAGAACTATTCGACGAGGTCGACTTATACGAAGGACCTCTAGTGTATTTGGTGGTTTCGGTATCTGAATAATAACCACCGCTACCTGGCTGACTGCCATGGAATTGGGTCGAGGATCTTTCATGACGTACAGGTATAATAACTTCACGACCACCTGGTAAAGGATAGGGTGATTTGCGACCCGTTTGTCCGAGTTGCTGTGGCGTATTCGAGGGTAATGATGATTTAGAACTATTCCATTTATTGGCCACAAATTTGTGACCCTCGCCAGGGAATAATATACCAAATTCATAACCAAAATCATATTTAAAATAAATTAAACCAGTATTGGGATCAACACATTTCGTACCTGTATTTGTTATATTTTTTTTTTATTTTTTTGTTGGGGAAGAGGACAAAGGATAACATTGAAATATATAACACAAATAAATAATTAAAAAAATATTTATCGTCAAATAAAGCAAACTTAGGGTTAAATAAAAAAGAAACAAGCAAACTTTGTAAATAAAAAAATATATTTTTCGCCAAAATGGGCATAAATGCGGGTACATAAAATTAAAGGAAAACGTATTTCATATTTTATTAAATGTATCTGCGTTTTCCTTGATTTCTATAAAACAATATTCTTGCACTAACTTACCATATTGTGAAACTCTCGACTCATCACGATATGCTTGTGGCTTGTTGTCACCCTCACTGGGTGCTCTCTTAAAACCGGGTCTAAAGCTAGGCGTTATAGTGCGCGGCTCAGTAGGGCAACCATTAACCATCGACGTTTTGCTAATCTTGTGTAAATCCTCTTTGACATCTTCTACAAACTTTTGGGACTTTTGCATAAACGTGGAGCTCATCGTTTTACTCTGCTCTTCGGCTTGAGATTGTATATAGCCATAGCGTGGTGGTGAACCCACTTTCAGATTCATGTCGTCACGTGAAAAGTTTTGTTGCTCTTGTTCGTAAAGAGTTGATTGATAGTTTTGTTGGTTGGAGCGCATGGACGAGTGGCGACTTAGAGAATGTGTACGATTTTGGGTATTTACTCTGCTATCTCGTTGTGGGCGCAAGGCACTGACATCGATTTGTATTTTTGAGGGCATTTCGGGACCCTGATCGAATTCCATAGGTGAAAGCACACGTTCGTAGGTGCGAGGCAGACTGCATGAACGGCTGGGTTGTGGTGGTTCTACATGGCGATAACGTAAAGGTCCTTGTTCGCCAACAGGAGTCCAAAGAGGTGCAATTTTAGCATTTTCAATTTCGCTATCGTAGTCGGATTCCCTCAAATCGGCTGGTATAAATTTTGTGGGAGTAGGTGGTGGTGGCATCCGTTGACGGGCAGGAGTACAGCGTGGCGAAGGTGTCGGACTGTAAGGGAAGGGTTCTAAAGTGGATTGTTGTTGTGGTTGTTGCTGTTGACCATATTTTTGTATTGTTGAAGATTCCTCCTTCTGAGAATCAAAATGAATAACCCTTTTAGTTTGCTGCATATTTACTACACGCTGACACGTTTCCGAGGACTCTTTCATTTGCATAACATTCTGGGTTTCAGTGGCCATCTTGGCCATGTGCAAAGGTGCACCCGCTATGGCGTTGTAATACATGGTAGTCTGAGCACTTGTGGCTGGCTTTTGATACTGAGATTGCGCTCTATACTGAGGCTGTGGTGGTGGTGGTGCAGTTTGTTGCTGTTGGGCTGCAGCCAAGAATTTCGCAGCCACAGGTTTAGGTTTGAAAACTTTTTGGGTTTGCTGTTGTTGCTGCGTTTGTTGTTGCTTGTAATTATTAAATTGTTGTTTGGTAATTTCAGTTTTGATTTCTTGCCTTTGTTGCTCATGTCTAATGGGTTCAAATTTAGGTTTTGTTGGAACTGATTCAAATTCCATGGGTGAGGGTGTTACCACCACTACAGGCGACTTGTGACCGTTAATCTTGGGTACTGGTGTAGGTGGATATACTACACGATAACCTTTTAATTCATTTTCTGAATCATAATTTCGCGACACGGAACGGAAACGTTCATCGATTTCACTGCTGTAGTCACTGAATTCTGCAGGTGTCTTACGTTGCACTGATATTGGACTAGGGGCTACTGGAACTTTAATAGGTGTCGACTGGAATTTGGGTCCAGTCGAAGATGATGACGACATATTGTATGCAATATTCTTGCTCATTGATGTCATCTGATAATCCTGCATTAAGAAGATAAAGATTTGGCCATTAGATTTTGGAATTGGTAAAAAGTTCTTCATAAATAATCAAACAATGCTTGCTTAATAATTTAATTGCGTAACACAAAGGATTAAAATTGACTGCACAACTTTAACATACATACATGCCTTGCTTGTAAGAGGATTTATAAATTCAGGCTCTAAGTATTGAAGACACTAGGTTGCATATGGCGATTACGTTAGGAAATATGTAATGAATTTTTAAGCTAAATAGTTCTTAAAAAACTATTTCAAGTTAAAAAAAAAATATATCAAGTTTGTAGTTGTTGCTTAATAACTTTAAAATAAAACAACTTTCGGCTCATCATGAGCGGAAATTATTTATGATTTTAAGGACAGGTCTTAAAATACTAAAATGAAATGAATGAAAAGATTGTTTCACATTATGAAAATATATTACTTCGCTATATCTCTAAGCTTATTCCAATTTCTTTATATTGATTGATTTTGAATAGTGGACGTGCTGTGAACCTAGGGAACTATAATAAGCAGAGCATTGAAAATTTTTACGACAAACGTGTATACTAATGTGTGTAGTCAACCTAAAGACTGGTTGGGTGTGGCACTTCCCATACAGAGTAAATATAGTCTTCATATATCTTGGGAATAATAATAGATAAAGTTTGGAAACTTTGTACTCGTAACCCCCGCACTATGGTGCACAGTTGAGCAGTCAACTGGCTGGATTGGGCGTTGTTTGGCCAATTTAAAGTTGCCAAGTCTGTAAACAACAAATTGCTTCAAATAAATATGTACAGAAAAATCTAACTAACAGGCAAGAATTGGCACCCCGGCAAATAAAATCTCTTCATTTTTATTAAAAACTCTCATAATTTATAGTTATACTCTCAGTCAGAATTATTACCCAATAGGAAGACATTTTCGTGACGTCATTCGGCCGAATTTGCGCAGAAAAGTTCCATTTTAATTTCGTGATGGCGTAACCTTGTCTTCTGGCATCCTTGGGCATGCAACCACCAACACAAAGTAAATATTCATTATAGTTTAACATCGAAACTATAATAGCAAGTGTTGAAATTTTGTACACAGGCAATACTGGGCGTGGCAGTTTTCAAACCAAGCAAATGTTTGTCATCATGTAAAAAGATAACAATACCTCTGCGAAGCTTTTTGCTTGTTTGCAGAAAATACCCAAAGACTTTGGCGGGAATCGAACCTGCAACCTCCAGACTAACAGACTAAAGCGCTACCAACCGGTCTATCGCGGCACTAACTGAGAACTAGGTAGAGTTTTTAAGTATTATTGTTAATGTGCATAGTCGTACAAACAATTGGCTGGATCGGAACACTTGACATGGTACCTCTCTTTCAAAGTGAAAAATTATCGTAATGTACCTAGGGATTTAAAGGAAGTATAGTCTTTACAATTTTCCCAAATAACACGCTTATTAATATGCTTAGTTGAGCAAAAATTTGGCTGGATTGGAACAGTCGACGTAGTACCTACCATACAAAGTGATAAAATCTGAAGTGGCCTACTCTCAACTTTACTATACCTCAGGGAAACAGATATTTTTATGTAATATTACATAAAGAAAAAAAGTTCAAAGTGTATTCGAATCAAAAACAATTATTTTCGGTTTGTGGTGGCAAACTAACCCCTTGCCCCATCCCAATTATGCCCAAGCACTATTCAGCTCTTCATCTCCATATACCAAACGCACATACAGAATTTTATTTTGATATATCTAACGGTATGACCTGTAAAGGGTTTCCAAAATTGGGGTGTTCCTTGTCCCCTCCCGATTATGCCCAAAAACTATATAGCTTTTCATCTCCATATACAAAAGGCACATAGTTAGTTTCATTTTGATATGTCAAACGGTCGTCACAAAAAATGGACATACAAAATAGTCAAAATGGATTCAGGAGACTTTAAAACTTATAAATCCGTTGAAATCCCGACATCGATTTTTTTCACGATTACTATACTTTACCTATACTACGTATGGTAAAGTAAGAACTAATGCGTTTTAAAGTTTTGTACTCTGAGAATATCGTGCTTTTTTGAGTAAAAGCTGAGGGTATATATTTGGCGGGTCGAATACTCACAATACAAAATAATTATTAATTGTCCTATACTAGAGAACCGCTGTAATGACACTTTAAAATTTATACATGCTGCACTGAGAATGATGTGCGTTTTTAAGTTCAGGTCGGCCATTATTTTATTTTCGGAAGTTTCTGTTAATTTTTAACAATGAGGTACGGCTCAATTGCTTAAAATCAATGATTAAATTTCGTTTAAGTGTTTCCGTAACTTACATGCAACTCTAGCGCCTATAATACGTCTCACATAAAAAAGCTCGAATAAACAATAATTATATATAAATTTAAAAGTTTTAAAAATGTATACTTTAATTAACAATAAATTTTAAATTAATAATGAGTGAGTTAGAGTATTCTTTTCCAAGGTACTAAAAATGCTGAACGGGAGTTAATAAGGATTAGTGCTGTTTTACAGGATCGCATGTTTTTAAATCACAGCTTTATATCTACAACATATAATTTAATACATTTTAAACACTAAAATTTAACAATTTAATACAATTAGATACAAATGAAATAAAAGAAGAAACAAAGCTTTAAATACAAATTCGACCACAAATATACGAATTAAGTTTTTACTACGACTGTTAAAAGGTTTAGTGCTAAATTACAACATTAATTGCAGACATTTAAAGGACATTGAAATTGAGTTTGCACAGATTTTGTTCATTTCTTTAAGCCAACCTTATCCTCATGATGATATTTGTTTTCGTTTGAGGCAAATGATTCCTGTTTATCCGGACCATTGTGGTGGCTGGCATTCGAGGAGCTGTAATAAAGTTGTGCCGGTGGCAGTTTTTCTAAACCAGGAGGACCATTAGCAGTAGAGGAACTTTCGAAAAAGGATTTCTTTTCCATCATGGTTGATTCCATTTTCGAAAAACTAGATATTTCTTCGGTGTCGGCAGCATAACCATTTGTTTTGAAATCACTTTGATGGGTTTTGGGTGGCTGACGTAAAGAAGTCTCATCTGATTCACTGCCACTGTACTTCCATCTATCGCTTTCATAGTCACTCTCATAGTATTCACCACGGGGTGTTTGGAACTTAATGGGTACTACAGGTGGTGGTGGTTTGTAGGTAGATTTTAAATTGGGTACTGAGGGTGTTATGGTGGGTACAGAGTGTGGCAGAACTTTAGAAGGACCGCCTCGTATGAGATTTTGTTCCAAGGTTTTTTCCATGGTCTCTACTAAAGACTGACGACGTGTTTCCGGTTGACCGGCAAAACAAATTTCTGGCGGTGTTCCTGGTTTCAGTTCTATACCATCTATGGGGGTTTTAGCTCGGGGTTTGGCCGGTATAGGTATGGATTGTGTTGCCTGCTTGACTAGGTAGGGGGCGCTTAAATCTTGCGTGGATGTGGGTAATTTTATTTCTTTAATTTCATGCTTATCACTTTGCTGTTCGAACTCACTGGTGCAACTTTCATAACCACTTACATGATTGGGAGTCCAAAGCTTGGACATGGCCAAGCCCTCAGCTGAAGGCTTAGGCGAAGGTGATCGGGTAAATTGTTGGGCCGGTGTGGGTAAAACGGCTGCTGGTCTCATTATAGGTTGTTGACCATATTCCACTTTTACTGATTTTGTTACCATCGTATCATGACTATAGTTTTCCAAAGACAAAGGCAATTTTTCAGCAAGCCTGGGAGCAGCAGGTTTGGTATTTGTAGGCGTTTGTGGTGGAAATATGGAGATACCGCCATGAGGTGGTTCTTTGGTACTTAACTTTCTTTCTTCTATTTTTTGTATTTTTGCATTGAGATTTGTTCTGTTCGGTGTCTCTGTATTGGGTAAGAAACAAATTTCTGGTGGTGTTCCGGGTACCAGATTTAAATTTCTCAACTCTTCCTCTAAATTCAGACCGGAATTGTTTGCTTCTAGCTTTAGTGGTTGACAGTTACTGGGTTCGACCGCTGGTATTTCCTTGACAGTGTCATCAATTTTCTTAAAGTACTCAAAGGAAGAGGATTTCTTTTCGATAGAATTAGACGAGGACATTGTTGATATCATAGAGCTGGTCTTGTGACTTTCATTGGGTTGTGGTTGTAGTTGTGGTGGTGGTGCGCTAGTGTCAGTTACCGGTGGACAAGGTTTAGGTGGCACTGGTGGTGGGGTTTGTGTGTAACCAATCTTGGTTTTCATATTATCAAAATTGGATGAAAGTGACTTTAATTGTTCCAAATGTTGGCTAAAATCAGTTACATCCTGGTTATTGGTGGCGTTGGCGTTAGTGGTGTTATTATGTTGGTTTGTGGGAATTGCTGTTGTAGGTATTTGTTTGACTTCAATTTGTGTAGGTACTGTGGAGGTAACCGTACGTTGTTGCAATTCGGGCATATCTAAGTAGGCTGATTTGTGTTCTAGACGCATGGTTGCCTCAGTAGTGCAACGATGCTCAGTTATTGTCTTTGACTCAGATAAGCCGTGCAAATCGTTCGAGGTGGTTATTTCAGTTTTTTGGGTCTCGAACGATAGCGGTTCTTTAGCAAGCGTCTATTTAGTTTTGTTGTAGTAATTGTTGGTCGGTAGTGGCAGTAGTAGTGCAAGGACAATCACAAAACAATCACATTTATATTTTGTATGAAGGAATGTTTTTTTTTTTTGTAAATTTTTATTTTGAAGAACAAATGTGAAGCGTAAAAAAACATTGGGAAGTTTAGAAATACCAGAAATTTTTATTATACCCCAAAGATTTATTTAATAAATTTTTGATATATTTTGTTATCAAAAAACAAAGCATTTTATTTTGCATTGGATAGAGTTCAAAAATTGTTGATATTTTTTTATTGAACAGGGCGCGTGGATTGTTTTTATTTTAATTATGAAAATAGAGAAAAAATTTACAAAATAGAATTTAATTTTAATAGAAAATAAATTTATATTGAATTTTTTTACAATTTTTGAATAATAAATAAACTAAAATAAAATCAAATTAATGATAAAATTTAAAATAAAAAATTAAATACAAATGCATTAAAGAATTTAAAAGAAACAGTTCATAGGTAAACCTTAATAAATAATTTATTTGAAATGTATGTCTTTCAATCAACTAAACCAATTTGAATAATTGTTTTTTTTTTGTCAGTTTCTTATATTCACATGCAAACTTACTTCAGATTTAAATTCACTGGGCGTATCATAGACAATAGTCTTGACAACTTCTTGCAAACGTTCGGGAGTTGGCTCTAAGACAGCGCAATCGGCAATACTTTTGGCCTCACCACCAGCATTGGTGGCCTTAACCATGTATTTGCCAGAATCGCCTATTTGTCCTAGTTGTGTTAAAAAATTAATAATTTTGTAAATAATTAAATTAAAAAAAAAAAAAACAATTTACCTTTTTCGATTATCAACTTGTGAGTATTTCCCTGCGTTTGAAGTCTATGTACTGACAAATTCGCTTCATTTAGGGGTTTGTCATCTTTCATCCAAACCACAGTGGGTTCAGGTAAACCTGTTACTTCCACCTCCATTATAATTTTTTCGCCCTTTTTAACAACTTGGGCCTGTAAACGTCTGCCGAAGACGGGTGGAAAGATGGTTTCTGTAAATGAAATTCGATTTAACATTTAAAATTTTTAGTTTCTTACAATGAGTATTTAGGGTTAAAGTTTAAGTAAATGTACATCTAAACATCTTTAAAAACTAATAAATTTCTTTCAATTTAAATTCTTTTTAGAAGATTTCTTACTTACTACGATTCTAAAAAAAAAATTGTTTTTTTGCAATTGTTGGGATTACTTTTTTACAAAAAATTTTGTAACATATTGCATTTGAGGTAGGCAAAGCTTATGTATCTCATTTCTACAAAAGAGTTTGATCACGCTGATCTGCATTCAAAACAAATCATCAAAAATGGCTGTTCATATTGTATGTATTTCCTGTGTTTTTGTATTTGTGTTGGTTATTGGGGTTATTTGAAAGAAAAGGTGTACGTCGATAAGCCAACAACAATTCAAGAGCTAAAGGATGAGATAATTCGGCACATTAACGGCATAGAACCTCAGCGTCATCGAAAATTTGGAGCATCGGATGGAGTTGTGCCGCCGATGTCGCGGTGGTCATTTGGCCGATATTTGGTTCCATACATAATTGAACCATACCAATATTATCAAAACAAAAGGAAATGGCAATAATTTGTGTTTTATTCAAAATCAACATCGGCCCTTTAAATTTAAGCACCCTTTACAAACTGAATATTCATTTAAAAGTACTCAGGTAGAAAACAAAACAGTAAGAACATGACAAAATCATTTTGAGGAAAACGTTTCGCAAACATTTTCTACACTATTTGGTTTTTATGAAAGACAATGCATAATTTTCTTTTTTAAAGACAGCTTTTAGGTTTTTTTTCTTTATGTTTGCTTATTTAGACAACAATATTATAAGAAGAAAGATAAAGTCACCATTTGAAAATAGAACGAACTAAATCAGTCTCTTAAAAACCCCAATTGCTTTGTTTGTCTGAGTTTAGACACCGAACACATTGGGAAGGGAAACATTTAGTTTGGTAGCATATCACGGGTGGGCAAGAGATTATAGTTTTTGTTTTCGCTACTCGGCGAAATGTTTTGTTGAAATTTGCTTTTTGAAATTTGCTTCAATAATAATAAAATGTTTCCGACTAAATGTTCTTTCGTTTGAACGCAAGTGAAAAACAAAAGAGAATTTAAACTGTGTGTCTTTCAAATGTTCGCCCATCTAAACTGGGACTTTCCTTTTCATTCAAAAAGTATTTGTATTGGTTTGGCTCATTTACAAAAGAAAAAGTTTGCATATACACATGAAACGTTTGCGAAACGTTTTGTTTGTTTTTATTTATTGATTCACACTGCTTCATTTTAGTTTTGTTTAGATTTATATTTTGTTTAAAAGCAAAAAAAAAATTTGCAAAAAATTGAGATATTCAAAACTGAGGTACTTCGCTCCCAAGTTTATCTATACATATTGATAGCACTCATAAATGAGGTGATAAATCATGAATGAGAGAGCGAAGCGTGCTAATGGTCTCTGTACAAACATAACCGAAATGTGAATATTTAATTGAAGAAAATCTTTAAAGAGTAAGTGTAAAGTTTGAATTTAGAAACAATTTTATTTATTAAGTTAAAATTTTGCAAATTCTTTATAACAAAAAGTGAACAGTAATAAATAACCATGTCATCTATGGTGCTGTGGCAAAAAATATCATTGAATTGTAATAGAAAATTAATCATCACAACAGTCAAAATTGAAATGTTTATTATCCCATCTGGTAAACATCTGTGTTAAGTTTTCTCTTATAATAGAACAGCAGCAATTCATGCCTCTGATTCTTATTACATTTTATTCATAACTTTTATTTTTCGGTGTCTATAAATTTCTTTATTGTTAATTAATTGATGCACAATTACATACATATTTCTAAAACTTTCGCTTTCTAATTCAATTATATAATACAAAAAAATTCAGCTACCATTCAGTTCTCAAAATTCCAGTTAATTAAAATAATGGTCAAAAAATAAATATTTTATAAACAACATATACGATTATGTGTACATATGTATGTATATGTATAGTATATATGATCTATAAACAAAATTTACATACGTACAAACAGTTGTTATATTAATTGCCAAAATAAACATTTAAACAATTAGAAAATAAAATGAAATTCAATTAAATTCACAAAATGCACGCCCACCTAATAAATTTCAGTAAAATAAATTAAAGAAGATGAGTGAAAAAACAGGAGCAGAAATTAGAAATCTGGCATATTTTAAAATAATAGAGACAGAAATAAATCTTTTAAAATTTGAAAACTGGTTGAGCAGCTGGTTTAAAATATAAAAAAAAAATATATTATTAAATAACTACAACAAGGGTACGTCTCCGCTGCTTATTCTCTCAGCTTGCATACAAGTGATAGGGTGATTTTTTTGTAACCGTTTAATTTTCAATAGGCAATTCTTGGCAGTACTTTTTTAAAATTCACAATCTATACAAGCTGCTTTCAGTTACTGTTCACGCAAGGGAATTAAATCAAACGACTTTTGCATTAGATGCTTCTTAACTTTGAGCTTGATCGTTTGTAAGATCTAAACAACTTGGACGTTTGAGGAACCAATTAATTTATTCAGTATTCGCGATAATAAATCTCAAGCATACTCTTGAGACATTACAAACGGACCTTAAAACATTCTTGTCATTATTCTATTAATTTTCTCGGATTTGGATTAATTAATTTGATCAACTCAATTTCATTCGTTGAAATAACCTTAATAGTGATTAAATTATTCGATACCTGGATACCGACTTGATTCCCATCGGGAGCACAAATTGTTTTTGTCGATACATTCTCAAGCTTTAACGCAGTGTTTCTGGGGTATATGGAGGCACCTGACGTCGGAATTCCTCGAGCCTGAACCTGGAAAAAGAGGTCTGTGTATACAGGTTTTTTGAGGCCCAGTCGGTAGCCTCACAGAAAACCGCCCATCTCTGACCACGTAACTGTTATTTTTGCTTATAGCATACGAATTAAGGGCGAAGACGAGCTGATTTCCAGTTCATGGAGCTAAACATCCCATCCTCCACAGCTCCTAAGCCACATACACCGGAGTTTCCTATACCGACTCCACCTTATCCAGTGCCTATGGAGTGTCTTTCTTCTTGAAGCGATTCGAGATGCAGAGTTGTTTTGACCGAAAACTGATGATGACGAAGGAGGGATACCGCACTTTCGAAATCAGCAGGATATCAATGACTTTGCCAGAGTCCGAAATCTTGACGTCTAGGCTCAAGTAGTGCAACTTGTTGGACAAAAGTGCCAGGGTAATTCATCAAAGGATTCTTTATCAGGACATCATGGATTTTGAGAAAAGATATCAGTACCAGTATAACGAGAAAATGATGGGAGACTACGTGTGGAGTCTCATTCGAGAGAGTTCATTTTTGACTGCAATGACTGCTCACTTTTGATTTGTTTTAAGTGAATTCTGATTTTATTTTGTTTTGAATACAGGAAGTTTAAAATGTTTTGTGTTTGAAATATTGTATTTGTGTTACAATTCGAATTCATTACAATTTGAATATTTTAGATGTTTATGTGTATTAAAAATATATTGAAGGAGTATGCTCCTGGCTTCAAAACCCTATCTGGTTTCCTCAATGTTAGTGTCTAACCAAGTAAACCAATCAGTTTCAACCTAGCCACATAAATAAAGTTCAATTTCGTTGTCTAGTGTTATTTACGTAGATTATTGTGTCGAAAAAGTAGAAGGCGTTTAGTTTTTTATACTAGAAAATATTTCTAATATAAAAAATCGCGTACATTAGTAACAATATATGTATGTATGTATTTAACTTGGAGGCAAAAAGTTTTCCTACAGATTGTTATCACTGATTGTATACAGATATTTTTTACAATCAATTTTAGATGTTAAAATTAAATATTTCTTTTTTTTTAATAAAAATATGAATTTTGAATTTTTTGCTAATATATCTATGTCCGAAAAACGCTAGATTGAATACTAATTTTAATTGTAAATTATTCTGTATTGAAAATTTTCATCCCCTAAAAGACAAAAAAAAAAAAATACAATACTGTGAAGAAATAAATTTCACATAACAAAACTTGCAAATTAAATTGTGAATTAATTTTAATTACATACAATGAAATTTATAACCAAGCTTAAAGGCCCAACTATATGCATGAGCTAGCTTAAGCCAACTTAAGCAACTGTGCAAATACATATAAAACATATGTGGTAAACTATAATGTACTTAACAACCCTTTTCGTTAAGTTTCGTCAAATTTCATTTGCTTAAGCAAAGTCCGAAACCGATCGCGCATTCCGTACGGAAACAGCTGTTTGTGCTTTATGTTTTAAATTCATAAAAAATTACAATGGAGAACGAAAGTGAACAAATTATATCTAAATTTCATATAAAATGTTTAAAAAAATAAGTTTCTATAAGAAAAAAGGAAGGCGTTGTATAAAAATCGTAAATAAATAGAAAGATGATTTTATTGTTTATGAGTTGAGTGATGCACATCGCTGTATTTTTTAGTACTTTTGGCCAAAATTACACAAACAGCAAAAAATGTTAAATTTTTCTTTCGAAATTTTCTTAAAACTATTAAAAATAATTATTAATTTGTGTATAAATGGCATTAGGTATATAAAATATGTTTATTTAACACCTTTTTGTTAACAAATTTATTTTTTGAGAAAAAAAAAATTATTATTTCCAAAAGTACGAATAAAACAAATGTGCAACTATGTGGTAATAGTTTTTAGATTCATGTAAGTACATTGTAGCCAACTAAAAGTTTTCAATAAGTTGCTTAAGCATTTGACAGACTTTTCGTTCATTTTCTGACATTAGCCAAAGCCAGCTTATGCATATTATAGTTGGGCCTTACGTTTGTTTTTATTCTCTCTAAGAAAGAATTAATTAAATTACAAATTAGGTGATAATATTAAAGAAAAATTGGGAAAATTTAATTTTTAGACACCAGCAGGAGCGAAATGCACATTATCTAGACAGCCACGTCCGCCATCAGCACTCTTGTATCTAATCTACTTAGGGTAGTGTTTAGTTGTAAGCATCATCTATTTAACCAACCAAACCCAGATAAAGGAATACGAGAAAACATGTCTTCAATTATCAATCGTCAGTTGGTGAGCACGAAGTCTACCACTACCTTAAGCTTCCCTCTTGTTGAATATTTTTACTTTTAATATTTACCACCTTATGTATATTAATTTTAAGTTCAAAATTTTTCAATTATTTACATATGTATGTGGCAAGTGCAACGATATATCGCGTAATAGTCTCCTAAAGTAAGAAAAAATTGTACTCCCTTATGTGTGTTGAATTCACACCGTACCCGTATGTGTGAAGCCATTCATAGCCACGCTTTTGACATTTGGAGAGTTGGTTATCTATGTAATCTATGAAGAAAACTATAAAAAAATATATGGGCGATAATTCATATATATTTGGGTATTTTTTCACAATTTTTTATTTGGAAATTCTTGACTTTTTTGACCATTTTTTATAGGGTCATTTTGCACGCAGCTATTTTTTTCGAAAAGGACCTTTAATGTACTCTAGCTTTAAAAGATAATGTTGTTGTTATTTTTGTTATCTTAAGAAAAAACTCATTTCGATATTATAAAATGACAAAAAAAATTTTAATGGCCTACTGAAAACAGAAATTTAAGTTGTTCTATTCATCTGATCTGGAGTGTATGTGACTTGTTTATAACGAGTGATTTTTTAAGAGCTTGAGAACTTTTTTTTTTAAAAAAACGCATAAAATTTACAAAATCTCATCGGTTCTTTATTTGAAACGTTAGATTGGTTCATGACATTTACTTTTTGAAGATAATTTCATTTAAATGTTGACCGCGGCTGCGTCTTAGGTGGTCCATTCGGAAAGTCCAATTTTGGGCAACTTTTTCGAGCATTTCGGCCGGAATAGCCCGAATTTCTTCGGAAATGTTGTCTTCCAAAGCTGGAATAGTTGCTGGCTTATTTCTGTAGACTTTAGACTTGACGTAGCCCCACAAAAAATAGTCTAAAGGCGTCAAATCGCATGATCTTGGTGGCCAACTTACCGGTACATTTCTTGAGATGAATTGTTCTCTGAAGTTTTCCCTCAAAATGGCCATAGAATCGCGAGCTGTGTGGCATGTAGCGCCATCTTGTTGAAACCACATGTCAACCAAGTTCAGTTGTTCCATTTTTGGCAACAAAAAGTTTGTTAGCATCGAACGATAGCGATCGCCATTCACCGTAACGTTGCGTCCAACAGCATCTTTGAAAAAATACGGTCCAATGATTCCACCAGCGTACAAACCACACCAAACAGTGCATTTTTCGGGATGCATGGGCAGTTCTTGAACGGCTTCTGGTTGCTCTTCACTCCAAATGCGGCAATTTTGCTTATTTACGTAGCCATTCAACCAGAAATGAGCCTCATCGCTGAACAAAATTTGTCACATTTGAACATTTCGAACCGAACACTGATTTTGGTAATAAAATTCAATGATTTGCAAGCGTTGCTCGTTAGTAAGTCTATTCATGATGAAATGTCAAAGCATACTGAGCATCTTTCTCTTTGGCACCATGTCTGAAATCTCACGTGATCTGTCAAATACTAATGCATGAAAATCCTAACCTCAAAAAAATCACCCATTACATACATACATACATATTTCTAAAATTTTAACCAAAAACTATCATTCAAATCCCCTTGGCTTCTTCTTCTTCTTCTCTTGCATCATCAAATAAAAATAATTCTAATAATAATTGACTTATTGACTACATCAAAAATTTATTTAAATACACATACATGCATATGTAATTTCATAAGACAGCATTAAATTCATTTCGTCAAGGACATTATGCCATCAATTTCGGTGTGTTATGATAGTAGAGGGACCGTTATATTCATTATCACAGTGATTTATATAGAATATATTGACATTTTAATGAAATTAAGAAAACGGAATAGAAAATTTGAAATTTTTTTAGTTAAAAACTTTTTGTTTATTTACATTTGTGCCAATATTTTTCATATGCAATGAATGACTTTTTCGCTTTACAAATGAAACAAGTTTTTTTTTTAATTTAATTTTTTGTGTAGTTTGAAAGAAGAAAATTAAAAACCATTTTTATGTTTGATATAAATGTTTTTTGACATTTAATTTTATACAATCTATGATATGTATGTTCGGGTATGTACATCTGTATATGTGGGTATTATATTTTGTTAAAAAAAATCAATTTGCAAAGTTTTCTAAAGAACGGAGGAGAGAAACATTTTTATGTGTCCTCGAAAAGTTGCAATGAATTAAATACTCAAAGTATGACGTTCATGTTCTTAAAAAATATAGTAGAATTTTGAGATGTAACAATAGTATACCAATACAAATGCTGTGCCTGCCAAAGTATAAACTAAACGCTTAAATTTTGGGATAATAAAAATAGTTCGAAAATAAAGTATTTGATATTAGGATTAATTTAATGCACTTATATCTAAATGCCAATTTTTCGCCAAGAATGGTGTGACTGACTATCCCACATAGGAGTAATTGGTTACCGCTGCACAGTGGCTTAACAGGTTTTAATTTAGAAAATACCTCCTCATTTTAGCAGCCAATATTACAACAAAGCATGAACACACAATAATATAATACACAGTTTGGCCGACAAATCATGCTTTTTAGAGGCCGATTGCACCGACAGAGCTTTTGTATTTCACTGCACAGCGAATTTTCACTAGGAATTTGCTTTTAATCGCATCCTAGATTTAAGTTACTTATGTTTATTTCCAAACTATCAAAAGTACCTCATTTGGGAATCACAAATTTTAGGATGTGGAAAGGAATGGAATCAGAACACTGGAATAAATCGGCCTTTCTGGGATTTAGTTCTAAACCACATCTACCTCGTTATTCCAAGAAAAGCCTTACCAATAACCGGTCGCAGAGATTTGGAGATATCCCTTTGGGGCTTCCGATTTCCGCGGTACTAGTCCTTTTGGCACTGGTCAGACCTCGAAAGTGCTTATCTTCCAATTTCGGCCCTTGCTACCAACAGGTACTGATGCCATCATATACCCCGCAAGCATTATTCTCGAGGTAGTAGAAGTCAACAATACAATAAAATAGCCTCATTAGGTGGAGAATGTGGATATATAAGACCTGTGATTTAAACAAAACGGTACTAGCACGCACACATCAGCAGAAGCACGCGAAAATGTGTGTCGTATATCTACACGACTTGATTACATGATACTAGTGCTGGCAAAGTATTGAGTAGTGGGTACCGAGTACTCGATAATCGGTCATTTTTTTGGGTACTCAATACACAAAAGTAGTTAATCGATACTTTTACGGTTGTATTTTTAGAAATAAATTTATAAAAATATTTGGCAACTACGGCGATAAATTTCTTCTGCTAAGATGTAAACGGCAGTATTGAGTACCCAAATGAAAAAATACATTTTAAAATTTCTTACTGTGAGTGCTTGTGCTGTATTCATAAAAAAACTTTGGAAGGGAATCTTCCGGTGTTACCGGAATAAAATTAAAAGATATGTATTTATACTCGTATATAAAATTTAATACGTCTAACATTATTTACTTTAGATTTTTAATTTATCACTGTAAAAAAATTATCAAACCGAATACATTAAGATACAAGCTAATGGTAATGGCGAATTCAGTAATTTGCTGCGTACGAAATTTAAAACTCTTAGTAAAAGTAAAAAAAAAATAATAATGAATTAGCTGTGCCCGCCTTGTCGTGAGCATCCTGAGATTATTTTGTTCGAGTTTGCTTGGAAAGTAATCCACAACAAAGACTTTTAATTTTATAGTGCTTCAGTTATGGTTTATGTATTTTCTTTATATAGAAGTACCCATCCCTGGATACAATTTTAAAATTTATATAAAATTTTATAAATATTGTAGAGTTCTGTAAATAGCGCTTAAAATATCCCGGTGACAAAAATAAAAGTTCCTATTAATTTTGCATCACTAATCGCTAATTTTAAATCGCTAAAATTGCGTACTCTCCCTACTACTCTTTCTCTATTTTCTCTAGGAAATGAGTTATTTTTGCAGAAAAAAAGTATCCTATATTTGGTACCTTCTCACAAAATTTTATCAAAACATACCTAGTAGTTTTCACGTGATGTGTAAACATACAGTCAGACAAAAATTCTAAAAATTGCCGATTTGTATTCCAATTCGATTACTAACATCACCAGCAATAAAATTTTCAAAAAATATTTTATATACAGAAATTGTCCTGTTACAGTTGTATTTATTTTATATATTTTTTATTTTATTCGCTATGTTTAACACTTGGTAAATAGATTCTTCTTGAAAATTATTTAAAAATTCAATAAAGCCTTCAAATTCAATTATGGTAGCAGGCATATTACCAAGTTCTTTTATATCAAATAATTTTATATTCAAATCAAGTTGTAGGACTCGCCTAAATAGTAATGCCCAGTAATATCTTTGTATTTGTAATCGGGCAACTGCTACTCACTGGAGTACCCTAGTTATTTCTTAAGTATCAATTAGTCCGCTTATTTAAATTAAAACAATGTTGAAAAGCACTTAAAGAATGACCGATATTTATACTTCCCTATTTGGTATAGGCAATTTACAAAAGCACTTATTTCCGCTTTTTAAATCTTGGTGCCTCAAATTGTAAAACTCTGAGCTCTACAGACACAAAATATAGTGTCTACATAATTTTTCAAAAAAAAATCTTGCAGAACAACTATTATCTATTAAACCCTGAGCATTACACTAAACACTTAGCAATTTTCTAGGCAATAATGACCTCATACATTTTTGTATTTATTATTCTTTTTTTCTGTTCTTTAGCTTTTTGTTGTTGTGCAAAATTATAGTAGAATAAAAAGAAATACTTACTCTTGACTACTAAATCGGCCGTACTGGTCGATTGGCCCTTTGAGTTGCTGGCTGTAACAGCATAACGGCCAGCATCGCCAACATTGACCCCTTTCAATTCAATGGTAAGACGATTACACTTGTTGTCAATTTTTAAGCGAGCAGAGTCAAAGATTTGAGAACCATTTTTTTCCACCTTAATTTCGGGCGATGGAAAACCATCATAAATGGCTTCCAAGCTAATATCAGCACCCTGATCAACAATTTTACCGGTCAAAGGTGTAGTGAAACGTGGCGCGATTTCGCGGCGAGTACGTGTAGGTGAACTGGGTACTATGGCGTTCGAGGTGTTGTTGCTAGTGCCATTTGTGGCCGATTGAACAAATACAAATGATTTTTGTTGCACATGCGGTGAAGACATTTCTTTGGATTTGTGTAATTCCTGATAGTGATGTGATTCCTTGATTTCGGGTCTTTGTGTACCCAATTGTTTCAGTGACTGGTCAATATGAGCCGATGAGTGGTGTATTTCGGTTTGGGGCAAGTTGCCCTCATACGAATTGACTTGTGAGGTTGAAGTTGTGGTGAATGTTTGTTTTTTAATGGTGACACGTGATGAATCGGTGTTGTGTTCTTGAGTCATCGTTTGCATATTGCTCTGAGCTGGCATGCATTCCAAGCCAGAGCCTATCAAACCTAAAAACGCTACACATGTAGCCTTGCCCACTTCATTTTCGGCTACACAACTTACTTTTCCCACCGTATCGGTTCCTACCTTTTGAATGGTCAAAACTTCCCGGTCGCCACTAGTGGAAACCAGGAAATTATGGCCATGCACTGGTTGATCATTGAAATACCAATGGACCTTTGGTGTCGGTTTACCTTTAACAATGCACTCAAATTTCACCAAATCATCTAGATTGGCAGTCTTGTCGGAAAATAATTCCTTGAATTCGGGGCAGGTCTTCTGTTCCACAATTTCCACTTGTTGCGTTCGTTGGCTTTCAGGAGCATTTACAGACTTCACAATCAAGTGTGAGAAACATTTAGCATCACCAGCTTTGTTGAACACTTTAACGGTGTAAACACCCTTGTCTTCATTATTAACGTCATTAATGGTCAATTTAAAGATACCTCCGTTAGCATCGGATTCGATTAACAAACGGTCGCTGTTGGACAATTCTTTATTAGTCAGAAACCACTTAGCTGTCATGGGCTTGTCCCCACTAGTTAATACTTCCATTTTTACTGTTTCACCCTCATCGACTAAAACATCACTAAGGAATTTCTCAAATTTAGGTTCTAACTCTTTCGCTAACGATTGTCTTTCCGATTGGGCTCTGGTAGCAGGTTCTGCTATATTTAAAGGTGTGACTTTAAGTTCACAGCTACTAGAGGCCTCACCAGCTGAATTTATGGCCACTACTTTATAATTGCCTCCATCTTCCTGATACACTTCTTTTATGATCAATGAACACTTGTCACCTTGAAACAGCAATTGTACATCAGCCGATTCTTTAACGGGACGATCGTTATGATACCAAATAACTTCGGGCTCCGGTTGGCCCACTATAACGCAGTCCAAACGTACTGGTTTGCCCTCAAATAATGAAATGTCCTTTAAAGCCAATTGTACAGACGGTTTTATTGGTTCTACATCCATGTCGGAAGCCATTTCCGAATCGGATGTCTCGTTGGGTAGACGTCCTTTGACAGTAACGTTGCAAGAACTATACGCTTCACCAGCTAAGTTTTTAGCTGTCAGTACATAAACTCCGGCGTCGTTAGGATAAGCCTGCGCGATTATAACCGTTACACGACCGTATTCATACTGAAAATAATTTGCAAAAAAAATATTTTGAACCAATGAATAATGGTGAGTTTTGAAAAATAAGCAATTGAAAAACATACAAAAAGCATCATATTAAAATTTATTTACATTTAAAATTGAATCTGTATGAGTGTTTAATGTGTATGTATTAGTAATTGATATATTTGTGTGTGTTTGCCTTATGGCTGTGGTGAGTATTTCCACGTATTGATAGTATAGAAAATGTTAAATGTATATTTTCTTTTCTTCGCAACAAATTATTCTTATTTTCTCTTTTCATTTTTATGTTTTTTTTTGTTTTTTTGCTGCAAAAATATTAGAAAAAACTAAAAAATAAAAAATCTTGTTGCGTATTTATTTACACTATAAAATTTGCTTTTTTTTAATGGGAATTTGAATGTATCCGGTGGCGCGTGGTAAAAAATATTATTTGCATCATGTTTATTCATGATCAGCCAAGAGTGGTGCGGGTTTGATGAACACATTTCACACAAAACAGCATGCACAAGTGTTTTCAAAAAATTTTCATAAAAAAAATGGAAGCATATAAATTTGTTATAAAGGGTGTCCCAATAGTTTCGCAAGAAATTAAGTAAATATAAAACACAGTTTTTTTCTTTGTATTGTAATTGTTTATTCAATTACTATGTGGGTTCACACAATAAGGTAATGTGTTGATTATCAACACTGCTTTGCTAGTAAATACTCGCATGTGAAACTTTTCACGACCTTGTGACTGGATTTTGTTGATGCAGCATCGATTTTCTTCTTACTTAACACACAGGTAGCTCTGGACTTATTGGCATAACACTTTAACCAAGCAAAAAATCACATGGTCTCTTATCTTTGAGGGAGATTCACTGGGTCATGCACCTGAGTAGAAATTTTTATTTTCTTGAGATTTTTTCATTCTCAAATTTATAGCCAAATTTCAATCACTGAACCATATAATCTGCTCATAATCTTTACTAACTTTAACTCGTCGGTAGTTCGAAATTATATTGTGGATTTTACTGATGATGCCTAAACAGGCTACTCTGAGAAAGGTTTGCCATTTTCAGATTAACAATGTCACACTTAAATTTATTTTTCCAGATAGATTATGGCGATTGTTTTAATATGCTAGAACTTCATCTAACTAATGTTATTGATTTTTTGGTTTTTGCCTTTCAAACGGAAGTGTCTGATGGCATCACGAAATATTTTTTTTTTTTTTGCCCTTTGGCATTTTCAAGTGGCATCCTGATATTTACAGAACCATATATTTGATTTGAAAAAGTGAAAGAATATATGTAGATTAACGACCAAAAATATACTCATAAAACATTTCCATTTAGGAGACGCAGGAATATATAACTAAATAATACCTGTCGGCAGTGAAATACTTGGGTATACATATATTTTAGTTGCCTCCTTATTTTGTTGGCAAAAGCTCTACCCTTAGCTTAGATTTAAAACATTTGTATATTTCAATCCTTTAACTAATATGGTGTTATGGAATTTAGTTATGAAGTACTGCCTCAGCTTTAAACCGAAAATAATTACAGCCCCTCTCTAAGAACGCCTTTGGGTAAGATAAAAATCTCAAAATATGTGGCAATGTATTTACAGAAGCTTAAAACGTTCCAAGTCGTGTACCCGCAAAATGGTAAATGATTGAAGTCATTGCTTTTATAAATATAAATTTGTAATTTTTTATAGCGAAAATTATCCTCAACAAAAGGGATTCTACTTTATAACTTGCGCATACACTAATATCTTCCAATGACGGATTATTCCTGAAAAAGTTTCAGTCATCTTTTGAAACTACAGAAATATCGTTCGGCTAGTCAGCAAATGTTGTAAAATATTGTATAGGATCTTTCATTTTCTATTTTTTAATTTAAATACTCACTCGAAATGTCTATGACTCTGGCGCATAAATTAGGCCAATTTTGAAAAATGGGACTAGTTGTGTTGACGCTAAGGACCATTGTAGTTTGTGGCTTATTTGCGTAGACCTTCAGACCTGCGAAATAAGAAAATCCCACAAGAAAATGTCTAATAGGGCCAAACCGCTCGATCTCGGTGGTCAGTTCATATCAGATACATTGTATGCACTTGATCTCATGTGGAGTGGAATCATCAAAACTCGAAAATTTTGTTTGTTGACGAACCCATTCATCCATAAATTGCTGAATATAACTTTTCGAAATTCCGCAAACAGAATGTCCATCGATAAAACAATTTTTTTATTTGCACATGTTGTTGAACGCTGCACCAATTCATGGTGATTGGGCGCAGACTGAAAAAATGACAGAAAATTCGACAGATGTAGCTTCAACGACATGGTCGCTATCCACTGTCAAAACTCGATAATTCGTACTGAAAGACCCTTTACAAATTCTCAAAAAATCTTTATAGTCTTTTTCACTATTTTATATTAAGCGCCTGTACAATTTTTCCATAGACATACAGTCTGTCAAGGAAATGTTTTTACATCGTGAAAAAGAGTTTTGTTTTTGACTTTTCTAATAAAAAATGTTGTTTCCTTTTTTATTTTTATTAATTTTTTTTACAAAATAAATTTTATCTATGTATATGTTAACTTACAAATAACACAAAAAAAAAACCCAGAAATAAAAATAAAAATAAAAAACAAAATTAAAAGCAGAATCACATCCGGAATTTTGTTGTCAAGAAAAAGTTTTTGCGTACTAAGATAATATGAAAAAAAAATGCGAAGGGATAAAAGCTGCAATTTTGAAGGAATGGAATCAAAAAGATAGTTTATTCCATTAAAGGTTGCCAATGGATGCTATACAAATTACTGATTGTCTTGGAATTGTAAGACAATCAGTAATTTGTATAGCAACCATTGGCATCAATCACGGCTTGCAGACAGCCTTTGATGGAATAAACTAACTTTTGCACATATTCCGTTAGATTTTTATTCTATTCTTTCAAAATTGACGCTTTTAACTCATCTTGGATTTTGGAACGCTTCTTAGCAACTTTCTTTTCAGATAAGCTCACAAATTTTCAACTGGATAAATAAGTCAGTGCTCTGAGCAGGTGCATATAGTACTTCGCCACAAATTTAGAAAATCACGTCCTTATAAAAATTAAAATTCGGCTTTACTACTGAAATTATGTTACGAATTTCTAACGCCTTTAAGGGGTTTTTCCCATACTCTATTGGGTCCATACTCTATTGTGTTGCATTGTAAGCATTGGCTTCGATTTAGTTTTGATGAATATGTATGTATTTCGACGGAACTGTCACGCTACATTCTTCTCTTAGTTAACTTGTAAGTGTTCTTGTGGATATCGAAGGGTTTTCGTCGGCCTTCTTCCTTAAAACACGTTCTGTTCTTTTCAAAATCTTGCGAGGGTGGCCAGTTGAAAGCTCTAATGTAAGCCTATTTTGATTTTTATTACGACTGCAAATATTGTAAAGAGTTATTCTTTTTATTGAACACGTTTTAGACAATTTTTGCACTGTTTTTTCAATCGCGAGATGATAATAACCCAAATGAATCAGATCCGTCGACGTTATTTTACCAGGCATTTTAAATTCCTGGTTGGAAATCTAAACACAAATTTGATTAAAACGTCTCATTGGTCACTCGACTTTAGAAAAAAGTTATGGTTGACCAATAAAAATTAACAGAAATATAACAGTAACAACAAGAACAAAAACTGTAAATACATTTTCTTGACAACTCAATTTTGGCGTTTCTTTTGTTTTTCTTCCTTTTTAAATTCTAATTGTGGCTATTTTTCTATTTTTGTTGTTGTTTTTTATTTAGTATATAGATAAAATGGAATTAATAAAAAACATTAACTTAAACATTTAAAAAAAACTATGCCTTTATGATAGAAGCCAAAAACAGAACATTTTTCATTATGTCAAAACATTTTCTTGACAGGCTGTATGTAATACAAACACACATACAAAGATACAAACATATTAAAAATTAATAAACTTTAAACAAATTAAATCAACGCAAGCTAAATAACTATTGAATGTTGTTATTTTCTTAAATACCAGCTGTGCCCGCCACTTCGTCAGCGTTCTTGCAATATTTTGTTCAATTTTGCTTTGAAACAATCCACACCAAAGACCCTTACGTTTTTAGTTCCGCCCTAAATATCAGTTTATGTATTTTTTACTTTATAAAAATAAAGTATGCATCCACACTCTCTTGGAAATAAGATATTTTTGCAGGGAAAACGAATCCTATATTACGATCAGCATACTTAGGTATCTCCTCACACAATTTTAAATCCATTCAGTAGTTTTTACGTGATTCGAACGCAAAAGAAAAGCAGACAGACGGAAATGATTTACTATTTTATTATATGTATATATAGATATGTATAGATTATTTCGTTTTTGTGGCATAGATTTAATTAAGTAAAATAAAACAATACAAAAAAATAATATTGTACAGTATATAAGCAATATGTATGTCTCTGCTTGTCTCTAAACCCAAGAGTTATTGTATCCCATACACATATTAACGTTCAGAACACAACACAAAAATTATTCGAAATCAGAACAAACTAAAAAAAATAAAAAATAAGATATTTATTTATCCAAACATTCTGCACAAAAAAAGAAAAAGAAAATAAGCTCAACACAAAATATATGAGATCGATGGTTTTGTGGTGAAAATGCTAGAAATATTTTATTGGTCACTCGTATAAGTATTAAGATTTACATGTAAGAAAAACAAAAAATAATGAATAATAAAAATTAGCAAAATCGTACGAATATTCACAACAAGAACAAGAACACCACCCACGAGTTTTGATGGGGGCACTCGACCAGCCGCCAGGCAGCTCAAAACAAAAAAAAAAAAAAAAGCACGACAGATAAATAAGAAAATAAACAATATTTTTACAAGATTTAGTTGCAGACACTATTAGCAACAAAAAGGCACACGATCACTGTATTTGCCAAAATCATTTTTACGTCGTTTTACATTATTCGCACCAAGAGATTACTTACAAAGCGCTACGTTAAAAGATCATTAAGGAAATTTTAGTGGTTTTGTTAGAGCCAACAAATTAATCATTAAATATGCATACATACATACATAAGTACATACATAGCCAGACAGAAGCTATTAAAATCAGGCTGATTGAATATTTGCTACACTCAGCAATAATAGACTAAATCGTTAATTCTTACTGATAATATTATAATGATTTTTGTGAGTAAAAATCATAAAAAGGGCAAAAAAAGAAACTATTGTTTAAATGTATGTATTTTTTATGGCAGACGATTATCATAAACTATTCACAGTCTATTTTTAGTTTAGACAGAACTTTCTCTGTCTCTGTTGCCAAAAGCTAGTTATATATAGGTTGTTGTTATTCTAGTCATACCTAAGTCATATTGCATTTATAGTATAGCCATATTCTAGCATTAGTAAAACCATCGACCACTCAAAGTTGTAGTCAAAACGAAATTTGTAAAGTCTAATCAGGATCGAATCATAGGCTATATATAGTAAAGACATAGTCTAGTCGTTGTCATAATCAGATTGTACTTTAATAGTGCAACTATGGGGGTATAGTTATATTCTATAAATAGCCTAATCAATGCCTAGTCGCATAATTGTTGGCATTGATAAGTCATTGCACAGTAGTAGTTTCGAAATGGTGTAGTTAAAACATGGTCATAATCTAGTCGAATTCAAGTCATATTTTAGTCATGGTCTAGCTAAGATTTGGTCAAAGAAAGGTTAAAGTACAAGTCGTCATTATAATAGTCTTGCTGGTAATATGCATGCACAGTAGACCACTCATATGTATGTATATGCAAATGCGTTATTTTTTTCGCTTGCCCGCGAATTTTTGGTTATGTAGGGGTTAAAACATAAGATGTACGTCCAAATTTTGTTTCTAAACCATAAACCGACCTTAAAAAGCTGTAAAATGATCAATAACTCATAAGCTGAGAGGTTTTCGTGATTTAGTTATATAAACTTTTTTGTCATTATAAAAGGACAAATATTTTGTTCGTACAAACTTTTAACGGACAATAAAACGTTAGTGTTTTTTTTAATGGTTCAATTCGAAGTTTACCTTGAAACTGAACTTTGAGTGGCTCTCATTCATTTATGAAGGCATGAAAAACGAATGAGATAGAATTATTTATTTATTAAAAGAATATAAATTTACAAATTAATAATTACAATTATAGGAACTGGCTGCAGCGGCCTTCGTCCTTACATGAGATAGAATATTTTGGGCTCATTTAGTATGTGAATAAAGTTTTTTTTTGAATTTCGCCCATTTTATGGCTTAATTGCTCACAACCCGATTCAGGTCTGCAATAATATTAAGTAATTTTAATACTAAAACTCTAGAAAGTTGCGCAATTCGATTATTTTTGTTTTGTAAATGTTAGTGAACCAGTTTGATACTAAGAAAAACATATAATTTTACCGATTAATCGAACAAAACTTAAAAAAATATTCGATTAATCGATAACTTTTTATTATGTTTTAAACTTAATTTAAATAATACATTATTGCAATTTCATTTATTTTACGTTTAATGGACCAAAAAGTTACTCTGTTCTAAAAGACTATTAATCAGCTTATAAAATCGAAATAGTTTAGAACTTGAAAGTTTATTAATAATATTTTAGACCAGCGTCACTTTTTGGTTCGTTAATCGTAAAGTAAACGAATTTACGATAATATCTTAATTAAAATATATTTAAAACAACATAAAAACTGATCGATTAATCGAATATTTTTTAAAGTTTTATGCGATTAATCGGCAAAATATAATGTTTATTTACTATTAAACTCATTCACTAACACTTTCTAGAGCTTTAGTATTAAAATTACTTGATATTATTGCAGGGCTGAGTCAGTTTTTGGTCATTAAGCCATAAAATTAACGCAATTAAAAAAAAAACGTTAATCTCATAGCAAGTGAGTACAAAATATTCTATCGCAGGATGATAAGAATTCGTATTTTCATGCATTATAATTAAACCGCTAAAAAAACACTAACGCTTTATCGTGGGTTAAAAGTTGTCCCTTTATAATTACAAAAAAAGTTTATATTCGTATAACTAATTCACGAAATGCTCTCAGTTTAAGAGTTATTGAATAATAAATAAATCCAGACATGTTTTTTACAGATTTTTAAGACCATTTTTACCTTTAAAATGCGAGGGGCCTGGCCGGTTTACATTTTGGAAATTTTTATGCACATCTCAATTTAAAAACCCCTTATAATCCGAAAATCTGCGGGGAGTGCAAAAAATAATACTTTTGCAAATCCCATATCGTCGTGGTGAATGCAATAGGCTGTATGTCAAAAAAAAATTATTTGGTTTTATTGTAGCGTTGTAACCAGAATTGGGGCTCCTACAACTTCAATTTATCTCATGCCTATCACACAATCAGAAGAGAGCTTTTGCGAGCTACTACAATATAACGAATATGCAGCATGTTTGTTGTGGTTCCCAGAAATATTCAGTTTTTTGTTTTTCCTGCAAAAGTATGATTTAGTGGCATACAGCCTATTGCATTCACCACGACGATATACTTCATGAGTGATCTAATGCACAGTCTATTTAAAGTCTAGTCAAAGTCAAGTAATGGTATTGTCACACAAGGTAACAGACTATTCTAAAACTATTTAGAGTTAAGTCTTAGTCGAATCATTATCAGTCTAGTGAAGTCATGGTTTGGTTATAATCCTGTAATGGTCTAGTCAGATTTAAGTCATGGTTTAGTCAGAGTATTATCAAGCTCTGATCTACTCAAAGCTCAGTGCTCAAAGCTAAATCATGTATAGTATAATTAAATAATTTTTTAGTCATAATTTTGTCATTATAAATGTCTTTCTACTTTACAAAAGATTCTGAATGGCGCATAGTGGATTTCTCCAAATGAACTAAATAGCGCGGATTTGACGTAAATAAAAAATGGAGCTCATTCTCTTCAGAAAGAAGCAAACATTTTTAACCCATGGTTTTTAACAATATTGAAATCGTAAATAAAGGTGACGGTCTTAAACATACACAGCCTCATTAGATGACATGCACAGCTGTTAAGAACATTATATAAGGGTTTCTGTTGTCGTTGTCAGGACAACGATGAGAGTTAGAGTGTAGAATACTTAATATTTCTCCGTTCTAGAATAACGAGAAAACATATACGTAAAAGGGTCTTTTGCTTTCTTGGATATATCTGAAGTTGTTGAAGTTGAATTATGGAGTTTTTGGGCTTAATAATGAGCACCGGTAGGGTCTACGTTGTGAATCAGGCAGATGTGGTATCATGTGAAGAATAGGCCTAGTTGTAGCATATAGTTTGTTTTCTGTCATCATACCTAACATAACCTACGGTACATCCATAGTCTGGGAGTGGTATAGTCATAATTAAATAATAGTCTTCAAAATATACAGTCAGGTTATAAACTATAAAGTATTGGATATTATTTTAAAGCAGCTGTAATTTTAAATATTTTATTTTATGTTCAACCAATGTATAGCTATTGTTTGTTTTTCGCTGTTAGCTCAAAACTAAATTTATATTTAAAAATTAACTTAAATGCCAGTCTATGAATTATATATTGCATTTAAGTTTTTTTATTATTTTATTTAAATCTTCTGCCAATTATAAGCAAATATTTCATTTTACCAGAAAGAAAACTAATGTCTGTACATAAATATATGAATTACAAACACAAAATTAAAACAAAAAAAAAAAAAAGATAATGCAATTAACAATTAATTTCAATTAACTTGACACAAATATTACACGTAGTATTTTTGCTTTAAATTTTACCATTCGCCAGCCTTGTCACCCAACCTTCTTTGACGTTGATGAAAACAACCAAATGAAAATAGTTTTTAATCTTTATCACCCAATCTTTATGACAGTTTAAATTTCTTTGGTGCTCAATATTTGAGTAAAATCAGCTAACCAATTTCCAATATTTTCAAAATAAAATTTATTTTGTAGAATGAACTATTTTTAGAATTTTTTAGAACTTAAACTGTTTAAAAGCTCCAAAATTTAGGGTTTACAAGAGAATGCTTATTTTTCACAGTGGGTTAAATTTCAAATCAAATATATACTATATAAAGTATCACAATAAAATTTGATTTTGCGGGGGAAGTCTACAAGTCCTAAAAAATATAGAAAACACAAACTTTTTGGAGTTGATTATTTTCTAAATATTGACGGCCTGATATGGTAACACACAAATTGGTTACCATCCCGCTAAGGACTATAATGTTCGGCTTTACCTCTGCTTGGCGGTGTGGAGTAGTGATTAAGAGCTTGCCTATAAAACCAAGCACCCCAGGTTCGATCCCTGACAGAGGAAGAAAAATTATCACGGCTTTTTGGAGTTTTAAAAAATTAAGTGCCTTCAACTCTCACCAGACAAACTATCAAAGAAGCCCCGTGAGCGTCACCAAGAAAATAGAAAACAATATCATGGTAAAAGGTCAGGCAGCCGCTACCCCCTGGGAAAAAAGAAAAAGGTAGAAAGGTCGGCAAGGTTTTCCACCACTACACCAAATTCACGGAGGACGTTGTTTCTAGGCAACCATCAGTCGTTGCATTCCTTTTTTTATGATACGATGGTTGGTTTTCATTTCAGATACGTCTAGGGTTGCCAGATAGAAAAATTAAAATAATTGGACAATGGAAAAAATTTACCTGGGTTTAAAAATCATATAACTGGACAATTTAAATTTGTACTTACAGTTAAAAAAGGAAAAATTTTATTAAAATTTTTCTTTACAAAAAATAAACAAATCTGATGCCATATTCTGTAATTCTCGTAGCTAAATCTATCGCTAAAGTTCTAAAAATGTACAAACAAATTATGAGTGTGTTTGTTCGTAATTTGTTGTTGTATTTTTAGAATTTTAGCGATAGATTTAGCTAGGAGAATTACAGAATATGGCACCTGGAAATAACCTAGTTATTTATAAACAGCTAAGCCGTTTTATCCAAAATTTGCCACGAGCATAACAGAGGAGTAACTGAACTTAAGTTTTGAGGGTGGGTACCATACACCCTACAGGGATGGCGCTATGTTGTCTCAAAGTTGGGATCCTCGCACCTGAAAATGTTTTTACAGCTTGCCATTTCTTCAGTTTTATTCTGATATTTGGAAATTATACATAGTATTAAAGGTCTTGTAAATACCTACAAAATAGTATCTCATTTTGGAAATAATAATTTAAAATGATTGAGTTAGATCAATCGGCCTAGCTGTTTATAAATGGCTAGGGTGTTTCCAAAATATTTCGATTCTGCCGCACTGTGGAGTGGACTACACTCAACTTTACATAAATAATAAAAGTTCAAAGTATAATCGAATTGAACAAATAATTTTTTTTTTTTCAATAATATTTTTTTTTTAATTTTTGCAACTTTCATTAAAATATATTCTTATTAAAATTTCAGCTTTATTAGGTCGAAGGAAATATTGTGAGTGTAGATTTAAATACTAAAAGACCGTCAATACTAAAAGACCTTTCACAAAAAGCATTGCTAATTAGTAGCGAAAGAACAAATAAGATCAATTTTTATAGATTTTCTACTTTATTTTTATCGTATTTTTGAAAAAAGAAACGACCTCATAAATTGATGTACCTTTATGGCAAATTAGGCTTTTCGCAGGCACAAGAAGTCAGTGTAAGTAATTACCAAAAATAATATTTTTCAAATTTATAGAAACTCTTTTTTCACTGGAAATTTGTATTTTAGCTTTCTTTAGCTGGTAACTGGAACCAAGCCAACTGGCAACCCCAGATATGTCGCATACTACAATAACGACTACTGGTAATTTGCTATTAACGCATGTACTATTGAACACGGAGTGGCTACAAACCCTCAAATAGAGTTTATTTTATTTATCTGAATTATTCGTTTAAAATAAGATTTTATTGGACATGGAACAAATAAAGCGAAATGTAACCGGAACTTTCCTAAATATCAAGTAGGAATTAGCAATGGTGTGTTACTATTAGAGCAGTTTTGCGACGTTAGATATACGATAAAGAAGAAGTGCTCTTTTATATCTTAAATGATGTAAGGCGCCGAAATAAAAAGAAGTCTCGTAACTCAAGAACAGCGCATTTTTTCGATGCACAACTATAACACTTTGCAACAGATTGATTTTGACTGTGCTTCTTTAAGACGATAACAAAGAGCCATTGTAAAGTCTATGAACTCATCTGCATTAAGAAAAAGCAGAGATTTGGAACAATCAGTGAACTGTAGCGCACTACAGTTGCATGAGCAAGCTCATCTAATGGGTGTGCTCATAAGCTAATGAGCAAGTGGTCAACTAGCATACCGAACACATGCCTGCTCATACCATACTATTAGTGAGCAAATACCTATTCTTATCATAAACGCAATGAGCTGACCGAATAAAACTTGCTATACTAGTGAGCGCCGCGCTTACTCGTCTTATGTTCGAAACACTCAGTGTGTTTTTTTTAGTAGTTGTGTATAACTTTTGGATAAGACTTCATGCGTTTTGCTTGCCCTAGTGGATTTTTATTTTTTTGTATTTCTTAAGAAATGAACTTCTTAAAATTAATCGAGGTAATGTTGTTAAAAAAATTTAGCGTTTTTTTTTTTTGTACACTCAAACTGTGATGTGTTTCACTCAAAGTATAAAAGTCCTTAAACTTAACGTTATTATGTTCAACATTTACTCATACTTATTCGAATTTGCTTATAAAAAGCCTGTAAGCTGATCGCATTTAGCTCGCTCATCTCCGCTGTTTGTTATTATCCACTCATTGTTACTCGTATGCAATGAACAGACATGAAATATTATAATGAGCGTTTTTATACTCATGCAGTGCTTTAGTGCGTATAGATTAAAGTGTGTTTTTGTCGAAATACTCTGCTAAATAATTTTTTTTCTGTCTGTCTGTGTTCGCATCACGTACAAACTACTAGATGGATTTTAATAAAAAAAAATTTGGTACCTCTTTATAAAGTAAATATGTTCATAAAAATAACTGAATCACTATAAAAGTAAGAGTCTTAAAATTTTCTGTGAATTATCTTCAAAGCAAAATCGAACAACATATAAAACTTAAACAACAACATAAAACTAAATATTAACATACCTCATATAAATATATCAGGTAGCAATCAATTTACCTGTACAACAACAGTTAAATAAAAACCACCCTAATGACCAATTACCTAAACCCATTACTATTTAAACTAAAACAAGTAATACTAACACTACCGTACTCTTTTAAACGCGACTTGAAAATTATGTCTTTACATCGAAAGCGCTTGCCAAACATACCAAAACAACAGCCAGTGACGAAGGTATGACAACAGTATTTTCAGGACGCCTACGAGTCGGGCACAGCTAGTAATGAAATAATTTTTTAAATCGCGTTATTGTTTTGAGATATTAGAGAAAAAAAAACTAAAGAAAAGTTTATTAATTGATTTTGATTAATTAATTTACTGATGTCTTCACTTAAAAGAATTTTTTAAAAAAATAAACATTTATTTAAATTGCCCGAAAGAATCTTAAATAGTCGTAACAAATTGGTTTCAATAGTTTGTCTGTATATTCTTTCATAATTTTGATAGAAATATATTAGAAATTCATATTTCTACCTTGAAATTGTCATAAAATATTTACGTAAAATTTAGTCCGAATGTGTGTTGGAGACATTGATTTTGTGTTGTTTTTGGGATTGACGTCAAATTTGGTTGAGTGTTAAAAGTTTATTAATTTTTTATATGAATGATAAATAAATTAAAAATTTGTATTTTGTTCATACTGTTTATACTCGTATACTATGGGTTAAGGTCGATTAACAGAAAATGCGACAATAACTATTGTTTATTTTAGGTGGATTTTTAAATCCGCTGCTAATACCAAGTTAAATTTGGAGATTAATTCATTGAAGGGGTAATTTAGTTCCTATGGTCACTTTGCTGATTTTTTTAATCGGTTCCGCAGAATAACTTCAGCATACTTTCAAATATACGATATTTTTGGCTGCACTAAAATTTGCATGTCGAAAATATTTTATATTTAAAAGTGTTTTTGGCTATCTGAGAATTATAATAAATAAATCAAAAACATATAAAACACATAAAACCAAAAAAATTATATAAATCCGCACATCGCTTTAAATGTTTGGATTAAATTGACATTACATAACTATAGAAGTGGTCCAGAAGAGTTCAGCTTATGATCTAACAGCGTACTTGAGGTATGGCTGATATTGCCTAAAATTGGAGCACATTGGGTATATGGAAAAATTAAAGCGATGCATTGTTTTTTTTTTAATTTTTTATTTAATTTAATTTTTGTCTATAGCCCAAAAGATGATTACAAATAACTGCTTATCTGCAGCCCTTATATGTAGGGTGTTCTCTTACATTTAAGATCATATTAGACTTTTTAGTTTGTAATTAATTTTATTGACAGCAGTCCTTCTAGCATCTCAATAAAAGTTTATAGAAAACAAAATATGCACACCTTCTACAAACCTTTTCTATATTTTTTTGTATGAAAAATTTCATTATAAAGCATATTTTCTTCAATGGAAAATTTGAAAGCAAAAATCCCGCTTTATATATTTTACTATATGTGCCCATACACGTTGTGTGCGTCCTGACAATATTCTGATCGATTTTGCTTTGAATATAAATCCACACCAAATTTTAAGATTGTTACGTATTTACTTTATATAAATTTATAATAACTAAATTTATAAAAAATTCTAAAAATTATTGTAAAGCTCTGTAAAAGTTGCTTAAAATATTTTAATATCAATGTAATTCCACCAAATAAAAATACAAATCAAATACAAATTTTATTCAGTTGGCTATTTGGCAGTAAGTAATTCATATTTTGTCATTATTTTAAAACAGCGCCATCTGTTGCTCAACAGTGTTTGAAATATCCCGTTTTAAAAAATAAAGGATGCCTTAAGGTATGCAGTACCTTTAAATCGGTAAAAAAATCGTCGCTCTTTCACAGCTTTTTCGCCATTTCTCAGGAAATAAAAAGGATCCTATATTAGAATCAGGATACTAAGGTACCTCTACACAAAATTTTTTTAAATTCATCTAGTAGTTTTTACGTGATGCGAACGAAGACAGAAAGACAGAAAATGAGTTACTGCTTTATTTTTGGGAATTTTTAAAATTTTTTTGAGAATTATAGGATTTACATTTGATGCTATTAATTAATGGTATAAAGACAAATGGGACGAACAATGAATTTCATACAGCTCGACAAAGTTGTCGACTATAAAACATTTAGCACGAGAAAAATATAAAGAACTTTCAGATTTCTCTTCTTTTCTGGACATTTTTATATTCCTTAGATGTTAGATTATATCGTCCCCTTAATAAAACATATAATTTTTTCGACATTTCTAGATAATGGAGTTTAAAGTTTTTGTTTAATTAGACATCGGGGAAAACAGTAATGTTTCAGGAAATAATCGATGGTTTTAAGTTGTGGTTATTTAAATATGTGGTGGAATAATAGTAGATGATATTTCATTAATTTACAACTGCTTTAATTGCAAATAAATGAGATTCAAAATACCACGATGTCACTTAGAATATTTTATTTGTTTTACAATATGTATGAAAATCATTATACAATATTTTATTTGAATTGACTCCAAATAATATAAAAATAAATAAATTAGTCAAGTGCGAGTTAAAAATTCAAGTTGTTAATTTTTTCATGTCTTATAAGTCACCCTTTAATTTTAAAATTAAATTCATAATTGCATCACTGTTGGAACACCCTTTAAATTTTAGCAATTTTTGTTGTAGCGGCCATGGTAATACACTATCTATAAAAATATACATGCGCCTACCTATTACGGTTCAAAAAATAAGGTATACGTGAAAAACATGTCACTGATGGAAAACCCTTTAGATATTAGTAATTGTTACAGCGTCCGAAGTACAACATCTACTGTAAACATTTAAAGAGTCTACCTATTATGGTTCAAAAAATAAGGCTATTTACGTAGAAATCATGTCTCTGTCGGATCACCCTTTAATTTTGAGATTTGCTATGGCAGCCACGGCCATTCTCTTTCTATGAGTATATCAAGAGTCTACCTATTACTATTAAAAAAATAAGTTATTATACATGAAAAATATGTCACTGTCAGAACACCCTTTAATTTTTAGTAATTGTCATAACGGCCATGGCAACACATCTTCTATGCAAATTGGAAGAATCTACTTATTACGGCTCAAAAAATATTTAGTTTTACATGGAAAAGACGATTTTTAGGTTTAATATTGTATACTTGCTTATAACGCGAACATAGATTAATTTGATGTCTGCAAATTTTAAGTGGTTGCTTCCTATAGCTCAAAAAATAAAGACATAATGGCAAATATCACGTCACTTTAGGAACACCCTATAAGTTTTAGTATTTGTTGCTATAGTGGCTACAGTTACACATCTTCTGTGAAAATTTCAAGAGTCTACCTATTATGGTTCAGAACTTAGGCCTTATACATGGAAATCACATCACTATCGGAACACCCTTTAATTTTTAGGTTTATTTTTTTAGACTTGTTTATAAAGTGAACTAAGTTTTAATTACTATTTGTAAATTTTTCGTGTATGCCTCCTACAGTGCAAGAAATAAACACATATTCGTGAATAGCACCTCTCTATCGGAACACCCTATAAGTTTGAATATTTGTCTATAGGGGCCACAGTTATACACCTTCTGTGAATATTTCAAGAGTCTACCTATTATGGTTCAAAACTTAGGCCCTATACATGCAAATCACACCACTATCGGCACACCCTTTAATTTTTAAGTTTATTTTTTAGACTTGTTTATATAGCGTACTAAGTTTTAATTACTGCTTGCATATTTTTAGTGTATTCTTAATACAGTTGAAGAAAAAATCACATATTCGTAAATAACACCTCTCTACCGGAACACCTCTCAAGCATCTACCTATTATGGTTCAAAAGTTAGGCCTTATACATGCAAATCACACCACTATCGGAATATCCTTTAAATTTTAGTTTTACTTTTTTATAGTTGTTTATATAGTGAACTAAGTTTTAATTACTATATGTAAATTTCAAGTGTATCCCACCTACAGTTCACGAAATAGACACATATTCGTGAATAACACCTCTCTATCGGAACACCCTATAAGTTTTAGTATTTGTTGCTATAGCGGCAACAGCTATACATCATCTGTGAAAATTTCAAGAGTCTACCTATTATGGTTCCAGACACAGACGGACAGACGGACAGACATTGTAGCGAAAATAATAGGTTTACGTTTTTACACTTTGTGTACGGAACCCTAAAAATATTTAATAAAAAATAGTGTATGCTTTTTATACACTATTTTTCTTTGAAATTATATTCAGAGTAAAAACTAATTAAACAGCATACTTTCAAACACGCAATTATACGCTAATATTTCAATTGATATTGATGGAAGTAAAATTTCACCAAATTTTTACCACATTTAGAATCAGTTATGGAGATTCTTATTATGCAATAAAAACTAATGATGTACATATATGCGTATACACTATTATTTTATTAACGAGATGATATATACACACACACTAAACTTCACACTTATCCATTCTTAATAAATTTATTCACTATATCACACCCAAAGGTGATAGAAGACAAGATTACGCCATGCACATGTTTTCCCGTTAGATGATGTTGTTTGGCCAATGAAAGGTTGCAAAGTCTATAATCAACAAATTGTTTCAAATAAGTACGAACAACTAAATCTAAAAACTCTCATATTTTTATTAAAAACTCTCATATACTCCTACTTACCTTTCTAAAATACAATTTCGGACTATCTGTGTATAATTTTTATACTTTATATGCGTTCTATCGATTGAATGCTTAAATAATTATAAAACCGGGATTTTTATTTTCATATTGTTTATTTTATCTTCCAGTTAAGTCTAAAAAATACTTAATTAGATCTAGAACGTTCTAACCATTATTTTATTTTGTTGCTATCGATTTGCATTCATCTCTATGATTTATTGCCAAAAAAGTAATATTACGGGATAGCAACTTTGGATGCGTTTAAAGCTTATTACTATAAGTTGCCTCATATTTCGCAACTTATGTTTCGATTATAGCATATTTAAACTGCTTCGACTATAGCATATTTAAACAATTTTATTGTGAGAAATCCGAAAATAGAACCATGTTCACATAGAAACATATCCACAAATTTTCGAACTCCTTTTAAGTATTAATTATTTTTCATAGGACTAAATACTCTGTGCAAATATCAAGTGTTAGGCGGACACCTTTACTTTTAGAAGAGAAGGCAAAATTTTTTAAATTCGCGATACTTAGGGCACACCCTTTTATATTTATTAAATTTATTTTCGGGATCTGTTGTTACAGTAGATATTGTAAAATGTAATCTTTGTACATTTTAAGAGTAAGCCATTTACTGTTCAAATAAAAGATCGGAACAAAATCGTGCAGCTCATTAGAACGACGAAAAATTATACATACTTTCTGTAGATTTCAAAAAGAGTCTACCCTTTAAATTTTAGTAATTGTTATTATAGCAACAATGTTAATACATTTTCTGTGAACTTTTCATGGTTCCAAAAATAATGCCATATACGTGAAAAACATGTCTCGATTGGTACACCCTTTAATTTTTAGTAATTGTTGCTGCGGCCGTCGCAACACATCTATTTTAAAAATTTCAAGAATACGATTCAAAAATAAGGCCCCTTAGCTCCCTTTAATTTGTATTATTTGTTATAGCGGGCCTGTTAATGAACTTTGAAGAAATAAAGACTTACACGTGAAAAATACGTCTCTGTCGGAACACACTTTAATATTTAGTAATTATTATAGCGGCCGTGGCAATAGATCTTCTAAAAAAATTGCAAGAGTCCACCTATTACAGTTAAAAAAATAAGGTCATTTTTATGCAAATCATGTCACTGTCAGAACACCCTTTATTTTTATTATTTTTATAGCGGCCATAATAATAGGTACACCTTTTGTGATAATTTCAAGAGTCTACCTTTTATGTTTCCAGAGATAGAAGGCGCTGACAGATGGACAGACATTGTTTCGAAAACAATATGGTTACGTTTTTGCTCTTTGGGTACGGAACCCTAAGAATAAAGATTAACCAAAATGATGCTAAAAATGCCGCTGCATCTAACATTCTTCATATCTCTATATGAAGTTCTTTGCTCAGTAGTAAAATTAGTAAGAAAATGAATGGAAATGACCAAATTTCAAATGTGTTTTAATACGTCATAGTTATCCTTACCTTTATATCCCTTGGATAAAACGGTTTGCCATTATGTAACCAAAAAATGTCGGGACGTGGTATCCCACCAATTAAAGCTTCCAACTTTATTTTTTGGCCCACACGTGCCATAGCATTGGTAAGAGGTATTTTAAAATGAGGTATTTCTGTAGGTTCCAAAGCTATAAAAGAATAAAAGAGACTTAAGTTTTTGTAATCCATTCCAAAGCATCCAAGAATTATAAATTAACTTACGTTCCACAATCAAACTGGCCGAACAGTGTTCAATGCCTGCCGGATTGGAAGCACTGCAAGTATAAACAGCATCATCCTCCAAAAATACTTCTTCAAAGCGTAATTTGGCTTCACCATTATTATAACTGATCACATAATCGGGGGAATCATCAATACATTTATCATTTTTATACCATTGCACAGTGGGCAAAGGATTGCCAGTAACCACACAGGAAAATTCATAGGAGGAACCCTCTTTAGCTTTGCCGCTCTCTAAGAAACGTACAATGCGTGGTGCAATCATTTGTACATCAGCAGCATTCTCTTTTACCGACAAAGAAGCCGAAGTCTCAGCATTGCCCACCAAGTTAGAAGCCCGGCAAGTAAATCTAGCTGAGTCAGCTGTAAAGGTTTCTTCAATTACCAAACGACAAAGGCCTTTGTTAAAGGTAGTCTTGTAATCGGGATTATTTTGTATGGTAATACCATCCTTAAACCATTCTACGGCGGGCTCTGGATTGCCAGTTACTTCACATTCGAAAGTAAATTTATCATTTTCTCGCGTAACAGCATCTTTGAGTTGTCTGGTGAACTGGGGAGAGGAGTATTTAATTTCCGTAAAGATGTGATTAATTTGTACATCTTTACGTATATTTTCGGTAACTGTGCGCTGATGATCGATTTGATCGCGTACGGCTTGTAGACGGGTTTCTTCTTCACGTTTCAATTGCTCTCTAAAGGCCTGTTGGCGGGCTTCTTCTTCGCGCTTATTTTGTTCTTTTAATTGCTGCAATCGTAGCTCTTCTTCGCGTATTGTTTGCTCCCTCAAAGCCAAAAGACGAGCTTCTTCATCACGCAAAGCCTTGAGACGTGCTTGTTCTTGTTCTCGCGCCGCTTGTTCGCGAGCATATTGTTCTCGTTGAGCCTGTTCACGAGCAGCTTGTAGACGAGCCTCCTCCTCACGTAGAGCTCTTAAGCGTAAATCTTCTGCTTCTCTAGCTGATTGTTCCCGCGCAGCTTGTTCACGTGCAGCTTGCTCGCGAGCTGCTTTTAAACGCTGCTCCTCTTCATGTAGAGCTCTTTCCCGCGCAGCCAATTGAAGAGCAATTTGCTCACGCTCAAATTGTTCCCGTGCTGCTTGCTCTTTTAGTGCTTGCAGACGATTTTCCTCCTCACGAGCAGCTCTCTCGCGAGCTTCAGCATCACGAGCCGCCTTTTCACGTTCAGCTTGTTCACGGGCTTCTTTCTCACGCTGCTGTTTCATGCGTTCCTCATGCTTTAAACGTTCCTGCACTATGGTAATATCAGACTTTAGCTTCATAAACGATTGAAAAATAGTCATGACATCATTGTACAATTGTGACACTTTAGACATGTCATAAGAACATTTTGCAGCATTGTCCAGCTTTTCCCTCAAAGGAGCTTCACGTTCATTAACATAACGATCAATATCATTCACCAAATTGGAAGCTTCAACAGGATCACGTAAATAGGCTATTTTGTTAGAAACACTATTGTAAAAGTAACTAATCTCATGGTATTCAGCATCGATCTGAAAGAAAACATATTTTTGCAATAAAAGACAAATAAAAAAAATTTAGGAATCATTTTTACCTTCTCTATAATTTCAAAGAAGTCCGTAGCTTTATCTAGCGAATTGCGTTTGCTTTTGACTTGATCCTTAAACTGCTGCCATTTGTCACTCAGTTTTCTCAACTCTTCTCGCACATACGACTCACTTTCCGGGTTTGAGATCAATAATTGCTGCGTTGTTGTATCGGTGAATTTTTCAATACGCTTTTCGAGCAACTAAAAAAGTGATTTGGTAAAAATTTTCATTTTAATATTTTTTTTATTTTGCAAAAATTCTAGTCGAAATTTCATGAAACATGAAACATAAAACATAAAGACAATAAAATTCATATAATTTTTCTACGAGTATATCTATTCGCCAAACATTCAATTTTTAAATATCTGAGAAGCATTTTGTACATTCTAAAAAAAACATTTCTCCTTTAAAAGCCATTTCATATTTTACTGCAGCTACAAAAGCATTTTCTGAAAACTGCGCCAGAAATATTAAAAGTTCTCTAATTACATGCAGTCGGCTGACAGCTGTGGCGGTCATTTATATGGGGAAAATAAATGCATGTTGTATATATTTCAGGCGTTTTACAATTGTACTTTTCTATTTTTAAATTAAAACTACGAGGACAGTTTGATATGAATGAATTTTTGAATTTTTGGACAAATGATTTTTTTTTTCGACAAAATAAAAAATGTTTTATTTCTTAATAAAGACTCCATTAAGTTCGATACCTTTCCCTGCAATAAATGAGATAATAAGTCTCAAGGCTTTCCAATGATGACCTATTCGTTTGAGCTTAGCCTTTTATTACACAGCCATTTCATCAAATTTTTGAAAGCGTAAATAGTAGCAAGGGGCTAAATATGCAGAGTATTCTGTATACACGAAAAAAAACATGGTTGAGGTAAATATAACCTAAAAGCAACATATTTAATTATACTACATATCATTGGTGCGCTTTGCTGCCCCTTTTTAATAAAATAAACACTTGGAAGAAAAAGTATGGCCATGTTACTCCTAAAGTACTGAACCGATTTAAATAAAGAAAAAGTGAAGAAAAAGCTTTAAAACCATATAAGTCTTTCTAAAATCGGTGCAGTATTACGGACGTAAAAGGGATTACAAAAAACGTGTTTGCCTATTAATTATATAGATAAGTCAAACCATATTTTATAGTAAACATAATAACAACAGAACAATATTATTGTTAACAATGGTCATGATCATTGTTAAAAATAACCAAAATATGTTTAAATATAAACATTATATGGTTAAATTAAATAATTATATTATGATTAAAATCTATGTAATGTCAAATGGCATAGACCCGTTTGTTTAAACATTCTTGATAATAAAATTCACAATCATTTTGTATTTTATTTATTAAGGGTCAAATATAAAATAAATGATGTTTTCGTTAATAAATAAATTAGCAATCAATAATTATCACTTTAAATAATACTCTAGCTATACCCAAAAATTATTGTATTTTTTGAAGAAAAGTATGGCCAACCTTTAACTCTAAAACGCACGCTATTCTCACATCAAAAATATTTTAGTTTATATGCAAGGTATGACGCCTACTCTTTCCATCCAATCGGATTTTTCCTAGACTATACGTATTAACATACGTGTTAATAATTTTTTACTTTTTATGGGAGGTACCACTCCCACTACATTATAATCCAGTATGCACAGTTTTATGAGGGTTAGTTGTGCAGAGTTTCAAGACTCTATCGTTTGTAGTTCTCTAGGTGCAAACCTATGTATAGCAAGTACCATTCCCACCATTCTAATTCAGTTTGTGTTTCTCTATACAATATCCCTTAATATGGGGGTTACTGATGAAAAATTCCAAGACCCTACTTTTTGCAGTTCTCTAAATACAGGATAATAATTTTTTACTTTGTATGGGAGGTACCACGATCACTATCCCAATTCAGCCTATGTTTTTCTTGAGTATACGCTTGGATATTAGGGTTACTTATATCTACTTTCAAGACCATACCTATTATAGTACTCTATGTACACGATAATCATTTTTCACTTTGTATGGAAGATACCACGCCCACTGTCCCAATTCATTCTGTATTTTGGTGGATTATATGCACTGAGGTTACTCGTGCATATACGAGTTAACGCGTTATCTATTGCAGTTCGCCAGGAACACGATAATAATTTTTCACATTGAATTGGAGGTACCACTCCCACTATTCCCATTCAGTCTGTGTTAAGCTTAACTATGTACGTTAATATGATGACTACTGGTGCGAAATTCCAAGGCGCTACCATTTGCAGTTCTCTAGATACAGGATAGTAATTTTTTACTTTGTATGGGAGGTACTACGCCTTGTATTTTTGTAGACTATGCGTATTACCATAGCGGTTACTCCTGCATATCTTCAAGGCTCTATCTATTATAATTCGCCGGGAACACGTTAATAGTTTTTCACTTTGTATGGGAGGTACCACGCCTACTATTCCAATTCAGTCTCTGTTTAATTTGGTGCAAAATTTCGAGTCGCTACCTATTACTGTTACCAAGCAACACGATGATAAATATTTACTTTTTACAGGAGGTGCCACGCCCACGTAGAATATCAAGACAATAAGTACCCTATTTTACCTACCGTATACCTAACAACAAACTGTGATAATTTCAGAAATATGGATTCACTGCTGTAGGCAGCTATAGCTTTCCGACAAACAAATAAACAAAAATCTATATATAAATAGGCAAAGACAAAACTTTGGATCCCTTTTTCTCCTATGTTTGTCAACCGATTTTGTTTATTTTTTCACCGGTTAGTAGATATTATCTAGCTTTAGTGCACAGTCTATATTTGATTAAAATCGGTTCAGTATTTTAGGAATAAATGGCTCTTTAAATTGCTACCACTACACATGCTAAAAACACACATGTATGTGGTAGCTTCAAGTAAAACCAAATTTGCGTGTTTGTATGCAATTTCATTTTTTTGAAAACAAAAAGAGAAGGAGTAATTATACAGTTGTTTCTCTATTTAAATGAGTAAAGTTGAAAACACAACAACAGATTAGAGTTAATAAACATAATTAAATATGTATATTTGTATGTATGCCTACACATTCCTACATATGTATGTTCACATGTGCAAGAATGACGAAAACATGAAAACATCTTATGTACACATAATTAAATAATTGCCTTTTAAATCAATGCAAGAAATTTGAAACAGTTATTTTTTCGATTTGCATTTGTTTTTAGTTGTTTTGTTTTTGTAAATGCATTTTTTACTCTTCTGATAAACTGAATTTTATTCTGTATGTACATAGTATATATAATTTCATAATTTGCTTCTTAATCAATGCAAGAAATTTGGAAACAGATATTTTTTCGATTTGCTTTTTGTTGGTGTTTTGTAAATGCATTATTTTTCAGCTTTATTTTATTCTTAGCTTCAAATTATTAAAGCCTTTGTTAGGAAGTGTTAATTAAAAGTGTGGTGGTATTTTTTTTTATTATTTACCTTTTTAAAATTTTCTAAAGTGTATGTACATATGTATGTATGTATGTACATACATAATTTATAAAACGTTTTAAATCGGTTTAAGATTTTTAAATATTTTTGCCTTTGAATTCAAAGTGACTTTTTTGCATTTGAATTTTGCATTTATTCTGAAAATATATTTTCTTTTTTGTTAAAGAAACTAATTTTTATATTTTTTTGAGATGCCACGAAGACGATCAATAACTGGTAGAATGGAGAGACGGCGACGAGCAATTCAATATCATACTCAGAACAGATCTGGAAATATTAACACCGACAATCTGCGTAATGACAATGAATTGTTAAATAGTTTTAAATGTGCTTTCAATATTGTTCCAAGTAATTTTGTAAGTCATAACTGTGGTCCAATGCACTTAATATGCCGTTTTTGTAGTGCTAAGCATTTTGAGTCTGAAGTAACTCAAAATGATTTAACTTCTTTTACAGCATGTTGCCACAAGGGAAAAGTTTCTTTAATGCCATTGTCTTAAAATAGCTTTTTTAAATCTTTATTTAATAATTTGCATTCACAAAACGTTGTTGAAAAGCGTAAAACAAAAAACTTTTTTGAAAATATTCGTGCTTTTAATTCAGCATTTGCAATGGTTAGTACAGAGGCAAAAATTGATAGAAATTGTATGCAAGGAATCTATCATTTTAAAATTCATGATGTGTTTTATCATCGCGTCGGTGCATTGGTGACTGAATGTGGCAGAAAACCATGCTATGCGCAGTACAATTTGATATGAATTACGCACAATTTATTTACTTTTTTCCCATTTGTTTAATTTAATAAATATATGAATAACATGAATTGCTATTAACGTTTGTTTCATTAAAAAAGAATGTGTACTTAGGTATGTAAACTAAGTATATAAAATGTGTCAGAAATAAATTTGGTCGAATTTCGACCACGGGGCGAACTCTAGTACAAATAAACACATTTTGTGCTTTATATATGTGTATCGGTAAATAAAATAACAATAAAATGTGAATATGAATATATACAAAAAGAAAAAGCTGTTTATTTTTAATTAATAACACAGTGCAACAAAGTAAGATTTTTCGAAAAATACACGGACTTGACAGTATAGGTTCGATTTTGCTACCAAAGCGTAGTAAAACCCAATACTCGATTTGACAAAAAACGGATTCTGATAATCAGTGCTCTTATTCAGCAAATTATGATTGGATTACGACTAATTCTTCTTCGATTTCTTTTAATGTTTGCTTTAGAATTTTATGGAAAATGCCTGATTATTTACATTCCATTTCGATGACACAGCGAAATAACTTTACTTAATGTTTCTAGCCAGCCGCGTTCTATAACCTAACTATTTTTCAGAAACCTATTTTGTTTAACGTTCTAGTTAGTGTTCCCTTAAATATTTTGTAAAAATTAATTGACTTTTCCTCTTTCTATCAAATGATTTATGAGTTTAAATTAATATTGTTTATTTCTACAAATTTTTATTGTTTTTTAATATCTAGTACATCGAACGTCTCAGCATATCATCAGTAAGCCATCCCACAAAAATCCAACAATTAAAACACAAACATACATATACACAGCCACAAATGTGAAAAATTTATTATCTAGAGTATCCAAAAAATATTTGGCTTCATGCACTTCAATAATAACAATATTTTACTAAAACGCAAAAGAGGAAAATTAAAAATAAATGACGTCATGTGTACGACTATATAAAACAAAATGTGGGTTTCTAAACGAACAAAACAAATGGGAAAATGTGACGATTGGACAAATAAAAAAACATTATTTATTTTACATTTTCATTCCCAGCACAAAATTGACTGAGTTAAAAGAAATGATGACATTAAAGTGTCAAACTATAAAAAAACTAATAGAAATCTCTCAGATACATAAGCAATTTTAAAGTAATGGAGCATGATCTCAAACTAAACTCTAGGAAATTTTTTCGGAATAAGCTACTGAATAAGCTGTTCGGAATAAACTACTGCCATGAATCAAGGATTGTAGAAGACAAGGTTAAGCCATACCGAAAACAAAGTTGACATTTTCTGCGCATGTCGGCCTAATGCCCTCACGAAATTGTCTTCCTATTGGCTTATAATTGTGATTGAGAGCATAATTATAAATTATGAGAGTTTATTTGCAGGGTTGCCAATTTTTGCCTAGTACTTAGATTTATTTGTACGTATTTATTTGAAGCCATGTGTTGATTACAGACTTGGCAACCTTAAATTGGCCGAACAACGTCATCTAACGGGAAAACATGCACATAGCGTAATCTTGTCTCCTATCATTCTTGGTCATGAACCGACTACGACAATTTTTAGCATTAATAGAATCATTCATATATCATAAATTTTGCTGGGTTTAGACTTTCACAATCATAAAAAACAACAACAATTAATACCTCCATTGTTTGCAGGTAACAACCCCAACGTATTTCATGTTTTGTAGGTTTTAAAAGTTTTGGCATTGAACTCTAATTTAGGGTTATTAAACAAAATAATTAAAAAAAATTTTTGTTTTTATAAATTGTTACATCAGCTTTTCAACTCACCTCTATGGTACGTTCAAAATACTCAAACGCCAATGATGTTGTTTTGGCTGCTGCCAAACTATCAACACTTTGATTATTGATCTCCTGCAGCTGTTTGCAAACACTATCCAAACTGCGATTAATATCCAAAATATCATTCCTAAATTGTTCCAACTTTTCCAAACGTTCCAAAGAGGACATTCTCTCCCTGTTCGATGATTCAAAATAAATGCGTAAATTCTCTAACAATTTCAATATACGATCCGTATCAACTTCTTTGGCACCAGGTGGCTCCAAAGCTCTAACACGATCTATTAATAATTCTGACTGGGTGATAAGTGATCTGAATTTATCCATAACCATATCACGGAACTTCTCATGTTCAGCTATGCAACGCTCGATGGCATCGTTGCTGTTCTGTTGATATTGCTGTTGTTGCTTTACAAAGTAATTATCAATTTCATAGCGCGTTTTTGTAACATTTTCCAAAAATTTCAATACACTTTCAACAAGCGTTTTGTAATCGTAACGTATGCCATCCAGTTTGGCTTTCAAAGTTCGCAGGTTACTGATCACCTGTTCGATTTTTTGCATAGATTCTGGATCTTTAGTTTGAATGGCGAGTGTGGTGTGGACACGTTCCTGAATTTCATTCTGAGCCTGATCAATGTCTTGTAGCACCATTTTCAATTTATCTTGTGTCGTTGCGTATAGTTGTTTGGCATCAACAGATGGAGAAGTAAATATGGGATACAATTGAGTATCCACATTGGTGGTTTTTGTAGCGGTCTGTAAAAAAATTAAACAAAAAACGGAAATATTTAATTGATTCATTTCTAAAAAGAAACTTTAAAATTATTTAAATAATCGTAATAATCATAACTTTTTCACCTGCGTATACACAAGACGTCAAGTTTTATAAACTAATTACACACTGCAACAGTGAAAAAAATATACGGACTTGACAGTACAGTTTCGATTCTAATACCAAAAGGTAGTAAAACCCTATACTCGGTTTGGCCAAATTTGGTGACAATTTTTTTTTTGTTTTTGGCCTCGAAAGATTCTGAAAATCAGTGAGCCCTTTAAAATAGGTTTTATCAGTTTTTGTCTAATATCTCATTTATACTAGGTGATACGGCTTAAGTTTGTTTGGCAGTAATGTAGCTGAGGATTCGTTAAATAAATGTTATTAACATTTTATGCCCAAAAAATAAATTATCTCAGCACTTTTTTGAAAATTAAAAATATTTTTTATTTCCTTTTTTAGCATAACTGTAACTTAGGGACTCCTAATTTTTCACTAACAATATATAAGAAAATTGTAGCCACTGTAAAACGGAACAACTATTGTGAACATACCATTACAATATGAATGTGTCTAGACATTGCAACAAATCTGGTGAATATTTATTTAAGAGCATAAAAACGAGGGTATAGCAGAAACTAAGATCTTGCAGTGTTTGCCTTTGTAAATCTGTAAAGATAGTAGGAGACAAAGTCCTAAAATTGGACCATTTTTATCAAATTTTCGAAATTTACAGATAACAGCAACGAATTTTAAAATATTTTCTAATATTTAATTTTTCTTATGCATATACACTATTAGACAAAATAAAGTGCAAAAACATATAGTTTTGTTTTAACAGAGAAAAAAGAGTCAACATAACTTTTAACTTTTAAAAATTAATTTAATTCATTTATTTACTAACTTCAGACTATAAAAAAATAATAAAACACACATATCAAAAGTAAAACTTTTCTACAAAAAGCTAAAATTAAAATACTCCTTGCTCGCGGTTGGACAGAATAAAGTGCAAAAGTAAACCACTGAATGATAACAACAAAAACTTTTCGAAATAATATAACTTAGTAGCTCCTCCCCTATTAGCTATGACCTCTCGAAGTCTTTTAGGCATACTTGAAGTTTAGGTTTTCAAAGTTTGTACAGGAATCTCTCTCCACTCGGCTTGCATTTTCTCCCAAAATGTTTGAGTGTTAGTTCGAGATTTCATAGGAATTTTATCATCTAGTATGGTCCACAAGTGCTCAATGGGGTTCAGATCGTGGCTTTGAGGTGGCCATTCCAGTACTTTAATATTATTTTGTTGGAAAAAGATCTTTGCGGCCTTGCTCGTATGTTTGGGATCATTATCCTGTTGGAAGATAAAGTCCCCCAAGCCCATATCCAAAGCACTGCCGTTGAGTCATTTTTGTATCGATTCTGGCTAGTCGACATGCCCCCAAAGAAGAAAAGCACCCCCACACCATGAGACTTCCACCACCATGTTTTACAGTATGTGTGATATGTTTAGATTTAAGTCTTTGTGAAGGCTCACACCATACTCTTTTGGCACGTTAAAATGATTCTGGGATCGAGTAATTTGGTAAGATGAGTCGAAATATGAGCTGAAAAATCCAAAACGTACATCAATGTAGATAAGGAATTCTGCTATCAAACATTAAAAGATTCAGCTCAAATTATTTCTTACGTGCAAAACCATGTTATCTTTAATATGACTACTCCCATATTTATCATTTTTTTATCAGTTTGTGTTAACATCAAATCAAATCAAAAAGTAAAAAATCTACAACATTAAGGTAAGGGAAATTCCACAATTCCCAAAATAAAGACCAAAAAGACTAAAATTGGAATTTTAAGTCTCTTGCCCATAAAGTCCATATATAGACTAGGGTTTATAAAATAGTTGGGAGTATATACAGCTTTATTACGGCAGTATTCTTTTTCAGACATAAGCTTTGGAATTTTAGAACATATATGCTAAAGTACAAAAAATTTCGATGTAAAATAGGTCAAATTGAAGGACCTCCATCTTCTTCAAGGTTGATAAATTTTACACGAAATTTGGTTTAAACGTACGTACATATTGTTAGATTACATAAAGATTTTCTATTTAGGCAAATATGCAACAATTTTGGAATTTTTAAATTGAAAATCGTCAAGTTTTTAACTCAGAAAAGATAAAATCTTAAAATTTGTCCACTATATTTCAAATTTCGCTCACTAAATATGAGAAAACATTTTAAAAAGTTTACTAAAAATTCTTTAAAATATTTCGAAAAGACTTGACCAGAGTATCGAAAAATCAAAACTTTTATTTTAAAATTATTTACATATTAAACCATAATTTTATAGACCTAGACCTTTAAGACCATGGATAATTTTTAAAAATCAAACAAAATTAAAAAATGCCAAGCTCCAAAAGAATTTTCAGGGTCGAGGTACCCAACGTGAAGACCACATAGCGCCACCTCTGGTAAGTGGATGGTGCCCACCACCAAAACTTAAGCTGAGATACTCCTCTGTTATGCTCATGCTAAATGTTAGATCAATCGGCCCAGCTCTTTACAAATAGCTGAGTTATTTTCAAAACTATTTGATTCTGCTCCACTGTGCAGTGTTAAGTTTGACGAATCATTAGTAAAAAATATGTAGTTAAAAAATGTTTGCAAAAATCCCAACCTAGTTCTGTACCGCCGCACTTTGGGTTCAACAATAGCCAAAACAATCTTTAAATAATATAGAACTACACCATTTCGAATCAAAAAAATAGGCAACCATTTTTGTTTTTAGATTTTGAATACTCGTGTTTTGCTGGTGGAGGTATCAATCACTAAGAAAAGCAAAAAAACAAATTTTTCTAATTTTTGACTATCTGTTTGTCTATGTTCGCAGCACGTAAATATTACTGAATGAATTTTAATGAAATTTAATGGCCTGTAATAATATCTCATTTCAAAGATAAAACAGGAAACAAACGCAATTTCACTGATGGTATGACTTGGCAACACTTTTTATTTTTGTGAACGGGAATTTTTATATTTTATTCGATTTTGCTTTGTTAAGACTCTTACTTTTATAGTGCCTCGGTTATGGTTTATGTATTTACTTTATATAGAGGTATCTATCCCTGGGTAATTACTCAGGAACAAAAGCCTTATAAAACATTCTAAAATTCATATAAAATTCTAAAATTCTGTAAATTGTGTTGCAGTACCATTGAATCGGTAAAATTGCGTACTTTCACGACTTTATTATTTTCTCTTGGAAATGAGATATATTTACGGGAAAAAAGTATCTTGTATTTGAATCGAGGTACTAAGGTAATATCACGTGAAATTGATGCTGATGCGATTGATGATGTGCAAGTTCGAAAAACGCAATACACTCTCAGTTTTTCACTAACACACTCACATTTTTCGAAATTGTAGCTAAATTAGCAAGACAAGTGATTTTTTGACAATTCTTGCAAGTTAAATGTCAAAAAGATGAACAGAGTTGCCAAAAAAGTTTTATTTAAAAAGCAGAATTAAATGGAACAATTAATATTTATTGACGTCTACTGTTTTCCTACAAATGTTTAAGAGCCAAATTCATAAAAAAATATATTTGTTTTATAAAAGCTTTAAAAAGTAATTTTCATACAAAATTAATTTTATAAATCTTTATAAATAAATAAAGCAAACTGATGAGCAATTTTTAATACCTTTTGTTTTGACGACATTTTTAAAATGAACTTTTTTCATTGCATGTGTGAACATGCATGCAACTTGCAAGATTTTCGCATTTTTCTCTACAATTTTCGTAGAAAATACCTATACAAAACTTGTATGCAATTGCTTGCATGTGTAAAGGCTGCTTTATGGCGAGTTAATTTATTCGTGTACATTTGTATTACAAAAAAACAAAACCCATCACTTAAACAATTAAAATTAACTTTTAAACCGGCATTTTGTAATCTATTTTTTTTTTCTAGATAATAATTAATTAATATTTATGTAAAATTAATAGGTCTACATATATAAAACACTTTTTTTCACTCACTTTTACAATTTTTTTCTCTAACACTCCAATTAATTTAGAGTTAAAAATAATTTATTGAAATAAAAAAAACTCGATGCTTACCTCTGCATTATCAGTCATGATCTTTTCCAATATTGTTTCGACTTCACGTTTTTCCGCTATATGAGTTGTCCAACTTTCCAAACTTGTTGTTACATCGATCTGTTGCTTACTAAAACCATTTAGGATGTCTTCGACAGCATTTGCTGAGGATTTTGTATCAAGATATGGATCCAAAATCTACACAAATTCCGTTGATGCGTTAACAGTTTTTTTTTTTTTTGAGTTTTTCGAAAATCAACAGAATTTCAATGTTTATGCGATGCGAGAACGCAGACGAATAAATAGGTGGCAGAAATAGACAAGGGAAAATTGGGAGCGAGTAAGAAAAGAAAATGGAAAAAAATTAATGTATGTATAAATTGGTTGTTGATGTTGTTGTTATTTTTCTATTTCATATAAAATTTGTTGTTACTTTTGTTGTTAGTTTTTCCTTAAAAACGCACACAGCTTCTTAGGCAAAAGTTAGAGATATTTTTCGTGCAAATACTCACAGAAAAAATATTAAAAAAAAAAAATTATTAGTCCAACTAAGTTAGAAGGCACCCTACATTCGGATATAAAAGAGTTGTCAAAATAAAATGTTTATTTTAATCAGAGTTAAGTTCATTAAAAAAAATAGTTTCGCCAATTAAATGTTTTGATTGCTTTCAAATTAAAATTTAATTAAATAATTAATTGATTCAATTAGTTTTTTTAATTGGGTTTTTTTCTTCTGTTTTAAACAAATATATATTTGAATCAATTTAAAAATTAATTAAACTTTAATTTAAAACTAATTAAAACCTTTAATGGGTGAAAAAAATTTTTCTGTGAATTATCTGAATTTTTATATAATTCAAAAAAAGTTTACTTATACGTCTCTGCCTCACATCATTAAAATTTCCATTGGCTATTGTCAGACAATCAAACCCAAAGTCATATTAAATTCACCTAAATTAAATCATCCATAGTTTTTCCAAAAAAAAAAAAAAATATTGCAAATTTCGTTCAAGAGTACAGTAGCGATAGTAAATAGTAGTTTCTTGAGAGGTAATACTCTCTCGCCATGGGTTGAGCAAAAACAAATTTACCTAAATAAAATAAAATAAAATAAAATAAAAGGGGAAAAGTAGGTTTTTATACAAAACTAAAAATCTTTTTAGTCAATACTAGAGCCGTTTTTTAAACAAATATTAATTTTAGTAAATAAGTTGAATTAAAGGAAATTCTAGTTCAGTAACGAGCAATGTTGATATGACGAAAATTTAATTAAGTTGAATAAAAAATTTTTAAATTTGCTCACAATTTTGGTTGGTTTTTATAGAAATACTAATCTGTCAGATACAGTTTCGGATTGTCAGATAACCTTTTACCTATCTACGTAATGTAAGGTAAAAAAAAAATTTGTTAAATGTTAATGGGGTAATATGCAAATTTATGCAAGAACTATCAAGTTACTAGCTTGAGACCTGATTTTAGGTACTGAAAGAGAAGAGTTTGATGTCACTTAATTTTTTTTTTCTTTTTCGAATTGTTTCTTCGTAATTCTTTTTATAGTTTTTAATATATTTTAAGTGTGCAACCACCTTTTGTGACTTCGTCTAATTTGCCGCGCACCGTCCCGGTAGGAATATCCTTTCTTGTCCATTTTAACTAATGTTTTATGTGATAATTTAAGTGGTTCTAATCATCTGATCGGACGAGTATATGTATTCCAACATTTTTATTACAAAGAGGGCTCTAGAGTCGTTGTATATGAACTAAAAATTTTCAAATTTAAATCCCTACATTTTTGTTTATGTAGCAGAATAATTTAAAGTAAATATTTTTATTTAATTTATTTATTTTTTTGTTTTGGTTTCTTGTTGCTGTGTGTTTATTGTGGAGTTTAAAAATATTTATGGTAAGAAGCCAAAACAACATGGCCATGTTTTATGATTTCAGACACCAACATGAAAACCATTAAGAAAAGAGTTTTATTTTATACAAATCATTTCTATTTTCATCACTTCGTATACAAAATGATTTTATAATATAAATTGGAGTAAATGGGTAAAAATGATCTAGAGAATAAATAGATTTTTTGAAAGAAAAAAACAAATACAAAATAAGATGATTCTTTATAAGTTGTGCAGTTTGTCTGCGATCAGAGTTTTTTTATATGTACATAAGTATATGAACGCATAATTACGAGGGAGGTCCACGAATTGTGCGATTTGATAACGAACCGAACACGATAAAAAGACAGCAAATCTGGAGAGCCCCTGAATGGCCTTTCTACGCCAATGAAGTTTGACCAATACACAAACCCAGCTAGTCGAACGTGTAAATTTTTTTAAAGTGAAGCTTTATTGTAAAAAGCTATTTAAAGAAAAATAAAATAAATTTAAATGTCAATTTTTGGAGGCCAAGGAACGCTCGTTTGGGTACTTTTAAAAGTGGGATTTAATGGGGAAATGCTTTAAAAAATTATTTCTGTTTGTCATTGCATAAACTTAAAAAGGTAAGTTTCAAAATTATTTGTTAAAAGGATTCTAGTATTTCTAACAACTTGTTTCCAACAACATGTTTCCAATAACTTGTGTACTTATATTTCTTATCCGTCTGTCTGTCTGCTTTTCGTTTGTGTTCGCATCACGTAAAAACTACTGGATTTTAACAAAATTTTGTGAGGAGGTCTTATTTCCAAGAGGAAAAGGAGAAAAAGCAGTGGAAAGCGCAATTTTCGGTTAAAAGGTACTGAAAATTTCGGTTTAAAACTGGAATATTTTCAATACTGCATTTTTCGACACGGTTACATTTTCAACACACTTTTTTATTTATTTGTATTTTACTATTACGCATCAGATGGCGCCAGTTGAATACAATTTGTACTTTTACTTTGTGGAATTACATTGTTATTAAAATATTTTGAACACATTTTACAAAGCTTTACAATAATTTTAGAATTTTTTATAAATTTTAAAATTTTATCTAAGGATGGGTAATTTTATATAAAGAAATACATAAACCATAACTGAAGTACTATAAAAGTAAGATTCTTACAATTGGTGTGGAATACTTTCAAAGCAAAATCGAGTAAAATATTGTCAGGACGCCCACGACGTGGCGGGCACAGCTAATCTATACATATAACAAAACAGTAACTCATTTCCTGTCTGTCTGTGTTCGCATCACGTAAAAACTACTGGGTGGATTTTAACAAAATTTTGTGAGGAAGTACCTTAGTATCCTAATTGCAATAGAGGAAACTTTTTTCTGCGAAAATATCTAATTTCCAAGAGAAAGTGGAGAAAACTAAGTAAAAGTTCGGTGATTTTTCTGTCGATTCAAAGTTACTGCATACTTCAAGGTATCTTTTATTTTTGAAAGCGGGATATTTTAAACACACTTGCGCTGTTTTATAATAATCACAAAATATGAATTGAAAGCGGGATATTTTAAACACGGTTGCGCAACATATAGCGCTTTAGATCATTTCAATGTATCGAAAAGTGGTCGTCCCCATTGCACATTCATTATTATCATCAAAAAGTTCTTTGAGTATAAAACGGTTTGAATACTTGTTTGAGCTTATAGGAATAACTCGTGGTGAGAGCAGAAGATCTCGAGTTCAACACCTTGTGTGAGACTGCAGAAGAAACGACTGCGCAAATACTTCGGCAAAAACTTCATTTACAACCTAAACTATTTTAAAGGCGACCAAAATCCAATGTAATAAGTTAAGCTTCTCAAATATAATAGTCTTCTATGAATATTTGATTTTAAACTTAAAACTAGGAGTATATGCAGTATGGATGGTAAACGAAATTTTATGATTATAGTAGCTGACTTCTGATACTATACTCAAATTATACAAAACAGGGTTGTTTGTAAATTAAATATTGAGTCATTTATTGCTTTCAATATTACCGTTTGAGTTAAAAACGGCGCATTTTTTTTGGCATTTACATATGTATGTATACATGTAAAAGTAAGCAAAACCTACATATATAAAAACTTATGTATGTATATATGTATGTATATTTAATCAAATTGTAAAATTATACTGTTGTTATACTTTTCGGTCGACCGGACCGTCGTCATAAAGACATTATTTTCAAGCCGCATTTAAAATAGTACGGGGTCTTCACCGAAAGGTATGACAACAGTATTTTATTTACTGGCGGACGAAAACCAATCAATGTAAAATTAATTAATTAAATGTTTTTTGATATTAGTGAAAAAGAAGACGCTGAGAAATTATCACTGCAAAAAATTCCTTTTTGCACAATATAAATCAAAAGACTTTTGATTTCATTCAAAATATTGTGCCACCTACTAATATAATACACTTAGGCAATTATGTTGTGGTGTTTAACAACAAAAGCTCTATTGCAAAAATATCATAAGACATTTAATTATAGTAAAAACACGGATACGAATTTCCGGTATTGAAATTCGCACCGAAAACTGTACTCGGAAATATATTTCCTCTATGAAATCTTAGTCTCAGCTTGTAGGCAACAAATTACGGTAAACATCGGCCATTTGGCTAGAGTAGATTATAAAGGCTTAAGTTGGACTCTTTTAAATATTTCAACTGAACAAATTTAAGGACTTCGTGGCTCTAAGTATTGGGTATTTTAATTAGGCAAAAATTGGGCTCCCCCGTAAGCCCATCCAGAACGCCAATTGCTACACTGGATAAACCGAGTCGGTTTTATGGCAAAATATCCCTGAAGATTTTTACACGCAAATTTTTTATTCTAAGATATTTTTTTCCATTAGCCTTACAGGCACCACAATGCATCCGAGATTGATTTATTGAACCACCCCTAATACTATTTTGCTATATTCATGTTAAATTTTGGATCAATCGCACTAGCTCTTTGCAAATGGATGAATTATTTCGAAAATATTTTAATTCTGCCCCACTGTGCACTGTACCAAAAAATATAATTTTACCAACTTTACCATGCCTATATCAGGCATGCTAAAAGGAAACAATTTTGAGTCATAAATATATTTTTCCTATAATTCTAAGGTCGCATAATTCCATGACTGACCTCGTATTCATGCTTTCCGTTAATCAACATGAAGGCAAAAAGAACATTTTGCAACAGTTGCTTAAATTTTGAAAAATATATTGAATACACAAAATTTGAGGATTCGCAGAAAACTTTTGAGTTTATATTTGCTATGGCAAATAGGGTTCTTATGCAAATTTTTGCTGCTCTCCCTTTAGGCATTGGGTTAGATGATAGTGTTGGGTACCAACTTGAAAAATAAGATTCGAAATAGCAAACAAGTATTATATATTTCTGATACGTATATATCTACTAAACATGGTGTTTATTTTTGGAAGAAAAAAACTTTTGTTTCTGCTTAGTTTCTTGTTCAAAAATAATTTCTACTAACCTCCTGATATCTATTTGGTAACAGCATTTACACATTTGATATTAGTGGAGTTCCTATTATCTCACCGTCTAAATTTAGCTCCTGTAAATAACTCTATCGTGTGTAATACTTATTCTACACTTTATCTGCACTAAAATAATATTATTGATAGCAAATTCTGTGGTTCATTAATTTTTAATATTTCCGGGATTACATTCGGGCCAAAATTAAAAAAAATGCTTAAAGTGAAAAAAGTAAACCGAATTTCAATCTTGTATTTGTGGAATACTTTGCTTGTACTCGTATTTAAGTATTTTTTAGAAATTCTATTAATTTCTGTTTCACGTTACAAAAAATTATCAAATGAAGTGTAGAAAAAAAAACTGGAGCAGTCATTAATAATTTTTGTTTCTGGTTTACTGAACGTGTGATGTGTTATAGGGACACAGGGACGTACAAACGATCGAACCGAACAGTCGTATGAAAATGAAACGGCTGTGAAAAATGTGTTTAATGTACAAGTACAAGAGTGGCATTTATTAATAGTTTTTTTTTTTGTATTAATTTTTGTTTATTATTTATGTATTTATAAACGGTAAAACAAATTCACTGTTTTCTTTTTTAAATTTTGGGTGATTGTGTTATTGTAGTGATTGGTCTGTTGATAAGTTCGAGTCATATGTTTTGTATTTGCGTGTTCATGTGGCAAGTGGGTTGTGTTGTTGATTTGTGGAAAAATGCAAATTAGATTTTCAACCAAAATTTTAATATCGGGTGTTTTTTTAAGCCCGATAGAATTTACGAAAAGGCGCACTGTTAAAAAACGAACTACCATACTGCGCTCACTTTTTTACATTTATGATCACTATAGGTACTATGACAAGCCATCATGATTAGATTTGTGCTTAAACAACGTTACATCCATAAAAATGCACCGTTTTATGCAGTTTTTACGCTCATAAAATATTTATTTTTTGAAAATTTAATATTTAATTTTGATATTTAATATTACTTATATTAAATATATTAAAATGTCAAATATAATTTTGTAAAGGGTTTATTAAAATCCTGAAGAAAAATCAAGAAGTTTGCAATTTATTTAGTTCTAGACAGGGTTGTAGAACTATGAAATTATAAATGTTTATTTTTGAAGAAAAAATTAAAAAATAATATAGATTAAATAAAAAAAAATATTGAATAAGTTTTATATAAAATTGTACCAAAAAAGCATGAAGTGCAATGTTACATATCTATTGTACCCGGGGACGTAACAATTACAAGATAAATCACACAAAAGTAATTTTTAACCATTAATATTGACAAATTTCTAAAATGGTTATAATTAACCATTTCTATAAGATATATTTTATTCTTCATCGCAACCAATTTTAGTGAGAGTTTTGAGTTTCTGGTTATAAATAACCATTATATCAATCAAAATTTTTTTTGGTTGCATATAACCTTTATATCAACCAAAAATTTTTTTTGGTTGCAGATAACCATTATATCAACCAAAAAGATTTTTTCGTAAAAAATAACCATTACATAAGTTTTTCTTTTCTTTTTTGGTTATCATATCTATATAAATAAAATCAAATGTCGTTCGTTGGTAATCGCAACACTTAAGAATAAGTTGTTGTCATTAGTATAGACATTTTTTATATAAATTTACTGATTTTCTTGAGACTAATTCAGAATCAGTAAATTTTTATTTTGATTTTTGTATTGTCAAGGATAACCAAAACAAAGAAATTATTTTTATAATTGTTATTTCTAACCAACAAATATTTTTGTTGACAAAATGGTTATTTAAAATAAAAAAACTTTTTGTTAATATACTGGTTACTTATAACCAAAAAAAAAAAAAATATTTCTTACTTTAATTGGTTACGATAACCAAAATAATATATATGGAATGATAACGGTTAAAAATAACCAATATTAAATAAAATGAATTTTTTCGTAACCTTTTTATCTGAAATAAAAAAATAAATAATGCTCGGTCCCTGATTGTACCAAATTTGGTACAATTGTACCACAAATCCTAACACTGCCATACCTAATGAGTGGTAAGACTTAATTTAAAGCTGGCCAGTCAGTATATTTTCTACAGCTGAATATTCCCGGTGAAAATTTTCCCTCCCAATGTTTTGTTTCCGGGAAAAATCTCTCTCTGGGAATAGCCAAAAAAGGGAGTTAGAAAATCAGAAAGAACTGTTTTGCTTTTGACATTTTATTTTGAGTTTCATGGTAGAAAAAAATAAGTTTTTGGGAATAAATTAATTTGTGTTTCAGTGTTTTGCCAGAATCTCTGGAGTTCATGCCTCTCACCCATTAAAAGTCGACTAGCTTTTCCTGGATGCTTTTACATTAGGGTCAGCGAATGTTGCACATGGTGCCTATTTGTATTTTTGGTCTTAAACCCCAATTTTAAATCATTGTTTTATATTTATATAACTTTAATACTTATAATTCGCGCTAACTCCCTTTCAAATATATGAGAAAAAAAAAACCCTAAACAGTCAATTATTTTCCCATTTTAATATACATAATGCATATTTTTTTGCTCTTTGGAAAAAATTCCCGGGAAATTTTAATTTATAATAGCAGGAATGGTAGAAGGGAAAATTTTCCCGAGGAATTGTTCTTCATAATTGGGCTGATAAAATCTTTGCTATTATTAACATGGTGTTAAACACCACCACTTTTAAGTTTATTTGATTAAAGTGGTTAATTTAATCACTTATTATGCAATGTAAGCTTTTTTAAATTACAATTAATACAGAGTGGTCTATACAACAATTTCACTATTCTTTAGAAAGTAAGATTCTAATTAATAAAATAATTGAATTAATTAAAAACTAAATTAAATTTGTATCTGAAACTTTTTAAACCTTCAATGAAGAGTTTCACAGAGTTAACTCTGAAACATATGTATATCATCTTTTTGAAGGCATTTGTATGAAAGTTGTTTTTTTTCGCCCTTTCTTCGATGTTCCTAAGCATGCTGTCAACTATGACACCAATACATCTGTCACTGTTGGATCTGTTGATCTCAATAAGGTGAGATTACTCTCGTGAAGAGAGTAATCTTAATTTTATTATAGGTTACGACATAAATCGCTCTCTGCGTACTATAACATGAGTGAACTTAGCAGCATCGAGTTTAAAAAAGGGTCCCATAGAGTTGGTGCAATATTTCACCCTATGGAATTCCTCTGTTAAATAGTGGGAAATGTTAAAAAGTCTTGAACTAAGGTACTTCGGTGATGAGGTAGTAGATTCTACCAGCAACAAGCCTAATTCTATATCTAAGCCCAAACTTTGTGTTGGCTTAATTATCGCCTCTGATCGAATATTAATAGAGCTCTTTCGAATTTCAGGAAGGTTAAAAGATTGTACAAATCGAAAGAAAGGGATTTTGAGAAAGTGCTCACCATCTTATGTAAATCAGTTTAAGTTGATTTTTTTTTAATTTTTTCTAGAGTATCTACTCGATCAGTCATCGTTTGATAGCATTTTAAGCCGATTAATTGTTCAAGTAAGAAAAATTGCAAATTTTAATTAAAAAAATCAGAACAAATTATATCGGTTAATCGACAAAGATCTCTACTCTTTTACTGATTTTTTACTTCTTATTTCTTCGTTTAAAAATAATTGCGAATTTTACATGTTTAGTAAACATACAGAGAAAAATAATAATAAATCGAATAATAATAAATCGAATATGACTTTTTTCCCAAACTTTTTTATTCACTTTGTGAACACCTTAAACAATATTTACAAAACGTGTGCGTCACTGCATAACAATGAAATCATACCATTTATGAACAATTCATATTTTTGTTGTACTTTCACAATACAATTACAATCTAGATTCTAACTTAATTATCCAGCATACTCGTTGTAGTGAAACAAATTTTGGGAATAGAACCCACAACCCTAGAATATTCATATTTTATATTACAGAAAAGCTATGAAAACAATTCATATTATTTAGGCTCAAAATTTTGTCTGCGTATTGGAGGAAGAAATGAAAAAATCAAATGGAAATAATTTTCTAACTAAAATAATCAAATCAATAAAACACTTAATTCGAGTTGTTCGTGTTAATAAAAACCTTTATCGATTAATCGCGAAAATTTTTGTCATTAATAAAATATATTAATCACTTTTGTACTGTATGGTTGTCTTTTGTCATGGGACAAAAAATTTTTAAAAATGCGCGATTAATTCGAGTTATTCGAGTAATTTAAAAACCTGAATCGATTAATCGAGGAAAATTTTAATTGCAAAATCGATTAATTGTTTGCTCGAACAACCAACAAATCAAAACCCGATTAAATGGATACTCTAGTATTTACCATGTTCGCGACATTCGCAAGTATTAAAAATAAAACTATGGACTAAAGGGTGTTCCGATAAGTTATTGTAACGCAAAAGGCCATACTTCTTAAGCGTTAGAGATAGACTCTTATAATTTTCACACATGGTGTAGTGCTACGGCCGCTATAATATGTGGCGATAGATATTTACGAATATGGCATAATTTTTTGAAGAGGAAGACACTTGATATTTACACACAGCACCTAATATTGTGCTGGCTATATTAGCAACATTATTTTATGAACCGTAATAGGTAGACATTTGAAATTTACACAGTGTACTAAAAGGGGTTTTGATAGTGCCGTTATTTTTATGTATATGGCAGCAGTTTTTGCAATTTTTGTTCGTTAATTTTTATTCTCTATTTTTGCAAGCACAATTACAAATATTGAGATGCCAGTTGAGGGCTTTCGTGAATGCTTAGAAGGACAGTGTCGTCAGCAAATGTTGAAGTGTGGACTCTGTTGCTAATTAGCATATCTGATGTGTACAGCAAAAATAAAATCAGTCCCAAAATACTACCTTGGGAAACTTCGGCTCTAATGGGCTGAGGCGAACTTAAGAAATCTGTTTCTTTAAGTATAAACTTGCTACCAGGTACATAACTTTCTAAAAGCTTATGAACATTTTTATGCAAGTTTTGCTTCGACTTATAAACTAGGCCTTCGTGCCAAACTTTGTCGAACGCTTGAGGTACGTCCATGAAAAGCGCGGAACAATATTTTCTTTCTTCAATGGCGTTTTTTCTACATTTACCAATCTGTGAGTTTGTTGAATAGTGATGTCTTCTAAATCCGAATTGATGATTCGGAATACATTCTTTTTCGCTCAGGATTGCTTTTTAACTAAAATTTTCTCAAATAGTTTTGATATATTTGATAGTAGACTTATTGGTCTTCATGATTCTACCTTCGTGTGATCTTTTCCTGGTTTAGGTATCATGGCAATCAGAGAAACTTTCTATTCTGTGGGAAAGTACTGGCGGCGTAGAATGGCATTAAAAATAAAGAGAATCTTGTTGCTTGTTTTAACAAAACCATAGGCCTTCTTAGAGTTTACACTAGCAATTGTTCATTCAATATCAATCAATATTAGTAGGTATGTTTGCTGTAAATGCATTTTTTAAATGGTTCACAAATCAGTTGCCGTTTTCAGTATGTTTCTTGCCCAAACTCCACTCGAGGTTCGCAAGGCTTACGCCATAATGAAAAGAATGAGCTACAATTGTTAGCGAAGGACCCTCTGACTGTCTGGTAATATGTTAGTCTATCAGCTTTGCGGATGCGGGTTCGATTACCGCCAAAAGGCCCAACTATAATATGCATAAGCTAGCTTAAGCCAACTTAAGCATCTGTACAATTACATGTAAATCATATGTGGCAAACTATAATGTACTTAACAATACTTTTCGTTGAGTTTCGTCGAATGTCATTTGCTTAAGCAAAGTCCGAAACCGATCGCACATTCCGTACGGAAACAGCTATTTGTGCTTTGTGTTTTACATATGAATGTACATTCATAAAAATTGCAATGGAGGACGAAAGTGAACAAATTATATCTAAATTTAATATAAAATGTTTAAAAAAGAAGTTTCTATAAGAAAAAAGGGAGGCATTTTATAATAATTGTAATTTAAAAGAAAGAGCATTTTATTGTTTATTGTTATTGAGTGATGAACACCGCTGTATTTTTTAGTACTTTTGGCCAAAATTACCAAAACAAAAAAAATTTAAATGTTTCTTTCGAAATTTTCTTAAAACTATTAAAAATAATTATTAATTTGTATATAAATGGCATTAGGTATATAAAATATGTTTATTTAACACCTTTTTGTTAAGAAAATAAATTTATTCAGAAAAAAATTATTATTTTTCAAAAGTACGAATAAAACAAATGTGCAACTGTGTCATAATAATTTTAGATTCATGTAAGTACATTGTAGCCACCTAAAAGTCTTCAATAAGTTGCTTAAGCATTTGACAGACTTTTCGTTCATTTGTTGACATTAGCTTAAGCCAGCTTATGCATATTATAGTTGGGCCTAAAGACTGCACACATGCAAGAAAAAAATGTAAGTGAACATTTCTTTTAATAAGTAAAAAAAGCTAATAGATGATTTAAGTGCGAGACAGACTCGTAATGTACAATACAACTTTACAAGTACAAGGTATTAGTTTTTCATGTCTTTAATGGAGCTTACATTTTTTTTTATTTTTATTTTTGCTACCTATAATAGTAGACATTTTAAAAATAGTCTGTATAAATTTAAAATGTCTTGCTATTACGATTGAAAGCCGATGACATATACGTAAATACGCGTTACTATTGAAACACCCTTTCATTTTTAGTTGTATTATATTTGTTGTTATAGCGGACAGAATTTACTATATTCTGTATAAACTTAAAGTGCCTTCCTATTAAGGTTTCTATTAAAGACATATACATAAAGATACATCACTATCGGCACACCCTTCACTTTTAGTAAATGAAATTCAAAGGCGCCAAAATAGAATATGATATATTAAAAATTCGAACATTCGCAAAAACCTAAACGTGCCATTAGTTAAAGCAGAAATAGCGAAACATGCAGAAACATATTTAAAGAAGCTTGAAACGCATCCAAATTTGCTGGCCCGTAACATCCTAAATGATCGTGGTTACCCTCGACTACAATGGCGGCACGTTGCTACTATCGTCCGAACATCAGAGGGATGACTCGCAAATGATGACATCAACCGTGCACTACAAATCTTTTTTCTAGCATTGGCTGTACTTAATTAAGTTTTAGAATTGAGATATGAGTAATTATTGTCAGTTCATACACATTGCAGATACTAAATACTATGAAAAAAAAATTCTTTGAATAGCAAATTTAGCAATCAAATATCCACTGTTGCCAATTTGGAGATTTTGCAGCTAAATCTAGCGTTTTTGCAATGTCAATCGTGGGGAAAATGGTCTCTTAGCGGTTAGCGGGAAATCTAGCGATTTTTAAATTGATTTTAAGAGATACAATTTTTGTTAAATACTCAATGTAAACTTGCTGGGAGGAGCAAAAACTTTTTTTGTATAGAGTGAAAGTTAAAAATTATTTTCATGACTTTGTTAAAAAAGTTAAAATAAGATATAAACAACTAGCTCTGAGTTAAAATTTTATTCACATAAAATCGATTGTTACGAATATCGTAAGTAACAGCACAAAAATTGTCTTATTTTTTCAAAAATATATGGGACGAATGATTCCACCAGGATAAGATGTAAACAAAACAACAACTTTGTCTGAATGTGCTTTGGTTGGCAAGTAAGTAGTGTTCTTGTATTTTAGTTTGCGAGTTGCATTTGTGTCACTTTAGCAAAAGGTATTAGTTACTACGTGTGTAAAATTTATTTATTTATTTTATTTATTAATTTATTTCAATTAAAAAATTGTAAGCCATTTAATCGACTTTAGCATAAAATTAGACAGTTTACATTTATTAACATCTTTATAAATCACGAACATGGCTCATCTATTCTGGAAAATTTGTTTCGAAATTAATTAAATTTAAATCAACGTGTTTGTAAAAATATATTTATTTTCCTAAATTGCGTTATAGAATATGAAAACTTTCTATTTTCATATGGCAAGATTGAGTTCCACAATCTGATTACACGTACCACAAATGATCTTTGCATGAAGAATGTGCGAAATATTGGACATAAAAGACAATGAGTTCTAGGTGACTGTGAGAAAACAAATCTAGATAAAAGATAAACTGGTGATGCATATTTATATATTCTATAAAACAAATGTTGAAGATTAACATTGATAAAGTCTTTAAAAGTACAACCCAAAAAAATTGTATACATATGCAGACACGTGGTCTCGTATCTTTAAATTGTAAACATATCTTACTATTCGATTGAAACATTTTTCTATCTTTGAGAAATAAGTAGCTGAAGTTCCACTATAAACCTCTATTCCATACAAAATTATTGGCATTAATAGGGCATGACCTATTTTTTTTTTCTAATATCAATAGATAGTTTACAAGGAATACTAAATAGCCTTCGTAATTCCATAAGGACCCGATGAATCATAAAATTTATATGTTGACAAAAGGATAATTTTTCATCTATATAAAACCCTAGAGCTTTGAAATAAGAAACAAATTCAAGGGCTGTTCCATTAAGTGCAATATTTGGCAAAATTCCACGTATAAAATTAAAATTTCGATTTAGAAGTATTCAGAGAAATAAAATTGTTCTCACACCATCGTTGCACGTTTCCTAAATCTTCACACAGAAAAAACTGTGTCTAAATACCTAATAAAATATAACAAAATTTATAAGTTATCTCTATGGTTTTTTTTTCAAGAAGAAAGTGTTATTATTTTAAAAAAGAAAACCTTTTTGAAAAAATCTAGAAGAAAACTTAGGATTTTTATTAGGTATTCTTATTGTTTTTTTTCAAACAGGATTGCTGAGTTTGTTAGGCTATCTTGTGTTTTTTTTTATAAAAACATAAAAAATTAACAAAAAATTTTCGAAAAAAAAAACAGAAAACAATTGCAATATTTATTGCTTTTTTGGCATCTCCTTTAACATTGTTTACTAATCAATCAATCTTTGATTTCTTTCTACCTTTTCTTTTTGTGACATTTTATTTTGTCTTCATATTATCTTCTATTTGTCCAGGGGTGAAAGGTCATGGAAGCTTTTTGTGATGGATTGTCTAGAGGGGGTTGAAGCCACATAATTTATAAAATCCGAAAACCATGCTGAAAATTTTTTCGTCCTCTGCCAGGGATCGAACGTGGAATGCTTCGTTTTGTAGGCACGCACTTATCCACTACACCAAATATACATTTTATATTTTATGTTTTAACAAACACTTTCTATGTTGATTTCTATAAACGAAATAACCAGAAAGCTAATATAATCAAGAAGATAACCTTATTAAAAAATCAAAAACTTGATTTACACATGATCATATAGGAACCTTAATGAAATCAATCAGAAAAAACCTTTTTTTAAAAATAAATTAGGTAGCCTAATGAAATCAATAAGGAACATCTTTTTGAAAAAATCAATTAGGTAGGCTAATGAAATCAATAAGAAACATAATAGATTCAAACATGAATTCTTTTTTTTTTTTTTTTGTGTCAAAAATGAGTAAAAAAATTGCGAATAACAAGTTTCTTATTGATTTAATAGGATTTCCTTATTAATAAAATAAAAAAGATTTACCACATAAAAATAATGAGGAATCCCTTTGAAAATATCTTCTTTTCTTTCTGCTGGCATACCCCTTAGCCTAAAAACATTTCATAGAGAAAATCTTTTTGATTCTATTATAGCCCGTTCAGGGTGCCACGAAATTAAGTCACTTCGTGATTTCGGCCGAAATCAACTTGAAATTACGTAATTTCGCATACATTTTACCATTGCCCAAATTAACTCATTCTACTTAATTTCGTCGAAATTAACTTGAAATTACGAAAGACAACGCTGGTTTTGTAGAAAAAGCTACTTTTTTTTCAACCATGACCAGATTAACAACCTTGAAAGTCCGTTTTGTTTGAAAAAAATTTAAAAGCCAAATGAAATAATGGAAATATATACATAATTGTACATTAATTTTGTTGTAGTGTTGTTTTTAATATTCATGTTATTTTAAATCAATACTAAAGTGTTGTGCGAACGCTTTTTGCAAAATAACTTAATTATACAAATGTAACTAAACGTGATCAGCTGTTTGCGAAATTAACTCAAATGTCAAAAAGCCCAGTATGAACACTTTAGATTTCGTTCGTAATTTCAGCTCGAAATTACTTAATTTCGTGGTAGCCTGAATGGGCTATTAGGCATTTTTGGCTCTGTGTTCATTTATAATTTTACTTAATTCATCCCCAGATTCTGCTATAGCAACTAACCGTAAATTATCAGCTGTGACATCAGGGACGATTAAATATAAAATTTAGTTACAATTTTTAATTTGTAACTGTATTGTAAAAAAAGCCTGAGGGCAAAAGGGTCTTAAAAACTTTGTGAGGATTTTCGACATTCCAAGTTCTGTTTGATCACATAACCATTTAGAATGGGCTTTATCAATAAACGTTAAAAATAAACTGTATTAAAAATGAACTAAGCACGATGTTGTCGATTGGATTTATTTATTGAAACTAAATTTTCTAACAATTTTACAAGTTGTTGTTTGAGAAAGGAACGAATAAAACGATCCTATATCGGATAAAAATTACTTAAAAAAATTTGCCTACAAAGTGACAAATGAAATTAATTTCGGAAAGCTTACTATAAGACCACAATTAAAATAGTCCTTAATTGTTTGTCTCAATTGGTTTAAAAATGTAGAATTAGTTCGTGCCATAATTCCTGTTAACAAAAACACATGCAAATATTGTACTTCACTAAGAAATTTTAGAAGCTAAGCGAAAGAAATGTTAGTAGAAAATAATTTTTTTTTTAAACATAATGAGAATTCCAATTGTGTATTTGTTAACAAAACTTTAAATAAAAACTTTACATACTTTCCAATGCAAAAAGCGATTGCCCATATTCTTGAGATCATTAAAATCGTTACGTATATTCTGCCAAGTTTCCTGTAAAAATTGCAATTTTTGTTCGTTGGGAGTTTGCGACAACTGTCGTTTCAAATTTTCCATTTGACTAGCAAATTCGTTGGCCTTTTCGAAAAACTCTATTAATACAGAAACGCAATCAACGCGTTTCAGGACCAAATCTTTCAATTCAATCCAATGTTTGTGTAATGATTCAGCCTTGGTATCGACATCATAACGTTGCTGCGCACTCAACGATTCCAAGTGGGTTTTAATAGATTCCAGCAAAAGGTTAATTAATTCACCTTTGATCTGTTGAATTATTAAATAAATTAATTTATATTTTTACTTAAACGTATATAAAACAAACCTCCAAATCCTGCATAAGTTCATGATGTTGTAAGAGAAACTGTTTACTTTGCTCTAGATTACGGCCCATTTTTATATTTTGTTGCAAATATTGTTGACCCGAAGACATCAACCATTCGAGAAGATCATTGTACTGTGCCAAAAATTCCTTAAGAGCTTGTTGTACGCGTCGCTGATCTTCATTGCTATTGGCACAAATGCCTTCTATGTAGGCTTTTCGATTTTCCATTTCATCTAATACCCTTTTAATGCCCTGTGTTTCGGGTAGGGTGCGACCTACCTCATCCAGTATGCTGTAACCTAACCTCAAAGGTTCCTCTGTGAAATTTCCCACATCTCTCTGAACTTTAGCGTACATGGCGAAACTTTCTGGTGAGTTTGGTGGCATTTTAACGTTGGAGAGTTCAACTTCTAGTTTCTCCAGCACTTTGAGAGTATTGTCTGCTTTTGAAAAAAAGTCTCGCGATTGTTGTAACCAGTGTTCACGCTGATCGACTAAATCTAAATGTTCTGTACAAGTACTCAATATATTGTAGGCTTTGGAACATGCCTCATCGCCCGTAAAGGTACCCGAGGCCTGCAATTTCTCTTTGGCTCTGGTTATTTTGAGAGCACGATCCCGCAGCAGCAGAGCAAGTTGCTTAAATTCTCTATAATTGTGCAGGGCATTGTTGGCTGTGTGCTCACACTCACCCAAACTAAACATAGAAGTCACCTCATTACGTTGCTGCACCAAAGCAGCCTCCACATCTATTAGTTCTCGACCCAACATGGCCAAAGCCAAACACTGTTCCAATTGGGTTTTTCTTGTTTGCCAAGCGATTTCCAAAGCATTTCTTCTATCATGTAAAGCTTCCAGCCATTGTTGTACTTGATGAACAGCACGTGTTGCATCACGTTTGATGTGTTCGGGTCGTGTGTCTAAACTCTCCATATTCTCTAGTTCCTGAAGTTGTGCCAACAATTCGTTGCCTTCTTTGAGAGCCGCCATAACAGCTGTCAACATGTCAATGCGCAGTTGTTTGAATTTATTGAGGAACTCCTGTACGGCAGTCACCTCGATGGGTATCATTGTGTCTATACATGCCACCTCCAGCTGATCCATGCGTCTTTGGCAGTTCACCATTTTCTCATGAAATTCTGTGCAAAAATGCAGAATATTTTGACGATCTTGTAGCAGGTGTAAAATATCAGCCCATATAATATTTAAGGTATCAGCCATAGCATTGACTAGTTCCGAACTGATACGTTTACTGGCCAATAATTTGTCTGCTTTGTGTACAAACTCTTCCATGGGGCCGGGTAAGTTCTACACAAACATAATGAAGTTGATGAGTTCTAGCATTAAGAGAGAGTTTTTCTTTTTTAATCGAACACTTACCTGAATATTTCGAAGAGTCTCGCCGTGATCTTTTTGCAGTCTTATGGATTCATCAAGATTAGCACCTAGTGTTGTAATCTTTGGTTCAAGTTCCACAACTTTGATATATAATTTTTCGGTACTCTAAAAGTAGGGTAGATAAGCAATAAGATTACAATATGGCCTACTTATAATTAGAATATTTTCAAAAGTCTTGATGAAAGGTTGCGAAATTTTCAATTTCGAAACCAATTTTGTATCTTTAAATATCTTTTAGCTTTATCTATCTACATATATATATATATATAAAGCACATAATGTGTTTGGTTGTTTGTTTGTCGGAAAGCTATAGCTGCCTACACCAGTGAACCAATCTTATTATTACATATACGGTGGGTAAAATAGGGTACTTAATTTTTTGATATTCGAAATGGGCGTGTAATATGTGGATGGTAGGATGATCGCCATGTAATCATTTGGGTAATAATTCAAAGGCTGGTTTTTAGTTTATTAGACTTAATTTGTTTTACTTAGTGCTCCGCGATTGGAGCTACTAAGTTATTACTTTGGTTCTGCTTTTTGTTCTAACAAAATCTTCTGCTTATATACTATTTGGTTGTCAGGCGTGTCACCTCCCATACAAAATAAATATTTATCATCGTGTAGCTTGCATTTAAATTTTGCACCCGTAACCTCCTTATTAACATACATATTTAGGGAAAGATAGACTGGATTGGAATAGTGAGCGTGGTACCTTTCATAGAAAGTGAAAAAATATTATCCTGTATCTAGAGAACTGAATTAAGTAGCACCTTGGAGTTTCGCACCAATAACCCCCACATTAAAGTATATAATCAAGCTAAACACAGGCCGAATTGGAATAGTGGGCGTGGTATGTCCTATTTATTAAAAGCGAAAAATTAACATCGTGTTTCTGGCGAACTACAATAGATAGAGCCTTGAAGCTTTGCACGAGTAACTCTTATGCTAATGCGCATATGCTACCAAAATACAGAATTAATTGCCACAGTGGGCGTGGTAGCGCCTTGGAAATTCGCACCAGCAAACATCATATTAATTGGAATAGTGGGCGTGGTACCTCCCATACAAAGTGAAAAATTATTATCGTGTACCTAAAGAACTACAATGAGTAAAGTGTTCAAATAACCCTCATACTAATTTGCATATTCTAGCAAAATACAGACTGGATTATGACAGTGGGCGTGGTACCACCCATATGAAGTAAATAACAGATTAGCCGGGAAGAGTAGGCTTCGCTCATAATTTTACTTCCAAGTGTTTATTGCATTTTTTGTGGATGGGTGTAGCGAAGCGCACGAACGTTAGATAGGATTTTATAGTATAAAATAAAAGTTACAAATTCCCCTCCATACACTATAATGTTTCAAAAAATAACGGTTTATCTACAACCATATATGATAAATTTTAACTGACCTTCATTGCAGCATCTCTACGCGTCTACTTGTTTACTCTGTGCTGCATAATAATAAACAAACAAGACCAAAAAGAATAAAACAAGCCAAATAATATCGTATTTGAGGAAACTGTTGTTCATTGAAACAAAACAAAAACAAAAACAAAACAAACAACCTTTAACTGCGATAAAGTTGCTACCGATCATGATGACGTTCTGCTGTGAACAAAACAAAAAACAGTAACAGCTACCGAAGATACACTGCATGCTGTTAACGATAACAATAATGACTATGATGATGATGATGATGACGATCGCATTGATAATGATGTTGTGGTTGCGGTTGATCTACCAAAAATAGCCAAAAGCCTGTCTAGCACGTTTTACAAAATGAACGTGAGTTTAAAACCTCTTCAGCGAGAAAATACACACAAGCAGTTTATCTTGACTTCCACCAGCCAAATCCACAACCAAATAAAGTTCTACAATGGTATGTCTGCTTTTTGATTTTAAATGTTGGATTGGAGAAAAAGTTAATTTTGAATTTTATTTTCAACTAGCTGTGCCCGCCATGTCGGATGCGTCCTAACAAGATTTTGTTCACAGCATGATCTCAGATTCCTAATCCGATTAGCTAGAGACCATCCGACGCATTTGTTTCCAGCTCTTGAAAAGTTGAAAGTGAACACCGCTGCGAAAGAAGTGCAATCAGAACAGTGATGTATGAATTGACTAAACTTTGCTTATTAATGATCATGAAAATATTTAACTCAGCGGATAAGAGCTAAGATCTAAAAGAGATTGTTTCTTACCCTAAGCAGTTTTCGCTCTCCTTATAATTTGAAATAAGATTTGGATAACATAAAAAAATATTGAAACTAAATTTTAACCCATCCAATAGTAACAAAAAAAAAACAACGCAGAAGAGGAAAGACATTCTTATAGAACGGCCCGCTTGAGATGAAGTGGCTCTAGTGGGTTAAATGTTCTTGTTTCAACGATTCCTTTTATGTTCAACAACAACATTGTCTTTAAATGTTTTTTGTTTGTTTTCCGTCCGTCCGTTTCTCCGACCGTGTATTTCTGTTCGTTTGTTGTTTTATCAAGATGGCTTAGTTATTTAGTTCCTAGTGTATTTTCATGCTGATTTTGTTGATGTTGATGTTGATGTTGTTTTTTTTTTTTTGTTTTGTTCTTGAGACATGAAACTCTTTAATATTCATTGATAAGTTTACTTCTGGTCTATTCGTACTTGAATAGAAGAATGGGGTTGTTGTGCTTGTTTTTTTTTACAAAACTGTTGGAGGTGTTAACAGGTTAATTGAGTTACAATGACATTGCTCTTTTTTAGGGGTTTGTTTAATAAAACAGACTTAAATTAATCATGAGATATTTTTCTAAAGAAATGACAAGCACAAAGTGTTTTTGTAAGCTTGAGAGTTTTTTCCGGTGCCTAGGAGTCTAGGAAATTAAGGATATATTTTAATTAAACATGGTTTATAGTTAAACTTTACAGCCCTATGCTCCTCTCCTCACATAACCAATATGAAATAATAAACAAGTTCTTTGGACTTAAAATATCCTTTTTACATAATGCTCATGGAACTGAACTTCCACTTATGTTATAACCCATAAAAAACGTCTATTAACATCGGCATGAAGGGCACGTATTTATAATATCTATAATGATGTTAGATGTATAAATAAGAGATTAATCCGATAACATTGCTAAAAATCGACTCTACATGCAAGTCCTTCTTAATGAAATTCTATTTCCATATTCAGATATCACTGTTAAGAAATATTATCTTTTGTGTTTATGGAATACAAAGTAAACAAAATTTTAATCGATTAAATTTTATCATTTATTCGATTCTTTGAGCGAATAAATATTCTTATTTGAATATTTCAAAAATAAAATAAAAAATATTTGCAAACGAATAAACGAATAATAAAAAAATTATTCGAGTAATGAAATAAATTAATGAAAATTAGAACCCAATTCTTCGCATAATTTTGTATTCTTGTAAAGAAGAATTTTAAGAGAATAATCATTTAAATTGTAGTTTTTGGCGATTATTCGAACAATGTTTTGGAGTTTGGAAATATATAAAGAGGGAGAATTCAATAAATTCCAAATAAAATTTAATTTTTATATAGAAAATTTTTTTGAAAATTATCGATTTAATTTTTTAATTATTTTTTGATTTTTAAACCTATATTTTTTTTTGACAAATTTAATAAGAGAAAAAAATATGGTAAAAAAAAACATTTTTTTTTCCCAATTAAACAAATAATTGAATCAATTGATTATTTAATTCAATATCAATCTGAAAGCAATTAAAACCTTTATTTGGTGAAAATATTCTTTTTAGTCAAATACCAAAAGAAAAAAATGATAAAAAAAAATTAAAAACACAAAATATTGCTAAAGGTTAGGTTTCACTAACCTACACAATCTTACTATTCAATAACAAATAAATATGTCAGATTTCGGTCCTGCTCAATAAATCGTTTCAAAATGGCGTTGAAGGTGGCCACACTATTATACAAAACAAGAATTTGACACTCTGATCTCATGGAAAAAAATATTGTTTGATTTTTTTTTCGAAAACGATTTTGAAAACGTGTAAACCTGTCAAAAAGTCTGTCATACACAAACACTTCTAGTTCACAGTACAATACTTTTTGGACACACATGCTATTTCTGATAGATCCAACGACTGAGTATGACAGTGAATCATGGCATTAAAAGTTAAGTTTTTAAAATATCAGCAAAATATTAAGTTTGCACAGTGGCCTTGTCTCTGACAGGAGTCTGCATAAATTAAAATGAGAAAAGTCTGAACACCTATTGAAATTTCGTTTTATATATCTCTATGTGGATATGTTAAATATGTTAAATATGTCGAGTTATGTATATTTTTGATGTAACGGCTTACGTAAAATATATCTAAATGTGAAGTAAATTATGTATGAGGTAACGTCATACACTCTAAAATACAAACTTTTCAACATTTTAAAAGTTTTTTTTTTTTTTTTGCAAATAATAAAATTTAGGCAATTACATTCACGAAATTCATATAGTACAAAAACTGAGTTTTCGAGACTTTTCTCACAAACTCAATTTTGAAAAACTGTATGTAATTTTAATATTTGTGTCCATACAAAGTTTATGTTCTTAGAAACAAGACATACATATATGTATGTTCCTTAGGATTTCACTTGGTCAAGATAATAACATATAAAATGATCTTCATCTTATGACTAAATTTACCTATACATTTGTGGACGCCTCTGAAACTATTTGATTGCCCGACAATGATGGACAAGATTAGTTGGAAGGAGGTGGACGGATTAATCTCTAAAATTTCGATGTGCCTAGGGGCAATAGCAATTGACAGAAAATCTTAAAAATGATTAGATTTAATTGAGTAACCTTAAGCTGTAAAATGGAGTTAGTGACAGGACAGGAAAGTCGTTTTCGTAATTATACAAACAAATCAAACTTAAAAATTGTTTTCAAATAACAAAAAAGAAGAAAACTTTTTTGAAAAATGTGTTCCACACGGTATATAACACAAACATCTTTATATTTCTACCACAAAACCATTGTAACATATTTTTCCGTAATAAGTCGAATCTAAGTTTAAAAACCCATTCAGGCGTACATTTATTTGACTAAAAGTTTTGTAATAACTTATTGTTCTGAATTCTAATTTTCTATTTTTTTCGAACAAAAGTTTTAATATTTTGCATGGATAAAACGAATTGAAATACTATATTCTCACAGGAATTCCAATTTTTTATCATATAAATGAAATCAAATTAAGGTTTTCTTGCCAATATATCCTCAATATACGTATTGAACTTTCATCTTTCGTTTGTGTATATTACCAGTTCTCCTTTTGTACTGTAGGATAAATATTAAAAGAAAAATGTTCAGTTGAATGCAACTCATTTAAATATATTTTTTGTTTTTTAACAAACTTGAACACAATCTGCGCTTGGCTATAGACACGTTATTTATTTATTACACATATTTATTATAATAATCATTATCATTTGTTATCCATTGCCGTCTTAAAGGCTCCTTTTTCCTTTTTTTTTATTTTTATTTTTTTTTTTTTATTTTACACCTAAAATGGAATTGTTGTCTTTAAACTAACAAATTCACCTCAGCCACACTTTCCGCTGTGGAAATTCTAAAGACGCTCCATGGTGTTAGTCTATTGCTATGTTACCCTTCAGGGTAACTTTGTTGAGTACATATTATACTTGTACATACCTACATACATGCGCATATGAGCATGTAAGTATGTAAATAATTTGAGACATAAATCAGTTTTATAAATTGGCGTAAAAATTAAAGCGCCTTTGGGCTCTCAATGCACAGTGATTACATACATACATATGTGCATGCTTTACATTTTATTATACTCATAAAGTGCTTATTTAATGTGCTTAATGTGTTTTGTGCTCTACACAACTGAAGATTGGGAAGGTATTCTGCGAATTAAGGCTTCGTAATGACTTTAAAATAATGGTTTTAGACCAGCCAACAATGGGTAATGTTGGGTCTTTCCTACCAAATTTTTTCGTTTTCCTTTAAAAAAAAATTTTATGATTAAAACTGTTGTGCGGCAGGTCCTGTCAGGTTCATTAGGTCAACAAAACTAAAATTTTACAACGAATCGGAATTAAAAAAAAAAAAAAACGATTTCTAATTATAAAACTGTACAAATTATACAAAGAAAATAATACGCTAAAAAATTTAAAGTAATTTAAATTCTTCCAAAATCAAAACATTAAAAAAAGAGGAAAATGCACAAGAAAAACTTAAAAATGATCAAAAAATCAAAACTTCACTAAACATACTTATGCATTAACCACATAGAAGTCAACAGGCTACCGACTACAAACTGTCAAAACTAAAATACACATAATTATATGAAGACAGTTATTTTGATGACATAATAGCCACATGGCTACACGACACACATAGGGGTATTTTGCCAATCTAGCCGGACATTACTTTTTTAACTTATATTGGCTCTAAAAATGTATTGAGTACCCCTAGGTTAATGAAACTTTACAGAAAAATCTGTTGTGGTCATAGGCTATCAAAGCTTTAAAATAGAAAATCGGATCAAGGAGAAAAAAGTTCCCCTTGGAAGAACTAATTCTACCTCTGAAAAATGTTTTTTTTTTTTTTTTGATTTTCCCGTCATTTTGTTTAGCAATTACAACTTTTAAGGGCAAAGAATGTTCAAAAACTTAAAGTTGGACTCAAGAGATTCTTAAATGCCCCGCCCCTTTTGTTGGCAGTGAAATAAAAAATTATTTGAAAAAATAATGAAATTATTAAAAGAAATAGATTACATACTTTTAAAAACCATAAAAATTTATTTTTATGGGCAGGTATGGGAGGTATTCCTTCAATCCCACTCCCAAAACGTCCATGTGAAAATTTTTTTTTTGCCAATTTCCTACAAATATTCATTTTTAAGCTTTCCAATGCCTAACTAATCCCCGCCTCCCAAGAATATTATTAAACAAATATTTTTGTAATTTGTTACTTTATAGTATTTTATTTATCGGAAAATAATTAATTTATTCATAGTAATAACTTATTTATGATTGTAACGATAAATTTTATTTAAAATTATAACAATTAATTTATTTAAAACAACTTCTCCTTTGCCCTAGGATGATGATGAGTACCAGGGTTCTTCTCCGTCTGATTCTTCAAAGACCTCTTCCGAATCTGAATCTTTTTCAGCATTAAGTACAGGTGGAAGCATGAAAGAAATTGCTTCTTTCGTAAAAGGTAATGACCTTTTTTTGAAGTGGGTCTAGTAAAGAGTAGGTCAGAACTTAGCAAAAGCTTATGAATGGTATCTATGTTACACTGAACTCTTAAAAACTCTCTAGCAAAATTCTGCCTGTAAATCCGGAAATATTTGTTTCGTACCTCAGCCGCTTCTTCTGATAACAACAACTATGCCTCATTCATAACAATTGCACCATGTATTAAAATTTGTGCATTGAAGGTGTCATAGGATGCCACTAATATAGAGAAAAGTAAAGTTTTGCAGTGTCTAAGCAATAATCCGCAAACTCGTGTATTTGGATTTTGTGACCACTTTATACTACTTCAATAATAACCTTCGGTATATGAAATGAAACTCAATTCCAGTTATTTCTGCAGCTAATTCAGGATTGGGAAAAAATCTTCTGCTGTTACCATCGTTGGAGTTTCCAAATCCAGCTTTCGGTACACCCACTATTAGCCCTAATTCACTTCTAAATTTTTCTTGAATATATTTTTTCCTCGCGTTAACTATGGCTTTGTCCGTATCAGATTTTATTTGCCATTTTTTCACTGTCAGTTTATATGTCAGGTGTAATATGCTCTCAAATAGGCGAATTCAGGCGTGTAAAGTAGATAGTCCGAAAGAAAGGGCATCTACGTCTCTTTTGATATTTAAATTGTTTTTTGTACAGGTAATCTCAATGTTAGATGTAATGATTTAAATAAAAAACATCTACCTTCAGTTATTAAAAACCAAAACATTTTATGAATATACAAGGGTTTCTTATTCGTATTTACCTATCCAAGATAAGAAAAAACATAAAAAGGTAAAATTTTCAAAAAATCGCAACAAAAAAATGGCGCAAAAATGCGCAAAGTTTTTTTTACAGTAGAAAAGTAGAGATCGTAAATTTTGTAGTGATATATAACATATTTAGGATCGCGATGGAGATCACTCTTAAAATGCTTTTCACTTGACAAAAAATTTTTCCAAAAAAAAAACCTTTTTTTTAATTTTGAACAAAATTTTTTATCATTAAAAATTAAAAAAAAAAAAATTCAAAAAAATTAACATAAGTACCTACTAATAAACCCTTTCACAGAAAAAAAATCAATTCAAAATCTTTATTCGTTTAGCCACCAACAAATATATTGCAAACCTCTTAACATCGTTTAAAGTCAATAAAAACGTATGCGATTTACTCAACTTTCCTGACTTTAACAGTGTCCCAAAACGAAAATCTCAAGCAAAAGCCTTGAAAATTCACTATAAAATGCAGAATTTTGTTGTCTTTCGAGCTGCATACTTTAATTTTTACATTTCTCAAAATTAATTTTAATTTAAATTTTTTTTTTTTTTTCAATTATATAGTTGTTTTGAGATTTTTTTTAAAAAAGGTATTTTATTTTTATAAAAGCAAAATAGGTATTTCTACAGCAATGTCAAACTTTACGATGCAGCTGGCGTCTTTAACATAATTAAGCAGCTGTCTACACAGAAACAATTGTAGCCAACGAAATTTTTAGTCGTGCTAACGTCTATGTGATAAAAGCATTATACAAATTTTGTAAAAAAACGTAATTCACAAAAACATTAAACATTAAACATGAAACCGAAGAAATTCTACAAAAAAAAAAAAATTCTAAACAAAAAATAGAAAATTTTTTTAAAATTTAGATTTTCACAAAGAGAATATTTTCACCAAAAAACCCAATACTATAACTGTCACCTATAAAGTCTATTTCAGATAATTAAACTTAATATTATCCGACTTTTATTTCCAGGCTAAGGACAAAAAATATTATCGTAAATTTTTTGTAAAAATTTTTATCGGAAATTTTTTGTAAAAATTTTATCGAAATTTTTCGTAAAAACTTCATTAAAAACCTTTTTGTTAAAATTTTATTAAAAATTTCTGTAATAATTTTATCGAAAATTTTCTGTAAAAATTTGATCGAAAATTTTCTGTAAAAATTTGATCGAAAATTTTCTGTAAAAATTTGATCGAAAATTTTCTGTAAAAATTTGATCGAAAATTTTCTGTAAAAATTTGATCGAAAATTTTCTGTAAAAATTTTATCGAAAATTTTCTGTAAAAATTTTATCGAAAATTTTCTGTAAAAATTTTATCGAAAATTTTCTGTAAAAATTTTATCGAAAATTTTCTGTAAATATTTTATCTAAAATTTTCTGTAAAAATTTTATCGAAAATTTTCTGTAAAAATTTTATCGAAAATTTTCTGTAAAAATTTTATCGAAAATTTTCTGTAAAAATTTTATCGAAAATTTTCTGTAAAAATTTTATCGAAAATTTTCTGTAAAAATTTTATCGAAAATTTTCTGTAAAAATTTTATCGAAAATTTTCTGTATAAATTTTATGGAAAATTTTCTGTAAAAATTTTATCGAAAATTTTTTGTTAAAATTTCATCGAAAAATTTTTTGTTACAATTTTATCAAAAATTGTTTGTTAAAATTTTATTAAAAATTTTTTGATAAAATTTTAACGAAAATTTTCTGTTAAAATTGTATCGATAATTTTTCTTAAAAACTTTAACGAAAACTTTTTTGTAAAAATTATATCAAAAATTTTTTTTAATATTTTTGATTAAATTGTTTTTTAATATTTTAGATTATATCATCAATACTTTTTTTTTAAATTTTATAGAAAAATATTTGTAAAATTTTATAAAAATTGTGCTGCTGCTCTACATAAGAGAAACATCAGCGGAATGCTGAGATACCTAACAGCCATTGTGTATGATATAGGAAATGGATTCAAATCGACGAATGTTTCTTCTTTTAATTATAAAATAAAAAAGTCAGCAATTTACTTGAATAAATTCAAATGATTTATTCAATTGTTCATAAATCAACATGTCACACATAAGTGGTCAATTAAGTTCGATAATTGATTAAATAGTTCTAGTGCTAAAAATTCGTTTAGGAACAACAACGATAAAATATTTCACAAACAACTTGTTTAAAATAAAAACATCAAATAAAGTTTTAGACAAAAAAAATCTACTTCAGAAGCTAAATCTTACATGGAAGTGGGTTTGGATTTTAAAAAATTATGTTGTCTTACCATAGACAAAATGATTTAATAGATTGTGGGTGTACCCGCACACTTTTTGAATTAAAAATTTAGTTTTCAATCATTGAACAAAATAAATACTCGTGTAAATTTAATTGACAAGTGATTTATGTATGTCAAGCACTAAAAACAAAATACATACATATCGCACACTAGATCATAAACAGTAACAACTCAAAATTCACAAATGTTCAGGAGTATCAACAAAAAAAAAACTGTTTAAAGAAGACAGTGATGCAAACGAAGCTTTCGTGGTCGTTAGAGATTTGATCTGTGAAGTGGATTATGAAAAACCAAACGATTTTGTTAAATTTCGAGTTGTTGTAACTGTTTATGTTTTAGTATACGATATGTGCTTGCAAACAAATTATATATTTTAGTAAAACCATTTAGAACAATTAAACAAGATGCGTATTTGTACAAGTAGTTTATGTCTTTTAAATTGACAAATAAAAATTTAGAACTTCTTACGTCTGTCTACAACAAATGACTCATTTTTTCATAAATGCGTAAAATATAGCGCCACTGCCGTTTATTTTTTGTTTTATTTAAAACATAATTAAAAATACGATATTGACCGCGCAGACCTAAGGAAAAGAAAAAGATTTTCTTATGTAAAAGACTTGCAGAAAAAATGTTGCAATAAAGGATAGATTTGGATTTTTTATTTAAATTTCTGCATCGAGTAACACGTCAAGTATTGTAAAACCAAAAGACACAATTATTTGTTAAAAACATTGCCGCACATTGGAAAATTTCGCAAGAAGGCACACTTGTAATTGTTTAATATGGTTGTCTTTCTTGGATAGAGAACTCTCAAACAGTGCCGCCCCTAAGGCAGGGCGACCGGGGCGATGGCCTCGGGCGCCACGGTAAAGGGGGCGCAAACTTGTGTAAGGGAGAATGAAATATTGCCATCGGCGTTATTGATAGGAGCACGAATATTGAATATTTGACGAAAATTTCGAATCTAATCAATGACTCTTAAAACAAACAACAATAAGTCGTAAAAGAGCACATACACATATGTATGCTCCACTCGTGGCTCAATGGTTGCCGGGTGTAAACACCGGGTGAGCAAATTAAATTATTGAAAAGTTAGTATTGGTTCTTTCATTGCCAACAAAAAATACATAATTATATTTGAGATTACCAATTACCATACCATAAACATTCAGTAGGATTATAACGAACTGAATAATTTTTTACCATCATGTCTAAAAAACTTTGGAGCACAAAGACTTAATTAGTAAGAGAAGAGGAGGCGACGACTGAAGTGCTTCTTAAGAAGGTCACAAAGCTCACTTCCTATTTTGCTAATTCTAGTTCTTCGGCTGTCATCTGTGAACGTGAGTACACCTAATTAAGTTGAAATACTAGTAAAACCAGATTCAGATTTTAATAACGAAGATATTAATGAGAATGAGGCAGACAAAACGATATTAATTTCTTCTCCTAAAACTGTTGGCTTGATAAATTCGGATCTATCCTCTTGCCCAGAATTCAAAAATAAAAACGAAAAGAATGAGTTAATTTTTAAAGGGCTCTTGCCATTAAAGGCTGATAATTATTATCCAAAAATTACCCAAAACAGATATTTTTATAATCAAAATCAGCTTCGTTGTGCAGAAAATGGGGAAAAAATTAAACGGTACTATTTACCATTTCAGATATAATTGAAACTTTTTTCATTTACATTCTTTGACTCCCTGAATCGAAATTTAAAAATATCTATCACTTATAGTTTTTAGGGTTCCGTACACAAAGTGTAAAAACGAAACCCTATTGTTTTCGCTACAATGTCTGTCCGTCTATCCGTCTGTCAGCACCTTTTATCTCTGGAACCGTAACAGGTAGACTCTTGAAATTTTCACAGATGATGTATAGTTGTTGCCGCTATAGCAACAAATACTAAAACTTATAGGGTGTGCCAATAGAGAGGTGTTATTTACGAAAATGTGTTTATTTCTTGAACTGTAGGAGGGATACACTTGAAATTTACAAACAGTTATTAAAACTTAGTTCACTATTTAAACAAGTATAAAAAAATAAAAATAAAAATTAAAGGGTGTTCCGATAGTGGTGTCAAATGCATGTATAAGGCATAAGTTTTGAACCATAATAGGTAGACTCTTGAAATTTTCACAGAAGGTGTATAGCGATGGCCGCTATAACAATAAAAATTAAAACTTATAGGGTGTTCCTATAGAGAGGTGTTATTCACGAATATGTGTTTATTTCTTGAACTGTAGGAGGCATACACTAAAAATTTACAAACTGTAATAAAAACGTAGTTCGCCTTATATACAAGTCTAAAAAATAAAGCTAAAAATTAAAGGGTGTTCCGATAGTGGTGTTATTTTGACTTATAAGGCCTAAGTTTTGAATCATAATAGGTAGAATCTTTTTACAGAAGGTGTACAATTTTGGCCGCTATAGCAACAAATATTAAAATTTATAGGGTGTTTATTTCTTGAGCTGTAGGAGGCATACACTAAAAATATGTAAGCAGTAATTAAAACTTAGTTCGCTATATAAACAAGTATAAAAAAATAAACCTAAAAATTAAAGGGTGTTCCGATAGTAGTGTGATTTGCATGTATAAGGGCTAAGTTTTGAACCGTAATAGGTAGGCGCTTAAAATTTTCACAGAAAGTATATAACTGTGACCGCTATACTAGCAAATACTAAAACTTATAGGGTGTTCCAATATAGAGGTGTTTTTAACGAATATGTGCTTATTTTTTTGAACTTTAGGAGGAATTCACTAAAAATATGCAAGCACTAAATTAAAATTAGTTCGCTATATAAACAAGTCTGAAAAAAATAAACCTAAAACTTAAAGGGTGTTCCGATAGTGAAGTGATTTGCATGTATAAGGCCTAAGTTTTGAACCATAATAGGTAGACTCTTGAAAAATTTACCAAAGGTGTATAACAGTAATTAAAACTTAGTTCGCTTTATAAACAAGTCTAAAAAAGTAAACCTAAAAATTAAAGGGTGTTCCGATAGTGGTGTGCTTTGTAAGTGTAAGGCCCAAGTTTTGAACCATAATAGGTAGACTCTTGAAAATTTTACCAAAAGTGTATAACTGCGGCCACAATAGCAAAAAATACTAAAACGTAGGGTGTTTCAAAAGTGACGTGTTATTTACGTTTATGTCTTTTTTTTTGAGCTGTAAGAGGAAACCACTTACAATTTGCAGACTGTAATTAAAACTATGTTTGTTTTATAAACAAGTATACAAAATTGAATTTAAATATTAAAGGGTGTTCCAATAGTGACGTGATTTGCATGTATATATCCTAAGTTTTGAATGAATAGGTGGAATCTTGAAATTTTTACAGGAGGTGTATAATTATGTGCACTATAACAAATAATAAAAATTAAAGGGTTTTCCGCCAGTGACGTGATTTGCATGTATAAAGCCTTATTTCTTGAATCGTAATCTTGTACAGAAGATGTGTTGCCACGGCTGATATGACAATTACTAAAAATTAAAGGGTGTTCCGACAATGACATGTTTTTCACTTATAGTGACTTATTTTTTAATCGCAATAAATAGACTCTTAATATATTTATAGAAAGGAAGTTGCCATGGCCACTATAATGAATAATAAAATTAAAGGGTGTTCCGACAGTGACATGATTTTATAAACCGTAATAGATACCCTCTTGAAATGTTTACCTTATTTTTTTAACCGCAATAGGTAGGCTTCTGATATTTTAATAGAAAGTGTATTACCATGGACGCTATAAAATCAATTACATATTAAAATTTAAAGGGTGTTCTAATTATGATGCAATTTTCGCGAATATTACTTTAATTTTAAAATTTAATGGCGTTCCATAAGACATAAAGAAATAAACAACTGGAATTTTAAAATTATACTGAACATAGTTCGGAACCCTACGTGTGTGAGTCTAACTCGCACTTGACTAATTTATTTATATTAACTACATAATATGTAACCCTTTTGTAAATACAAGTATAAAATAAAAAAAAAATTTATGAGAAATTTAAATTTTTAATTGTGTAGGGAGCCAGATCACAATCTCGCCCCAGGTGCCTACTAACCTCGGGTCGGCCCTGCTCTCAAAGCTTTCATTTGAATTGTCAGCTTCCATCTGAATCGATAATTCTTAAAAATATGTTTTAGCTGTTATACGTTGATACCATACTCCAGCATAACATAACTATATCAGTATTTAAAGCTGCCATATTTAAAATAATCTTCTATTCCATCAAACAATTCTAAGCATGATCAAAATCTTTTATTCTTTGAAAAGTTCCATTAAATTCAATTTATATGAGAGGAATTTAAATAACTTATTTAAAACACTAAGCAGCTTAGCTTCAAAGAAGTTCTACATTCTGCTCATGTCTTATTTCTCATGATCTGTCTGTAGATAGTTTGAAGATCATAAAACAATTTCACAAACGTCAATGTTAAAATTAAACTTCAAGCGGCTTTAATCAAATAAACCACAATACAAACAAAGTGGTCATAAAATCAATTTAATTTACAACCACAACTCACTATCTCTGACATACACTTTCTTAGAGAAAAAGTTCGATCTATTCATAATATCTTAAGAGAACATAAATTTATTGCGTGTCTATTAAATCCATTAAAAATCTTCAAAAAGTATTAAAACTCTCGCCTACGCTTTAGAACAGTGAAGTGATGTTCAAACACATTCTAAGGAATTTACATTATTTAATCTACGAATTCTGCTATGTATTTGATGTTCTAGTGTTTTGTTCCATTTACTCTATTTTACTGGTTGTATGAAAAGCATTGAAATCGTCTCCTCTTACTTTGCGGATATACGAATGAATAAGAGGTACAAATGCCTTTTTGAAATGTAAATAATTAAAGGAAGTCGAAAACCAAAGAGTGATATTTTAGAGGTGTAGAAAAATAAGATGGCAATACTGTTTTATAAGTGCGCTATTTTGACACCTGTGAATTATTTTGGGTTTAGTTTGCTTTGCCATTAGACCATGAACTGACAACGACCGAAAATTATTCAGAATTTTTTACGAAAAACATTCGTTTGGAGAAACTCATTGCGCTTATTGAGTGCCTCGATAGACTGATTAGTAGTGCGCTAGTGTATCAGTCTGGGCGTGCGAGTTCAATTCCCGCCAAAGACTATTGGTGTTTTCTGCAGACAAGCAAGAAGGTTTACAGGTTGAGTTGTTAAAAAACAAAACTGTTTCAGCGATGAAACTCTCTTTTGGTTATATTTCTATGTCAATAAGCAGAACTGTTACTTTTGGACCGAAAAACCATTACTTTTTTTTCGTTCTTTATGCGACCGTGGAAACATTTCTCCGTATTTTTTAAAAAACAATGACGGTATTTTTGTCCCAGAATTGAATGCCCTCTTGTGGGAAGGGAACTAATATTTCTCACGTAAATAATTTTTAATTGATAGAGGCCGGTTCGAATTCTAATACTTTATATGATAGAGACCCGTCACTTTAACATGGCGATAGTCTACGAGAAGGTCAATTGACACTGATACTATACTCTAGCTCTAAACTCCTAAATCCTCTTTAAGAGTATATATGTATATTTCTATATTCAGGGGTTCTAGATGCTGAGCTGAACGTATCCGGACGGGTCGCAGGATAGAAAAAAACCTTTAGTAACAAAGGTTACCGCGAATAAGTGCTTTTTTATTCAATTGATGCAGCGTCTTTTTTCTTAGTTGGTGCGCCTGCAAGCGGGCGTCTGTTCACTATACAAATGTGGAATATTAACATTCAGTTTGCTGGCCTAGATGGCAGCCCTATAATAATACTAGAATACAGTAGATTTATCATTGGCTCATACAAGATTCAACGATTAACGAAACCTTAAATGAATCATCCCATCATCCCACAGCTGAGACATTCAGCATGAAAACAAGGATATGATTAGAATCTTGGAATGTTAGGACGTTTTTGGAACCATCCCTTCTGATCATTTTTATACTCGGACAAACCTAAAACCTTCACAGGTACAGCTATGTTGTATTTCTCTTAACAAAGAGACCGAAAACAGACCCTTAATACTTTGACGACAGCGCATGAAATGTTACTTGCAACCTGTGCTAGGCAGCTGCAGATGCTGCCGAACGTTTTGCCAAAGAGGAGTTTTATAATAACATTGACAAAGCAAAAAGAGAGAGCAACCGCGTCAACTTTGACCCCTATCCGAATAATTATTTTCACGAAAAATCTCCCAAATTTTCTATCGTGAATGATTTCTACCGTAAAATACAAGTAAATTTGTTATGCAAATAATTCACGATAGAAAATTTGGGAGTTTTTTCATGGGAATAATTATTCGCAATAGGGGTGATTGTGACTCGCAATTGGAGGCCATTAATTAATTTTGCTCTAGGTAAACTGCGTGTCTTCCGACCAAAGAACAATGAACCAAATTGACCACTTGGCAATAAGCAGCAAGTAATGTGGGTCCTTCTATAAAACTTTTTAACTAATAGGTTTTGTAGTCTAATCAATACGGGCTCTATGAGATAAATAATTTTAGGAATAATAATTTTATTTTTTATAATAATATTATTTTAACATTAACTGCTCTTCAATTTTCTTGTGATTTTTGTTGTAAGACTTCTATGGTTACAAAAAAAAAAAATAACCCTTAAAAAGGAAAAAGGATAATTAAGAACTAAAACTTCGTGCTCAAAATTAAAAAAGGGATCATTAATCTTACCTAATGTTTTGCAATTATTTGGTGGGGTATATAAATAAAGTTTGCTGTCGGCCTTACCTTGGAATTAATGACAAAAAGTTGGTGAAGACTGTAGTAGGTCAGAAAATACTTTTGATGAAATAATAATTAAAACAAAAAATTAGTATATATTCACTAACTTGACAATTTATTTATTACTGAAAACAGAGCTACGGTATAGTTAATACTATCTGTGCTCACACATGTTGTGTGCGTTCTAAAAATATCTTGTTCGATTTTGCTTTGAAAGTAATCCACACCAAATTATAATTATATACTCTTACGTATTTACTTTTTATAAATGTACACGAAATTCTAAAAATTATTGTAAAGCTCTGTAAAATACAAATTTTATTCAATTGGCAATTTGGTAGTAAGTAATTCATATTTTGTGATTATTTTAAAACAGCGCCATCTATTGCGCAACCGTGCTTCTTGTTTCCAATTCATTTTGTCATTATTTTAAAACAGCGCTGACTGTTGCGCAACCGTGTTTAAAATATACTGCTTTTAAAAATGAAAGATGCCTTAAAGTATGCAGTACTTTTAAATCGGTAACAATTCGGCGTACTTTCACTGTTTTTTCTCCACTTTCTCTTGGAAATAAGATAAGATATAAAAAAGTATCCTATACTAGAATAGGGATACTGAGATACTTCCTCACAAAATTTTGTTAAAATCCATCCGTTAGTTTTTAAGTGATGCGAACACAAAGAGAAAGACAGACAGAATGGAAATGTAACTCATTTTTTATTATATGTATAGAAACTTAAGGGAATAAGAAACTTGCCTACACATCTTTAAAGAAAAATCGGACCTGATAGTATTTTCAGTTATAATAATTTGTAGGTTTTGGTTTTTTAATTTCTTGCCTCTCAAATTAAAAAAAAGCCTGTGAGTGTTTGTAGATCGGACATAAATGAATTAGAACCAATTTTGGATTTATAAAAAAAAAATTAAATTTTTTTTAAAAGGCCCTTACCTTTTAAAAATTGCAGATCTACACTCTTAGAACCATTAAAAGTGCTGATGTATATTTCTTAGTGTCGAGTTACATTATGCAACTTTTGTCGCTGCAATTCTTCATTAGTAGGCGAGAAAGGACTTAAAAAGTTTTGCCCTCTCATTCCTAGTTTTAATTTTAAAGTTTAAAATGTAAACAAATGTATACATCCTTACAAATTGTTGCAATAAAAATTGCACGATATGAACACAAAAAAATAAACACAAAAATATTGTAACTACAACTAAATATAAGCAAAGGATAAATTACTATACCACTGCATCAATTTGTTGTACGCCGACAGCACATTCCATTTGCTCTAATTTAAATTGATAATGTTAGAAAAAAATGGTGTTGGTAACTAACATTTTACAACATTCACTGCTGCACTAAGTAACATAGATAAAATGAAACTCAACAACATAATGTTGCAGCAGTATTTTCTGGTAAGAAGCAGAGCCACTATCATCTATAGCCAACACTTAACAAGTCAATGCAATACTTAAAAACCTTTCAATAAAAAAGAGTTAAAATACAAATTGCAGCTAATTGTTGCACTTCAATGAGATAAAAAATATTTAAATTGCAAAATGATTGGAATAATGAAAATACTAATGGACTTCTCCATTTAAATACTCATACAAATATATATGTGTCTTAATTGAAATTTGTTAAAGACATTTTTTAATGACTTTGCGCTTCGGTTATAATCCGGTGTAGGCTGATTGTTTTCTAAATCATTCGACTAGTATTTTGACAGACGATCATGTAAAATGAGTTTTGAAGCCACAAGAGAAAACTAATTTTGATTAAAAATTTAAATTTACTGCTCGTTAGGCTCGACGCTGCAACTTGTCTTTATTGTGAGAAAAATAAAAACTGGAAAATGAACAAAAGATTAAACATCAACGACCACAACAGATCTTTCCATGGCGAGTGGAGATTTTTTTTTTTGTTTAAGTGAAACAAGACACCAGTGTCTTCTCTTGAAAAGTGACCTTAGGAATTTGCCTGTATGGTAGTAACGACATTTTTCATGATCAATAATGACTTTTGCCCATCAGCTTTACTCAGTTGGTGTTCCAAGAGAAAAAAAATATTTTTGAACCATGATGTATGATATACTGCACTTAAAAAAATTGTGGCATACAGTGGTTTTCGCTTAAAGTATTTTGTCCAAAACAAATATTTAATGTTTTAAATTTAACACCTTTTGCACCTATTGTAAGCCTATCCATAAGAAATTAAAGGAAAGGACGGAAAAAGTTGATCTAGCAATGTCGAAAAGTCAGTCATTGCATTTTGGACTTCAAAGGCTGGTAGATAATATTTGACAAAAGATATGCTATTTCCGTCGAGCCACAATCTCGTCAGGTTCTACGAAGTCAAAAGCAATAATGCCACTTCTTAGACATGATTGGCATATTATCGGCAGAACAAAAAGAATGCGTAGTACCCCTTTCATTCATTCAAAACTGTGGACGAGTTATCACATACGATTTGAGAATAAGCCGGTCCCCCATTCCCGTTTTACCATTTGCAAAATCATACACTAGTCATGTATCCGTTATTCTATATATTCTATAATATAGGATACTTTTTTCCGCATAAATATCACATTTCTAATAGAAGAAGTGAAGAAAGAGCCAAAACTAAATACTCAGTCGTACAATCTGGTAAAATTTTTTTGTATGACTGTGTGGCACCTATAACGCCATTTTGAACCGATTTTTTGAGCGCATTAGAATTATGTCAGATTTTTTTGTGATTGAATCGTAGGATCGTTTATGACAGTGAATTCTGGGCTTTATTAATTAAAGATTCGTATGTATAATTAAATATCATGCTATCAATATGAATGCCTAAATTTGAGAAGATGTAAATAACATTTTTACTCTCACTGTAGAAAAAATCATTTACTACATGCAATCGCCGTTTATTTCTATCGTTTCTCATTAAGACAGAATTGGCATAAAAATCAAAATTAATGTAAATACGAGGAGTACACGCTGATATTGAAGATAATTTTTAAACCGCAAGGCGGTTTTTTTCTTCATCGAAGTTTTTTCGTTGCTCTTTAGCAATCTTTGGAAATTTAATGACGAAGTCAATAATGATGAAATGAAGACATGAAGACATGTCTGTCTTTTATTACAAACTGAAGTAAGCCGCTTTTAAAAATTGTTGCATGATGAAGATTTTTATGACATGTTTATAATAAAATAGTTGAAGTTGTTGCAACAGCAATACAAATAAAAAATACAAAAATTAAACGATAAAATTTTAATAACCGACAACGAAACCAATACTTGATAAGTCTCAGTTTACATTAGGCAAGTATTTTTTTCAGCAATTTTCTTTTTGCTTCTCTGAACGTGGCTAACGTTCACATAAGAATAAGGGATTTAAAAACTATAGCACCTTGCTTTGAAAGCTACTCAAAAAATGGAGGGTAACACGAAGAACTTTCTCGAATTGGAGGCTTATCATATTATTTAATACCAAAGCAATACAAAATAAATGTATAAAGTGCCTTACAAAAAGCTTACCAAAACTTTTAGGAAAGAGAGTACGTTCTTGATAAATTTTAAGCCGGATCTAACAACTCTGTTTGTTATTTTTTTAATATAAAAAATATCGAATTATAAAAATTCAACCGTATAATGCATATTGAATGAATTATACATACACAAAATTAATTAATTATATTTTTTTTTAGATGGCTACGCCGGTTTTTATGTCTCTATAGCTTCGGAATTGCCCAGTGATTAGCCTTAATCACATTATTGGGCTTTTATTGTTGACTGTACATTTTATAACAGTACTTTTTTGGCTTGTTGGAATACTATATTGAACTCGGATGAATGTTTTGCCTTTTAAATGACACACTATTTGTAACCTGATAACTGGTGGAGTTTCATTAAAACTCAAAGGGAACAATTAAATAATTTGTTTGATAAACCTGTGGAGTACCACAATAAACTCGCAAGTTTAAAGAAAATTGCTGTACACCTAAATAATCTAGTAGAGTATTGCAAACCACACTTATTTGACGTCGTTAAGTACCAATAAAAAATTAAATTTGATAGTGCTGGAGATCAATATTAGTCTGACAGGGAATTTCGTAGTAGGTGCTCCTACTTCTTCGATTACAATACAAATAAGCCAAGTATCCCTGAACGAAGGTATGTTTTGTTTGTTGCATCAAGCCATATAATCTAATCTGAGTAGATTTTTTATCAATTAATTCAATACAAACAATACAGCTTTTTAAGCTCACCTTAGCATATTAAAGCCATAGTGCCCTAAAGTAGTACATTGGAACTCATCTAATACTTGTATTAATTATTGTTGAAATACATTTTTAAAAATTAAATAAAATTAACTAAACTAAACTTGATTTCTTTTGATATATTATGACTTTATTTAAAACAACAAATATTCTTATTATTTATGAAATATATTTACATTCATGTAACTCGCAGTAACTTATCCTATCAGTCCAATATTGCAAGACTTTGATCATTGCTTCTGGTTATATCTCACGAATGGCAAGGGTGTGGATGGTTTCTTAATCATCCGCATAGCATCGATCTCTAACGACAGCCCACAAGAAAAAGTCTAATTTGACACCGACAAAATGTCTCATAACACGTTTACGAACTTAATTCATTCTCAAAATATCGATTGTTTGAAAAGCAGTGTAAAATGCGGGCAAGTTCATATCTTCCATTTCGGGCCATTAAAAGTCTGCATTCATGACGTTTTTTTTTTTGTGGAACAAAATCCACTTCAAATAGTCACTCTGTGTGGATGCATTGGTTTCTTGAGAATGATCTACGATTTTTTCGATCACCCTATGCGAAAATATTGTGTGCTGACACATTGGTCTAGATAAAAATAAGCCTCTTCAGAAGATATGATGATTTTGTGATTATAGCTTTGTAGCGACCAAACTGAGAAACTGTAACAAAGTGGATGTTCGGTTGGATTCAATAGCCGAGTTAATTGGTAAGCGAATAATCTGAGATCTTTGTGAAAAATTCTCATCATGCTTGTTATTGAGATCGAACTTCTTCAATTCAAAAAAATTTATATAATTTTCAAGCGTTTTTCAAGTGGAAAGCGGTTCATTTCGTCTGCTAAAATAAGCTTTTTAAAATCTTTCAATGTCAAAAAAAATTTTCACACACAAAATAACATAACGAGTGATTTTTTAAGAGCTTGAGAACTTTTTTTTAAAAAAAAACGCATAAAATTTGCAAAATCTCATCGGTTCTTTATTTGAAACGTTAGATTGGTCCATGACATTTACTTTTTGAAGATAATTTCATTTAAATGTTGACCGCGGCTGCGTCTTAGGTGGTCCATTCGGAAAGTCCAATTTTGGGCAACTTTTTCGAGCATTTCGGCCGGAATAGCCCGAATTTCTTCGGAAATGTTGTCTTCCAAAGCTGGAATAGTTGCTGGCTTATTTCTGTAGACTTTAGACTTGACGTAGCCCCACAAAAAATAGTCTAAAGGCGTCAAATCGCATGATCTTGGTGGCCAACTTACCGGTCCATTTCTTGAGATGAATTGTTCTCCGAAGTTTTCCCTCAAAATGGCCATAGAATCGCGAGCTGTGTGGCATGTAGCGCCATCTTGTTGAAACCACATGTCAACCAAGTTCAGTTGTTCCATTTTTGGCAACAAAAAGTTTGTTAGCATCGAACGATAGCGATCGCCATTCACCGTAACGTTGCGTCCAACAGCATCTTTGAAAAAATACGGTCCAATGATTCCACCAGCGTACAAACCACACCAAACAGTGCATTTTTCGGGATGCATGGGCAGTTCTTGAACGGCTTCTGGTTGCTCTTCACTCCAAATGCGGCAATTTTGCTTATTTACGTAGCCATTCAACCAGAAATGAGCCTCATCGCTGAACAAAATTTGTCACATTTGAACATTTCGAACCGAACACTGATTTTGATAATAAAAATCAATGATTTGCAAGCGTTGCTCGTTAGTAAGTCTATTCATGATGAAATGTCAAAGCATACTGAGCATCTTTCTCTTTGGCACCATGTCTGAAATCTCACGTGATCTGTCAAATACTAATGCATGAAAATCCTAACCTCAAAAAAATCACCCATTATTATTTAATAAATAACTTGTATTTGGAACACATGTTACTTCGGATATACACACTAGCAACCGAGTCCACAAATGGACATATTCTGACGGCAAAGATTTTATAAGTATTCATGAAAGTCGCGAAGTAACATCACGATATTTTCAGGATCATAAATAAATTGAGAAAAAAGTTGAGCGAACAAAAATTTAGTCAAATGTCTATCAGTCCGGGGTTATAGGTTCGATTCCCACCAAAGACTCGTGAAAAGTGAGGATACAATAAATAATTTGTTTAAAAAATATTGTAATTGGGAATAATGTTTAGGCTGCGCTGTGAGCCCATTAATCTATTTACCTTAATAAAATTATTATTTTGTGCATCAAAGTGGAATGGCTTTGAAACAACACCACAACATAATACTCCTTGAAGCTTTGTTGGAAAATAAACAAAATTCCTTTTCACTATTTATACTTAAACATATGCTTCAGCTATTAAACGAGTGTTAACTGATCTTGTCATTTGATCACACATAAATGTTGTCGTTTGCAAGGAGGAGTTGTTTGCCGTTGTTGGCTTTGTCTTTTTCTCTCTCTCTCTCTATTAAGTTGATCAAAAGATCATTGGATGTGATTATCAACTTCAGTTTTGCTTTTGCCTTTTAAGTTTTTGGTTTTAAATTTCATTTTAAGAAGTCACTCACATCAAGAGTTACTGTTCGTTCGTGTTCCTAGAGTCTTTTCTAAAAATGGCTTTGTGCGCAAATAATTGTTTAACCTTTCAACTTGTTAGTTTATTTAGTCAAAATCACACAAAAAAAAAACTCTTTTTATCTTTTTAAATATTTAAGCAGGCAGATTTTGTTTTCAGTTTCTGGAATTTGAATTGTTTTGTGCGGATTTATAAGAGATTGCAATCGCACTTAACTGAAGATACACATGCATATTTGCACATAAATATCAGACAGTTTTGTGGTTAGTGGATGCAGCAGCAGCAGCACCAACAGCATGTTGCAGCCTATATCATTTTACATTTTTTTCTTTTCTGTTACCACTCGATTGCCAGTATTTATTTTAAGAGTGTGGAATGAAGTGAAGTGTGTTTCTAAATTTGGCCAAATGAGAGAGTTGATGATGCAAAAAATTGCGCACGCGATATTTTTGTTTTGTATTCAAGAAAATGTGTTGATATTTGAGTAGCTTCTGCTGGAAATGGGGTAATTGATTTTTTTCTTTTACTTTGTTGCATTTCCATGTTGTTTAATGATCTCTTGACATAAAATACTTTCAACTAAATTTATTTATACAATTTTAGATTTGCGTTTTACAACAAGATACACTCTTTCTTTTAAGCTTAAACTAAGATCAAAAGGAGAAGCACTGTTCATTTTTATTTAGACAATTCCAGGATAATATCAATTTGTAGCAGTTACTATTTTACTACAACGAAGAAGGAGGGTAAGTTAATATGGCCTTTGAAATTCATATTAGGCGCACTTAGGACTAAGAAAACTGCAGGAAAATGTCAAATTTCAAAACACGACTAACACAATTTTAGGAAAAGGTTCAGTTTCTTTTAGTAATCGATAGGTTCAGACAGCTTTCTTTTGCTTATTTTTCCAGGTAAATGCTTAAGCTCTTCTATTTAAAAGATAAAATTCTGGTAGATATCAAAGATAAGTTAAACTACATCCTCAACAGCTTTCAAGTAACTGCCTCTATACCATACTTGGGATTCTTTCATTGGCATTGAATTTTAATTGACATTACTGAAAATAATTAAAATTACAACTATTTAAACGGCTTTAAATGCTACAATTTACAATTGTTTTTATCCAAGTTAAGAGAAATGTAATGAAATTATACAAATTCTTAAAGGCGTACTAAACATAGTACGGAACCCTACGTGTGTGAGACTAACTCGCACTTGACTGATTTATTTTATATTTAGTTTGTTTTACAACTGTTACAGCCATCATTTTCTTGACAGATTTAAATATACCAAGTCTACAGTTGCATCATATATTCAACATCGTCCTTTAAATGCTTTAGAAAAGGAATTTTCGAGCTTTTGTATTGAAATTTGTGTCTTAGGCTATTTGGGTTGCTGAATACAAGTTTATTAAATACCGAATAAATCTATAACGGGGTTTCCTATTCGGTTAAATAAAATTCTAAAAAAGTAAAAAAAGATAATTTTCATTGAAAGGGAAAATAGAGTAAAAGTAGTGAGATTACGCAATTTTTCCGATCCAATGATACTGCAAATTTAAATTTAAATACTATCTACAGAACTGAACAGTAATTTTCGAATTTATATAAGGTATATGTTCCTAAGTAAATACCCAATCCTCGGTGTAAACATTTGTAAGTAGAGGAAGACCAAGCTTAAAGAATGTCACTATGGCAGTTATCTACATATAGGATAATTTTTTTTTTTATAGAGGGTACCCGGCCCTCCTGTTCTAATCACGAAGCATTAAATTGAAAACACGAGTTCCTCGGTGGGCTAGTAGGTAGTGTGCTAGTCTATCAACCCGAGATTGTGGGTTCGATTCGCACCAAAGACAATGGAATTTTTCATTACAAGTGGGCAGGAAGACCAAGATGGAGCTTGGATATAATATGGTTACCTACAAATGGTTAACTACGTTAGTGACAGGTGACGGACTGGCAAGTATTATTTGGCCAAGTTAAAAATCGGGGAAAGACGATACTTGCAGACTGTGTCTGGAATTCGGCTAACATAAAAAGGCTTTGGACACGGGCAGATACATATTATACGGAGATGCTGTGTAGACCTTAGCCTTAAGCAAATGTTATCAATTACCATAGACTCTGTGATGAGAAAGAGTGTCGACATGTATCAGTCGCCAGTCTGAAATCACTACAATCGATAGTAAAAGGCTAGTGATAGCAATAGGCTCAACGAAAGTAAGATATTCTCCAGTCGGATACCAGAAATCACTGAGGAAAGTAGGGGGTCCAAAAGAAACCAATGAAGTTACTGATCTGAAAACACACGTTCTCTACCTACCTCTACCTATTATATGTTTATGACAATATTTTTTCACTTCATATATGCCGGGTTATATGCCTACTGTTTAAACCCAGCTAGTTTTTGGAGTATATAATTTCGAGACTCTACTCATTATACATCCCGATGTTAAACTTATTAAAGTCTTTACCTACATGATAATAATGTGCCGCTTTGTGTGGGAGGTACCACACCCTCAGTTCCAAATCAGCTCGATTATCCAGATAGATTAGGTTTATAGTTCTTTGCAATTTTTTTTATATTTACAAAGAGAGGGAATTAGAACACAAGTCAAAGCATGGGGAATATGATCTTCCTCTCACTAACATTCATATTAATATCTTTCTCAATAGATCACTAATATTTCGTACTAAATTACTTTAGTAGTTTAATACAGTATGTTTTACTTAATTAAACTAAACAAAATTAATTTATAACTGCGTAGATACAAATAGCACTTTTAAGACAAGCAAAACTAATGACAAATACTGTCATTAAAGCAGCCTTGTTCAAACCAGTGATAAAAAAATAAATTAAAACGAATTACAAAACTCCCTTGTAATGTAAAACCACTTTATTACGAGTTTTTTTTACATTGCCATCCGTTGTAGTTACCAATTTCAAGTTCAATAGCAAAAGACGAAGCTGAAACCTACAGACTGATCGGTAACTACACACTACCAATTAGACTAGCTGGCGTGTTAAAGATAATTTGTTTAAGCTTTTAAAAGCCTTTTTATTTCCATTTTCGTGTGTTGTAGTCTGTAAGGTGATAAACCTCTAATATTTATAGTTTAAATCGCTGGAACCCATTAGTTGATAAGTTTTGTGAATAGTTTTTCTAACATCTCATAAATCCTGAACATGAACACATTTTTAATTAAACCAACACAAACATAAACACAAAAGTTATCGAATGCACAATGGAACAGTTTTAAATGAAAATTTATGAAATTTTTCGATTAAAGTTTTTCAAGCTTGTATAAAATTTTAATTCCACTTATTGTTATTGCAGTTCAGTTGATGCATTTAATTCTTTAATACTAGTGCAAAGGTTTACTATAACACTGCCGTGCTGTTTTTAACCCTAGTCCTTATACCCAATTACGTGTACGTATACCCAAGTACACGTGTGGCCAGTAGTAATTATTCGCGTCTTTCGTTATAAATTTTAAGCAAAAAACTTTTTTTTGTTAATAAAATTTTATTCTTTAATATATTAACTAACATGTAGACCGTCCAGGGTGATTAGAATAAGTTTGAGTCCATAGTAAGCTAAATACTTGCAATTCGTTTATTCTTATTAAAGGTAATAAAAGGACAATAATAGATGATATCTGTAACTACTTTTATAATTTAGTAATAATTAACGCTGTGGCAACGTTTCGTTTTGCGTATTATTATAAAAATATGGCATTTTCACAGCTTAAGAATCGTTTCACAATATGGTCGAATTTATGGAAAGTCCCTTTTTCAACATCAAATTCGACACAAGCAAAAATAAGTATTTGCCTAGTTGTAACTCAAGACTTTTTATTGTTGTTAGAAAAGTTGACTTATAAAGTGTGTTTTTGTGTGAATAAAAAAAAATGGACCGCAAAAGAAACTTTGATCATTTGTCTTCCAGACAATATAAGAGGTAAATTCAAATATATAAAATAATTTTATAAACACATTGAAAAAATATAAATTATTATTAAATTAACTAGTGCTGAAATAGAATGGTATGTCCAAAGACTTTTTGAAGACATCGTAGAGGACGCAATACATCCGCACACTGAAAACACCGACGAGAAGAAGGAGAAAACCCAATCGGATATTGAACAAGCAGACGATACTTTCGATAATGAGGAAGATGATGACCAGGACATCGCCACTGAAGATGGTCATGTGCAAATAAATTTGGGTTCAGCTGAATTCGTTGCACGTGATGGAACAATATGGAGCACGCAATCAATGCCAGCACGCCAAGCCAGACAGCCAAATATTTTGAGACAATGAAGTGGCCCAGTAAAGTCTACAGCTACAATGTCCATCGAGAATACATTTAAATCTTATATGACTGCAAAACAAAACAAAGAGAATACAACGCCAAGCATGCAAATGCGCAACCAAAAATTGGAAGCCAGTGACATTGAGCGAAATGCATGCTTTCATAGGAGTGCTTATTATGACTGTTACCAACCACAGTAACGGCGAAATTATTACAGATTTCTGGTCGGTAGAAAACTGTTCACTTTATCATGCTGCAATGGGCATCAATCGATTCCAAGCAATATTTTTGTTATATTCACGATCAACACAGAAGAAGCACTCGTAACATGTGCTCTGCATGTAAACGGCCAATATGTGTGCAACATTCGAGCAATTTCTTTGTATGCAAAACTTGCAATAATGAAGACAAAAAATTAATAAGTTAAGTTTAATAAATAAAATAAATTTACATTAAAACAAAAAAACAAAGTCCTTAATAATTTTATTAATACAATTGCATAAGTGGCCACATCTATACTTGGGTATACGTTCTTGGGGGTCTCAGCTTAAGAAGCTCATAGATCCGCAGTGGTTTGACTTAGGATAGTAATTGAGGTGTCAGTTGACGCAGAATTTTGCCATTTCCTTAGATACGAAATTTCAATAGAAAAGTGTAAGCCATTTTGGAGGTGCATTACTCCAAAATGTCAGTGGCCACACCTGTACTCGGGTATAAGGACTAGGGCTAATATCATCTGTTTTTCTTAAAGCTGAGTTAATTTATAGATGTTTGCCTATCTTTCTTTAGTTTTAAATAAATTATAAATGATCTCTGCTAAGTTTGGATTTTTTAGGCTTTTCGATTATATTAAAAAAATAAATAAAATAAACTGCACCAATCTATTGAAAATCAGAAGATCGGTCCATGGTATGTAGAAAAAAAACAACTATCGTGAAAAACAATCGTGAAAAAAATTTATGTCGGGATTTTAACGGATCTTTACGTTTTGACTATTTTCGCGATGATGTCTGTGGGTGTACATGCCACTATTTTTTGACATTTGACACATCAAAATGAAATTGAGTATGTGATTTATGGAGATGAAGAACTGTATAGGTTTTGGCATAATCTGGTAGTTTTCTTCGAACGTTTATTCTTTATTAAATACCAGCTTTTCCCACACACGTTGTGTGCATCCTGAGAATATTTTGTTCCATTTTGCTTTGAAAGTAATAAACTCCAAATTTAAAGACCCTAAAGTAATTACTGTATTCAAAGGTACACATCCCTGGATACAATTCTAAAGTTTACATAAAATTCTAAAAATTATTGTAAAGCTGTGTAAAAAGTGTTTAAAATATTTAAATAACAATGTAATTCCGCAATGTAATACAAATCAAATACAAATTTTATTCAACTGGCTATTTGGCAGGTGAAGCAGCTCACTTGGGTCCAAGTTTTGACAGTAAGTAATTCATATCCCGCTTTCAAAAATAAAAGATGCCTTAAAGTATGCAGTACCTTTAAATCGTTAGAAAAAAACGGCGTACTTTCATTGCTTTTTCTCCACTTTCTCTTGGAAATAATATATTTTTGCGGAAAAAAGTATCCTTTATTTGAATCATGATACTAAGGTATCTCCTCACAAAATTTTATTAAATTTCATCTATTAGTTTTTACGTGATGTGAACACAGGCAGACGGACAGAAATATAGAAAGAAAAAAATTTCAAAAATTGGTGTTTTGTAGTTCAGCAACAAAATTTAAAAAAAATATTTCATGTACAGAAATGGTCCTGTTACAGTTTTATTCAAGGGCTATGTCAGGAGAAAATTGGCTTATCTATAAACTTTATGCTTTATGCGATCAAAAATAAAAAATTTATTACATAGACCTTATATTTAAGGAAAGGAATATTTCCATGATATCCGGAACCCGTATGACTTGCCTCTGCTAAAGAGAATCATGACCAATCGGTCTTCCATTATGTCAATGGCATCATTAGCTATTAAGCATGTAGAGGTGTCCTATCGGACCAGATGTCGTTATATTAATGTATATTATTTAACTTTAATATGTACCTTTGACTGTATTGGATTTTACTGTAAAGTCTCAAGCGATATTGTCGGCAGATCTTACTTTGATATTACACTGCACCAGTCGTTTCGTAATTGATCATTTCACATTGGGCGACCAAGTAAAATATTTGCAACAACAAATAATTGCAAAAATTTTGATTTTAAATTTTATTACTTACTTATAATTATTTTTATATTATAAATTAAACTTTCCTGAAACCTTTTCTGTCATTATCCCATTGTGCTTTCTCAATCAGAGAGTGTCTTTTGATTTTGTTTTTCCTGTTTCTGTTCTGTTGCTGCTGTTATAAATTAATAATCAAACTTGAATGCCATAAAATAAACTGCAGCTAATAATCTTTAAACTAATAACAACCAAACCGATGATCATCTTTAGAAAGCTTAACAAATTAAAATCCTGCTTTAGCCAGGCTCAATGTTGGCTTTTTGTTTCGGTTAAAAAAAATTATGTTTGTGATATGGCTTGTGTGTGTGCGCAAAAGCAATTAAGTTTGGCTTGAAAAAATAATAAATTGTTAATGGTAGAATGCACAATTAGTATGTGTCTATGAAGTGAACTTTAACGCGAAATTGCAAGATTCTAACAACGATTTAATGTTGCTTTTAATGAACCCTAACAGTGGGAGGTATTGGAAATAAATTTTTTCAGTTGTTAAAAACTTATAATTTCAGAACAAATTTGTTGTTTTTATTATTAAAATTAAAAATATTTTGTTTGCGGAGATCTTTTTAATTCGTTGCACTTTTACAAACTCTTAAAAATCTCTTAAAAGTATGTTGCAAACTTTTATCTAAAATTGAGATTTTCTTGTTGTATCTTTTTTTATTTATTTTTTAGTAAAACTAATTGCTTTACCATCTAGTTGGGTTGTTTGCACATCTTTTGTTTAACACACACCTAAAGATGAAGAAAGTTTTTATTCTTAAGATGACGCACTTTTCCAATTAAAATGGTACATGGTGCATAGTGCTAACATGACAAATGCCAAAAAAGAAACATAATCAGCCACGAACATGGTTAAAAACAAAAAAAAAAAAATTAAACAACATTAAACAATTTCTTATGTTAGTTTTTGTTGTTATCATTTGAGCGATCAGAAAGGAGGGGCTGGATTAAATGGATTTTGTTTAAGAAAAAAAAAAAAAAAACAGAAATAAATTTAAAATACAAGAACTTTTCTCTCTGGAAATATGGGCCAGATAGTAACGATAGTGAAAACTTCAGTTTTATGTTAAATCATTTAAAATTAAAAAAAAAAAAAATATGTTGTTCGATGATGCCAACTTAAGCGTGGTTAACAGCATCGCATTTTCTAGTCCAAAAACTGCTCGCATCTACACAAAATTACGAAAACAAAAATCAGTTTAATTTTTCGGTATGCAGCACATTCAAAGAAATTGTATCTTTGGTTTTGTAAACGTTAACCAATTATGAACATCTTTTATAAAAAAATTATTATGTAAATAAATCATTTGATCTATGAAAAAATTTTTTATATCGAAAAATCCGATCCCCACGATATTACCTTTTTAAAAAATATTTAGCAAAAAAGCAAGGCATCCGTAAGCCCGGAGGAAACAACAAACGTCGAAAGAATTCTAACGAAACAATCATAATTGGCACTTCTTTGAGCCTAGATCTATTGAAATGGATAATTTAAGGGTACAGCTGGTTGCATTTAAGGTTCTGCTGTTTACTTTATATAAGACAATTAATGAAACCAGCACTGCTATCAAATGAGAACCGCTTCTCAAAAAATCAAAATTTTAAGGGTTTTAAAAAAGTCTGTTCCCATTTTACTTCTTCATCTATAAAAAGAAAACCAAAATTATAACTCAAGTTGAACCGAAGTTATTCTCAAATATTTTTTAACCACTTAAACCATGAAGCATACATTTGGAAAATTTCAACAGCTTATAGCCAAGGTAATGTAACTTTGGTATGTATGTTTAAGTGAAATTTAAGTGAATTATTTTGCATTCGCTTTTGAAAAATTGATAACTCTATTTCGCTTTCGCATTTGCAAAACTATGGCCATTTGCATAACCAAAAGTTAGCAGCTTGCTCTTGAGTAGCACAATGCATGCATAACTGATAACTTGTCGTATATCTACTCTGAAATTATATTCTACTACATTTTATTTTTAATTAATACAAAAACAACTTTGATTGAGACGCTGACAGTAACCAGCTGTTTGTTTAGAAGTTATTAAATGTTTGACAGGTCGTTAGCAAGTGTTTAGTAAGTGTTTTATGACTAAACTCTGTGCCAACTGCACGACAATATTTTGTTATGCATACAGCATAAGAGTAAGTAATGAAAGGCTTTTCTCGGCATAAACAAAGAGTTCTGTAATTATAAATCAATAATTTTTCAGTCTTGCTTTCATTATTACAAAGAAATAAGGAAAAATCAGATGATACTAGCAGAATGTAATGTATTTTCTGGATCGCTATATCATTCTTCAGCATTATTCATATCTATGTATCTACCTACAAGGTAGTTTCAATTCTAAACATTTTTCTATTTTAAACAACTTTTACAGAGAAGTAGAATAGGGTTATTCCATATCAAATCAACTTCCTAGGGCTTAGAGCACTAGAGTAAGAATATATTTCAGCCTCGAGCGCATATGTAAAAATCTGTAAGAGATAGAATTTTTTAAAACTATATATGGATTCTGGGAGTCAAGGAATATAAATAACAAAAGTTTAAATAAAATCTGGAATGTTAAACTTGAAAATAATTTTTTTTAGTGCATTGACATGGAATGGACAAACTAAAAACTTTTTCTTTATTTCATCCTCATTACAACACTTGGAAAGGGTTTACTCGTATAAAAGTTTGTCATTCCGTGTGTAATTTCTACAATATTCTTCTCCGATCCCATAAAGTATATATATTCTGAATCCTTATATATACATATCGCTAATGGAATTCATGCACATCAGACCCTTCCATTCGAGGCTGTGGGGAAAAAACGACGCCCACCTATATTTTTTCACTTTTTTTTACTATTTTTCGGTTGTAAAATAATTCTACTGATTTCCAGTAGATCGCATGGAGTGCATACAGATCTCGGGCGATCAATAACTTCTTTGTTTAAATAAGGGGTTTTCCACTTTGACTTGTATTAAAGGCCTTTATCTTAAGCAATACACATAGAGGCAGCCGATATACCCACAGGGTGTCATATGGGTGGTACCAGGCGCAGTCAATAGGTACATAGGGAGTCATATTGACCCCCCAATCTGCTTTAGTCTGACCATTTTAATATATGTAGATTGCAGAAAGGTCCTAAATTTTTACAAAAAAATTTGAATAAAATTTAACAAAAAATTTTCGGTAAAATTTTTACAAAAACTTTTCGATAAAATTTTCACAAAAAATTTTGGATTAAATTTGAACAAAAAATTTTCAATAAAATTTAACAAAAAATTTTCAATAAAATTTAACAAAAAATTTTCGATAAAATTTAACAAAAAATTTTCAATGAAATTTTAAAAGAAAAAATTCAATGAAATTTTCGGTAAAATTTTAGCAAATAATTTTCGATAAAATTTTTACAAAAAAATTTCGATATAATTTTAAAAATTTATATATCTTTATATTATATTTGTAATAATGAACTTGAAAATCATAAAAGTAAAAAAAGAAATTGGGAAACATAACAGAGTAAGGGAATATTTAATATTACTATGGTGAAGGGTATATAAGATTGCATGGCCGAATATAGAACTCTTTCAAGTTCTGCCTTTATTTGTATTAAATGCCCTTATAGAAAGCACTAAAAATGGAGGCGGTTAATAGACCCACAGGGTGGCCACTAGAAATTTAGAGCCGTCAATGGGCTCCCTGATTGCGGGGGCAATATGGGCACACATTTATATATATATATATATATATATATATATATATATATATATATATATATATATATATATATAGGCTCCGTAGGACCGACCTGCAATCTATATATATATATATATATATATATATATATATATATATATATATATATATATATATATATATATATATATATATATATATAGATTGCAGGTCGGTCCTACGGAGCCTAGGTTGTCGGAGGTGGGGGGAGGGGTGGCTGTTGTTTCTCATTAATATTGAGTTCATTTTTCTTCGGTTTTGTAGTTTTTAAATTTATTCTATGTAGGTCTGACCGTTTTAGTACCAACCAACGGAGGTAATTTCGGATTTGTTTTCTTCTGTGTTTTTTGCCTTTTTTGCTTCGATTATAGTCATACATAAAATACCATTTTTAAGACCAATAAAAATCAGCAGCGCCCAATTGTCAACATATCAAATCAAATAAAGTTTTAATTCTTTATTTGCTTTGATCTGACCATTTAAGGCCCATTTTAGAGGTGCGGTAAAACAGTAACTTCTTGAAGTTGCCAACCACTTTGAACTGCTGTTAATACGCAAGGTGGAAGAGAATTAGTTCGTAATTGTAAGGGACCGGTTCGATTAAGTTATCACACTTTCTATAAAAGGGACCTGCCATTTAACATGGATATAGATATACCATAATACTAGACTGGCCACGGTTCACAACATTTTGTACTACTTTTATTTCGACAACTAATGGAATGAGTACGATGAAAACATTTATCACCAGTTTTCCGCAGGGTATATTTATAAGATATTTACCTTTATTTAATTTTTGTAACTAATCAATCGAGAATAAAAGATTAAAAACAAATAACTCAATAAGAATACCAAATATCGTTTTGATGAAAACGTATTTCGAAAAACTTAATTTGTAAATGTTTACGTCTTTTAAACTATTGGTTAAAATTAACCACATTAATGAATAAATATTACGAGCAAATAAAAAAAATAGTTTTGTTAAAAATTTGTTTATAAAACACATTCTAAACGATTTAACTGTAAAATGATCGCAAAAATGGTTTTAAAAATCCCATGAATATAATTTTAGATGACATCACTATTATTGAATTTCCTATTAGAAACTTTAATTTTTTATTCATAAATATAATTTTTTTATTTATTGAACTATTAAAATTTAGATACAAAAAAAATTAAACTGTGGTCTTGCAAAAAACAACAATACCGTAAATGGCCTTATTTAAATAATAAAAAAATATTAAATATGCATATTGAATATTAATTACAAAACGAATTAGAAGCAAAACACAAAAAAAACAATTTATAAATAAAATTTAAATGGTAATTGGTTTATGAAAAAAAATATCAACAAGTAGAAGTGTTAATTGGAGGTTGAGATAAAACACGCTTACACTAACTTGAACAGGAAAGGCTGTTTTAAACTACAATATACATATTCTTGCAATAAAGCCGACTTTAAATCCGTTATATGGGGTGACGGGCGTTAAATCTTAAATAAAATACCAAATGGGAGCAATCTAATCTATATAAATAACTATACGTCAAAATAAATCATTATTTGCGGATTCTTTTAACGATAATACCATATAAGTCAAAATCACGTTTTTATGGGGACAACCTTATATTTTTTAGTTTATTTGTGTTTTACTTTTTTATTAAACAAAATGCTTAAACAATTGATTGGTATCAAATTAAAGCTTATAAAATCCAGTGTAATATGAGCTGTTAATCATCTCTGTATGGCTGATAAATTTGGATTCAGGGAGTCAACGAATATAAGTAAAAAAGTTTTAATAAAATCTTGAACGGTATTTCAAAACATTTTTTTTTGTTGAGTTGATATGGAATGACTGGTGTTAATAATCTTTTTTGCAGTCAAATGAGTTGCATACCTTTAGGATGAAATAAATATTGATAGTTCTGCTAGTTCTAAAATTATTGTAGAGTTGTGTAAATAGTGTTTAAAATATACCGCTTTCAAAAATAAAACGTGTTGTCAAGTTTGCAACCAGTGAAACCACTTTGGATCGGACCAAAATTGCTAGTTTTTTTATTTATGAACGATTTGGTACTTTGGTTTGTTTGTAAATGTGCTAATGTATAAGTTTAACAACCCTCTAATATTAAATTACAATTTAAAGAAATCGTAGTAAATGACATTATAAAATCAAAGCAACCGAATTTGTAAGTTGACAAAAAAAGAATACAATTAATATTATTAGAAAATAAATTGGTAGTTTTTTTCGGATTTGGAAGGTTTTGGGACATTTTAGGGATAACTGTGGTACAAAAATATTTTTCTTTGTGGCAACGCTGTTTGCAACCTTTAAATTTGTAAAATTGATTGCTTTCACTACGTTTTCTCTATTTTCTATGGGAAATGCAATATTTGCTAAAAAGAATATCATATATGTATTTCACCCAAGATACAAAGGTACCTCCTTAAACAATTTTTTTTTTTAAATTCATCCATTTATACGTGATGCGAACACAAACAGACATACAAACAAAAAATATTTACTAAAAGTGGTTTTACACGGCGTGTATTTGTCATATGACTTGTCTCTTTTCTATGTGTAAATTCTATACACGTCGTGTGAACCCTTTCAAACATAACATGTGTATTTTCCATGTGTACAATACATACGACATTTTTCATTTAGAACGTGTTCTATTTTGATGTGATAAAGCATCTGACATCCTGTAATGCCAACTTGATATTTTGTTATTTTATGCTTTTTGTGGTACCAAAAGCGCTAAAGATGTGGTAAAAGCACTAGGTTTGCGTCTTTGCATCAGCTGTGGTTGGAAATAAAAAACTGTGTGGCGGCAAAATTATATATTGTAGGTTTTGTTACATGTAATTACACATGTACGTTTGAAAGCTAATATTAAAACCGTATGTAAAATGGCTATTTTGACAAACACATGAAATTACATATGGGTTATCAAATTGACAAGTCATATGACAAATACACGCCGTGTAAAACCATTTTAACTGCACCAGCAAAAAAATTGTCAAAAAATATTTCATGTACAGAAATATTCTTGTTACTGTTTTATTATACACAGAAAAAAATGTTTGCTCCAATTTAAATTATTTTTTTTTTTTTTTGATTAAAAAATATATGTGTTTCAAACAAAACAAAAAAATTACTAAAAACAAATAATTGACTTAAATAATTATTACATAAAATTTTAATTTGAAACAAATTAAAATCTTCAATTGGTAAAGGTATTTTTTTTTTGTGTATGTACAGATTTGTTTCTAACTTTTCAAACACTTAATTGAAATCGTAGTGGATGTCACACAAAAATAGGAAGGAGTGTTACTTATACTCCTACCCATTTTATACAGAAAAATATTCAAAATATAGTTAACAGATTATTCGCCTTACCTACCAATATATAATTTCATAATCAACTATATTTTCGCTTTGCTTTCTTATTTAATAAAAGTTGTCTTAAACTTAAAATTCATTCTATATGATGAACTAAATATGCCACTACATCACTGTAGTTGATTTGTTTATTTATCATTTTATGATGTAACTACGTTAAACCATATTATAATAATTATCTATCAACATTATGCGCTATCGGGTAAAAAAAATATTTACATTTAAAATTGCATCATAGAAGAGAATAACTATTTTATTAATAAAAATTTAACTTTAATAATATAATTTAGTTGAAGTCGAGCTCAACAATAAATTAGTTTTTCTATATTTGGACAACACAAAATGTATGAAGTTTGAGTTGAATAATAAAGAAGTTGTGTCTCTGTGTTTTATTAATATCAGAGAAGTTTAAGCTTGACGTTATACAGTTATTGTTGTGATAATAAATGTTTAAAGCGTGGGCGCCAGAGTGAAGTAATAAATCTAAAGCTGAAGTACATATAACTCAAAAAGGAACTTGAACAAAATTTAAATAATATAAATGCAATTCTCGTATACACAGTTGGAAGATAATGAGCGAAAACTTAAAAAATATTGAAAGTATCAGTGAGCTTAATAAATATTTTGGACTAACCCATAAATCAAATTGGAATTAATATTTTTTCCAAACAGCTGTTCTTAAACGAGAAAGAATTGCTAAGTGCTGTCTGGTACTATAACAGGTTTTCGCCAGTGGAAAGCTTCATAGATAAATATGTGAATCAACTATTGATGACAGCGCGTTCAATTAAAAGGTCTCGCTCAAAAGAAAGAAAAAACGACTAGGAGGCAAATCTAAATCAGCGCATTAGGAGCAAATCTTTAACGCTGTATTGACAAACTTAAATAAGAGCGCAAAGTTTTGTCATGAACAGTAAGGTTAACTATAAACATAAAATTCCAATAAATATAAATGCAAAATAAAGAAAAAATTGTTCGACATACTTGATATTAACTAAAATGTCAATAAAAAACAAAAACAGTTTGCAGAAAATATTTAACGATCTGTCAATATAGGATATTCCAATTTTAAAGCGTTGACTACGCGCTATTAAGCTTTTCTTCATATATTTTATATATACATGCATTTTTTACGGCTAGTTTGGCTGTAACTTATTATAATTCAAAATCAAAAACCATTATTAATTAACCTTTGAGCGTTGCTTAGTTGGTTGGTTTGTGTGCTAGCCAGCCACGCGCATGTGATGAAGTAGATTCAAATAGTGGGGTGGTACTAGCCCAGACTATGAAGCCGATCCTCATATGGATGCTAGTTAAACCCATCCTGCGGCATTGAAATATCTAGACTTCTAGACTGGCTTCTGATAACTCAGATAGATTCATCTATTATGTTTGCTCCATGAAATTAGCGTCTCCAGATATGGAGGGCCGGGCACTTGCACAGAAGTGTTACACCGTTTCTACTCTACCCGGTACCTGACATTTACGACAGTGCCTATTATAGGTGAAGTCCTAGTCTGCTAGCATGTGCAAAAATCGCACAATGACCCTTTAGCACAGCCAGAAATCAACATTCCTCAAAGGTTACAAACTCTGTGTCCGAGCAAAATCATAAAAGGAAATCTCTTAATTCCACTCCAAAACTCATAATTGAAACATCAATTGAGACCAAAGCTTCTAATAGCAACTTTAAAAATAAAAAATACTTTTTTTAATTCTCACCAAGAGCATCTATAAAAAAATTTCGTTGTATTATGAATAATCGTTTAAATAAGATCATTATTCTAATGACGAATTATTTCGAAAAAAATTTCTTTCTTTTACCCACTGGCTGACATTTTAACATGTAAAATAAAATTACAAAAAGAAATAATTTAAAAATAATCTCTAACAAAATTTAAATCTTTGCGTATTCAAGGTCCCCCAAAAAAACTTGCAAAACAAAAGCCAATAAACAATTAATAACCGCCACATACCGTATATTACGCGGTATTGTCATCATAATATATGACATCAGTGCGAAGTGCCTGTTGTTAAATTTTTTCTTTTTTTTTTCTTTTTAATATCGAAATAATAAAGTCAAATAAAATAAAAAAGAAGATTTAAATATGTGCGTGACTATAACACAGAAAGAAAATACTTGTTTTCTATTTCAAATAGATTGTTCTTCGACTCGTACAAAGTTTGTTTTTTTTTTTCTACTGAAATTTATTCAACGTCACATGCATAACAAATTGGTAAATCAAGACAACAATTACACAGCAACAGAGATATGGGCGTGATGTGAACTTGCCTACTCAAATGAAATCACATAAAATTCACACTACATTGGGACTCATGGCCGCCTATTCGAATAAATAACCAAATTATACCTCAACACTCGGAGGTACAATACCTTGGCATACACCTTGATAGACGCTTAACCTGGAAAACTCACATTGAAGTGAAATTGCAACAAATGAAGTTGAAAAGCAATGCCAACCCATGCTTACATTGCAAGCCTCTACTTTAAAATTCGATCCTTAAACCAATATATAATTAAGGCCCCAAAAAAAAAATTTTGAGAATGATTACAGCCGCTCCCTGGATGTTCAAAACTCAAATATCCACAAAGATCCAAATGTGCCACTTGGTAAAGCAGTAATATCAGAACATACAGCAACGTATCTAAAGAAGCTTGAAACGCAACCAAATCCTCTAGCCCGTAACATCCTGAATGATTGTGGCTACTTTCGACTAAGAAGAAGGGATATTGCTTCTCTTCACCGAATAACAGCGAGATGACCCATAGATGATAATAACATCTGAGCATCATATAGTCTTTGTCTAACACTGGACTTTACTTTTTATTTTTAGACTTTAGCATTTATGGAGAGCCATATTATACTTCTGGAACATACCATTCAAATATAAATAAAACATTTGGTTGGACAAAATAAGGAGATGCAAATTTTTAGACTTGGCATATAGCCAAACAAGCTGTGAAAAATGTGGTATTGGTTTGTGTTAAAATAAACAAAATAATTGTTTTAAACATTTTCGTGTTTCCTAAACGTTATTGTAATTCTATATCCCTATAGACGCAATGTTGCATTTCTGAAAAAAAACAGTTTTTGAACACCGAACCATATATACCCCCTTTACCATGGTAATGCAATGCTAGATATTGTGTTACCCTCTTATGGTTCTTTGAAAATTTGTTTGAAAATTGGTTGAAATTTTTTCTTTAACTTTTAAAAAAACTTTTTTTTGTAATTTTTTTTTTAATTTTTTGTAAAATTTTTTCTTAAATTTTTGTAAAATTTTCTCTTAAATTTTTGTAAAATTTTTTTAAATTAGGTTTTTTGGCAGCGCCTCCAATGGGATAGTCTGATGTTGCTGAATTTCAATCCTAAAATTTTCGAAACAATGTCTGGCAGATTGGTGGCCTTGGTAAATGATATTTCAACACCAACACAGACAGACGGACAGACGGAAACCGCTTAATCAACTTCTCTATTTGTAAGGATACAGAATATATATACTTTATGAGGTAGGAAATGAACATTGTAGAAATTACACACGGAATGACAAAATTATATATACCCTTTCCACCTTTTGTGAAGGTTAATAAAATAAATAAGAAGAATTGTTATTAAATTGATTGGATTTGTTCCGCCAGTAAATAAAATACTGTTGTCATACCTTTCGGTGAAGACCGTCGTCACTGGCTGTTGTTTTGGTACGTTTGGCGAGCGCTTTCGATGTAAAGACATCATTTTCAAGCTGCGTTTAAAATGGTACCATTTTAAATGGTAAAAAAAAACTTGACTACTCACCTGGGATTCCGTCTAGATTTGTTGTAGGATATAAATAAGTACGATTCCTGATATATAAATATAATCAAATTTTATAAAATTTTAGACAATATTTACAAAATGACATTTTACAACAATAGAATTTTATTTATAATCTCTGCTGTAACAACCTGAATTATTATCCAGAGACGGGTACCTCTATATGGATAATAAATTTTGTATGGATTACTTTTAAACAAAAGGCAAATTCGAACAAAATATTGTTTGAATTTCTTTTGGGTGACAAAACATCGACATCTGCTCATCTCAAATTTAAACAGATATTTTCTTTAACAATAAAAAAGTACTAATTCTGCTTAAAGCAAAGCGATTTTATTTATTGACGCGCATACGTTTGCTGGTTTAATTTTAAAATTTATTTCTCAATTAGATTTTTTTATTTAAATCGCATTTTTTGTGTGTTTATTGCACGTAATGATGTCTCGTACGTGGACACGTAATGTTTTAGATTATTCACCTTTAGGGTTTGATTAGTTGTTGTCTGTTTTATTTTTTGTTGTTTTGTATTTCTATATTTAAGTTTTTTTTTTTCTTGATTAAATTAAGAGAAATTTGTGTAAATTGTTTGTAACATTTGAGGCTAATTAAAATATCTAGAACACCTGTTTTAAAAATTTTCAATTAATTGGAGCAAAAAATTAAAGCCGACAGTAATTACAACAATGTATAACACGAAACACAATAACATTTTAAACGATGTAAATGAAATTAATTGAGATTAAATTGAAATTAATTAAAATAATTAAAATTTTATTTCTCGAAAAGCTATAGCTGCCTAAGCCAGACGACCGATCTTATTGAAATGTTCAGAGTTTGCTACTATCTGGTGGGTAAAATGGGGTGCATATTTCTTATCTTTATTATCATGTTACTTGGAAACTATAACAGGTGCATATTTTATTAACAAATGCTTGGATTAAAATTGTGGGCGTAGTACCTTCCTTACAAAGTGAAACATTGTTATCGTGTTCCTCAAAAATAATTCCAGGTAGAGTCTTGAAATGTTATGTTACCGAACTTCTTATTATTACCTTCTTCTTACTACAGTCAAGCAATAAGTGAGTGGATTGGACCCTGTAACTCACATCCAAAGTAAAAAATGATCGAATACCCAGGGCACTATATTAGGCAGAATCTTGAAAGTTTTAGGAGAAACCTTCTTACAGTGTGCACAATTAAGCAGTAATTTGGCTGCATCGAAACAGTGGGTGTTGTAAATATTGTAAAGAATACTAGGCAGATTCTTGAAACCCTTACATTAATGTGAATAGGCTAGCCAAAATTTGACTAGATTGGAACAGTAGTAGGTGTGTGGTACCCACCATTCAAAGTAGTCATGATCTTACTAGGAATTTAAAATAGGTACAATACAATTTGAAATCTGTGGCAATAAGGGAAAAACACTTAAGTCTGGGGCCTAATCGCCGCATTCGATATCGAGTAAACTTCGTATCGAATAACAAATTCGATACGTGTCGACTAAGCTAATTATGCCATTCGACAGGTATTGAATCGTTATTTATATCAAATTATATTATATTAATAAAAAGTCAACAAGTGAACAATAAAACACGGTTTAAAAACATATCCTTTCGAATGAAATTACGACATTTTTTATTCGATATCGAGTGCCATGACATCAAAATGAAAAATTACGAGAGATTTTACTGGATATCGAATGCGGCGATTAGACCCCTGATTTTAAAGTTTTGTAGGAGAGCAATTTTAAACTTTAAAATTATTGTTTTCAAAACATACCTTATTTTTGAGCTTTACATATGGGAATCAATCGTATGTTTTGGAAAAACACATCATATCTACTAAAAGTACGAAGGCGTTGCAATTAATAACCATATACGGACACCACTACGTGATAAAAGACCAAAAAACAAGTCCCCTTTCTACCAGTTTTGCCCAAAGTCCTCCGGGATTTTTTTATGGGCCCTCAAAGATGTGGGGCCTCGATGTCATTTTTGCAAAAAATTATCATTTACTCAAGCTCATATTGTGCAAACCGTTTGAAATTTTGATATACTCTCTGGGGCAAAGTTGTAGCTCTTGTCATAAGGAACAAAAATTGTTAACATATAAAATCAAAAAAACTTCATCTTCAAGGTCAAAATCGCAAAAAACTTTAAAAAATTCAATTTTTTTTACCTTTTTTCCCCTGTTCAGGTTCATAGGCAGCAAACCGTTCAAAATTCAAGGAAACAATCAACTACAAAAATGAACCTAAGAACTCAATAAACAACTTTCTAGAACATGTGAACTTCCTAGGAATGATTCTTAACACCGTTTAGGCAGCGCTTAGTTAGCCGCAAAAATTTCCCGAAAATTTTTAAATTCATTTCGGCTACCTAAGCGCTACCTAAACAGTGTTAAGAATCATTCCTAGGAGGTTCATATGGTCTAGAAAGCTATAATAAGTATAAATATTTAAAATTATAAATTAAAGTGTGTCGCAATAGTATATGTAATTTTATGTATATGACCAAACTTTTAAACCGTTACAGACAGACGGTTGAAATTTACAAAGAACTAGTATTGCTACGACCGCAATAATAAGTATAAAATTCGAATTCGGAAATTACAGGGTGTCGCAATAGTTAGTGTAATTTTAAGTATATAGCCAAGCGTTTGGCATTAGTTTGACCTGCAAAAAACCAGAAACTCTGGAAGCACTGCTCCCCCGGTAGAAAATCGATTGATATTTGCTTTATATTATTGAATTCCAAAATTAGTTTTTTTTTGTCTGAATTATCATTTTGTGCTACGACATTTAAAAAATCCCGCTACAATCTTCCTCGAATATAATATAATCATTGTAAAATTACCGTTTTAAAGAAACATGATTTTAAGTTTGTCTGTTTTGAAGTTGGTATTTTTTTCAAGAGTTATTGTGTTAAAGCAAAATAGAACAAAATAAATAAATTTACTAAAACAACCGTTTAAGTATGGTTTTCTCTTTGGGTGTTGCTAGAAGCATTTTGGTGTATTTTTTTTTTTTTATATTTTGTTAAAATAAATTCAAACACAATAAATAAACTGTATTAAAACTGAAAACATTTTAGCGGATTATGGCATAATGCCTACAAACAAATAAAAATCCGTTCCTAATTCCAAACAAATATCTCTGTACCTTAAATACGTATAAAATAAAATGATTTCAAAGATTTTAAATAAACACAAAAAACTACAAACAAACAAAAATACAAAAATACAAAAGAACAGAAAAGAAAATAATTGGCTTTAAATAATGACATCACACTAATCTTTATTTAAACAATGAAAAAAAAACTAAACTATAAATGACACTGGGCTACAGCAAATGCTGTTTTTTACAAAAAAAATCTACTACTAGTCGTAGTAGATCTATTTGATTTTCGAATATAAATAAAAAACGAAGTATTTTTGACCTGCGCCCTTATGGGAAGGTATTTTCATTAGAAAAGGAGAGAATAATTCACCTGATCTGCACAAGATGTTGGAGAGACGTCAGTTCCTAAAATAAATAGCGTCAGATGAGTGAGACAAAGCCTTTAGATAGATAAAAATTTCGAAAAGAGTTTTAGGATTAACTCTAACGAACCACATAAAAGAGGTTCCGCTGTGGGATAGAACCCAAACTGTTCTAGGCAATGGTATTGCAAAAGCTACGGTTTGGAAACGTCCGACTCTACAACCCTTAAATTGTTATGAACTTGTGGGCAAGATCATCGAATCGTACTCGAGGGACCAGGTGGTCGATATGTAAAAATCATGCAGTAACGAAAAGGGACCCATAGTTGATGTTATATGATTCTGCAAGACCACGTTTGTTTGGTACAGTCATTCTGAAGTTAAACTAAAGAAGAACAAAAAATTACTTAGAAGAGCCATTAAAGGCTGTTTTAAAAAAATGCTTACACCTGACAATGCTGTTAAGACAATAACAATACATACACACTTTTTCAATAATATATGAATAGTGTGGTCGAATGTAAACGCAGTGTAAGTCCCGCATAACACATAATGACAATAATAAAGATAAAGAGAATTGATGAATGATAGCGTTTGTGATAGCGAACTCCTGTTGGGACATGAGATAAGATATTATCGAAGGTGATTAAGAACGACAAGCAATGATAAACAATTTTCTTTGATTTATACACTAGTCTACAAACTAGTATGTCTACAAACTAGAATGTAGACTAGTGTAATAACAATTAAAAAAAAAAAATATAGAAAACAACAGTAACAAATTATGCTAAAGAACTATAAAAATTAGTAATAAATAAAAAGTGGGGGTATTTGTATATGCGATTAATAAATTTATTATGAAATTTGTTACTTTTTGTTTTAAGACGCTCAGGGTCATATTTTATTATTATAAAGTAAAAAATAATTATTTCTTAATCCTAATTGTTTCGAATTTTAAATTCGAAACAATTGTCTTAAGTTTACAAAATTAATAAATTTTAGGAAAACTTACATAAATTAAAATATCATTTTGCAGCATAAGACATATGTGCCACTATTTGGCGGAAATTGACGGTTCGTATCTCGTTTTTGTAACTAAAGTGAGAAACCTTTTACACGAGAAACTTTTAATTCTAAGCCCCGTCTTCACTATTAATCGATTTGAACAAGACATAAGCATAACGCCGGCAGAGCAAAGGTGTTATTTTATTCCCGCTGTTATAGGTGGCGAATACTTGTTTGTGCCATTTTCTATTTAAACATAATTTTCTGTTTTCCATCAACGTTGTTTAAACGCAGGGTAGGTATTTGCTTACTCCCTCTTTACTTATTTTTACAATGCTCATTTTCACGAAGTGATATTTTTTGGTATTGCACACACATCATTTCACATGAATAAAACTACGTGTTGTATGTTTTCTTTCATAGCACGTGAATGAGAAATGTGCACATTTCACTTCGCTCATGAGGAAATTTTAATAAAAACTTTTTCTTTCTTACTCATGAATGAAATTTGAATAAAATATGTGTGAAATGGATGGATGGATGGTTTGATCCGTCGGGATCAAACATCAAAATACTCACAGAAGATATAAAAAAATATAATTAATTAATTGTTCTATTAAAACGTTATATACGTTAAAAAAAAACTGTATTAAAGTGAAGAGAAATTTATACTCTCTTTGTGGTAATAAAAGAACAATGGCGGGAAAAACTCGCAAAAGTTTAAGTAATAAAAATAAAATAATTTGTTTGCAATGCAAAACAGAAGTATTGGAAAGTGAAGATAAGTTCCAGTGTGATGCTTGCAATAAAACATTACATTCGGTATGCACGAAAATGGATAAAAAGCAAATTGATAAATTGTTAAACGATGATTCTCTTGAATATAAATGTCATTTCTGTTTACCAGCTGACAATAATTTTGTAGCAAGTGAACTAGCACAAATAAAAACACAGCTTAATCAGCTGAGTGATATTAGGGAGACAATTCAGTTTATGTCCTCCCAATATGATACAATTTTAAAGGGACTTGCAACAAATAAAAAACAAATTGATTCATTACAAAAAGAAAATAAAATGCTTCGTAATGAGGTTCATGAATTAAAATCATCCGTTAAATTTTTAAACGATATAAGAGTGCAAAAAAATTGTATTGTAAATGGAGTAGCAGTGAAAAATGAAACCATTAAACCTCTAGAGGTCGTTTTGGATTTAGCAAAACAAACTGGAGCTGATATCTGTGAGGATGAAATTGAAGATTGTTATTTTTTGAACAATAATAATAAAACAAAAAGTAACGAGAACAATAAGAAATCTCTTGTTATCAAATTTGTAAATAAGAAAAGTAAAACGGCCTTTATGGATAAAAAAGCTAAATTGAAAGAAATTGAAGATTTAAACACCGTATTTATTAATGATTTTCTCAGCAAGGAATCGTTAGAACTTTTTAACCACGCCAAAACTTTAAAAACCGTCGGTTATAAGTTTGTTTATTCTAGAGGCGGTAGTATATTTGCTAGAAAAACTGAAAAAACTAAACAAATAAAAATTAAATCAATGGATGAAGTTGATAAAATGTTACTTGGTGCTTCTGGTGGTCGCGTTAGAAAAACCCGTGCTAATACTGCTCAGATAGAAACTAGTGATGATGAAGATGATGGCGATGATGATGAAGGCTCCTTCAGATCACCAAATTAAAACGAATTCTTTTTTTATTATAAAGTTTGTTTTTAATATTTTTTTCTTTTCTTTAATCTTTTAATGAATTCTAAATATTTCAAAAATGTTAAATTATTTAACTCTCATATTAATAAAAATAGCTCAAAAAAATTAAATATATTATCTGTTAACATTAGAAGTGTTTCTTCAATTAGTAAATTTAATAAATTTAAATATGAAATTAGTAAACTTGCAAGACTACCAGATATAATCGCTATTCAGGAGACCTGGTTTAACAATAAATTAAAGAATCTGTATTCAATACCCGGCTATGAGGTTGTTCATTGTTGTAGAAATGATGCATATGGCGGAACTTCTGTTTTTGTTCAGTCATGTTTAAAATTTAATGTTAAAGCAATTTCTAGTGAAGGATTTATGGATGCTGTGTCAATAGAGTTACCAGATCTGAAAATTATGAATAAACCATTAGTAATTGTATCTATTTATAGATCGCAAAAATGTATTTTTTCCGATTTTTTAAAGAAACTTGAAAATTTACTAGTTTTGTCCAATGGTTCGCCTTATCTATTTGTGGGAGATTTTAATGTGGATGTGTTATCTAACGACAGTAGTCATATTTCATTATTCAATCTGTTTTCTGAGTTCGATATGTATTCTTGTCATAACTTGATTACACGGCCTCAAAGTAAAACGTCTATTGACCTCGTTTTTACTAATATAAATCGTGATGTTTTTGTGCACTCTATTGAAAATGGACTGAGTGACCATAATATAATACATTGTGGGCTTGAAACTGAATTAATGAGGCAGAACATTTTAACTAAAAAAAGTTTTAAAGTTGATTATGAACAATTGGGACATTATTTGGATGATAATCTACAGAATGAAAATTTAACTAGCAGCTCATCTAACATCTGTAAGAATTTGATAAAAACTTTATCAGAAGCTGCGTTATGTAGTACAACAACATCAAGTAGGCAAATGTGTGCACGTAAAAAACTTACTCCTTGGATGACAGATAACCTTCTTTCATTAATATGTTATAAGGACACTTTACTTCGAGCTCGAAGGAAAAACCGCAAAAATAATTTATTATCAGAGCGACTTAAAAGAATAAGTAAAGTTATTAAAATATGCAATAACTACTTAATGAATGAATATTACATGAATAAATTAAAGAGTTTTTGTGGTGATATTAAGAAAACGTGGCAATTTTTAAACAAGGAATTAGGCCGTAATAGTCGCGGTATAAAAAATATCGTAACTGAAGATGGAACTGTCTTAACTCAGGATAAAGATAAAGCATCAAAACTAAACGATTTCTTCTTTGATGCAGTACAAACTATACAAGCTAACAATGTAAGTAATTTTAATGACATTAACGTTTTTCGTACTTTAATACCAGAGAGAACAGCTTTCACTTTAGAAAAAGTCGATAGTATTAAGGTTGGAAGTATCTTAGATAACCTAAAGAGCAATAAATCTCCTGGATATGATAGCGTTACACCAAAAATGTTACTAGTAAGGAAGGATTTAATTGTTGATATATTAACCGATATTTTTAACAAAATGATTGAAGATGGAACTTATCCAGATGTTCTTAAAATACATAAAATAATTCCCATACCCAAAATTGTTGGATCACATAAAATAAGTAGTTTTCGACCAATCTCTCTTTTATCGATTGTGGACAAGGTTTTTGAAAAACTTATCTTTGAACAAATCTCAAATTATTTAGATATAAACAACATTTTATTCGAAAGACAATTCGGGTTCAAAAAAGGTTCTGGAACTGAGGAAGCTGTTGTAACTGTAGTGGATTATATTTGCGGCGAGCTTGATGTGGGCAACAATGGTGTGGCAGGAGTGTTCTTTGATTATTCTAAAGCCTTTGATCTGGTTAACCATGATATTTTAATAAAAAAACTAAGTATTATAGGGGTTTCGAACAAAACTCTTCACATTTTCCGTAGTTACTTATCAAACAGGAAGCAGTTCGTTCAAGTTGGTGAGTCGAAAAGCACAATGCTACCAGTAACCTGTGGAGTCCCGCAAGGAAGTGTCCTTGGTCCTTTACTGTTTAAGATTTTTATTAATGATCTAAAAAATATTGGCTTCAATGGCAAGTTATTTATGTATGCAGATGATGTATGCTTGTTTTATCCCTATAAACACTCACAAGTTCTGAAAACACAGATTGAATATGACGCAGCTATACTAACGGAATTTTCGCAATGCAATAGACTTATTATTAATCCCTCCAAGACTAAATTTGTAAGGTTTAAACCTTACAATCTAAAAAATGATGAGAAGATGGTAGTACATGTTGATGGGGTTGCTATAAATGAATCCGAGATGGTTAAATACTTGGGTATTATCTTAAATCAGAATTTGTTATGGGATGAGCACATACTTTCATTAAAAGCAAAAGTTTCCCCTGGCATTGGAATACTATATAAGTTTAGAAATAAACTTAACTGCGACACAAAGTTACTTATTTATCAGTCTCTTGTACATTCGCATTTCACTTACCTTCCAGCTATATATGGTTGCAGAATAAATAATTCTTTGAGGTCACTTCAATCTGCGCAAAATAAAGCCTTAAAACTTGTATTTAATCTACCTTTAAGACATTCTACGTTGAATTTGTTTAAAAGATATGCTAAAAATATACTACCAATACGAGGGCTATATAAACAGAAAGTTTTAATGTACGTGTTTAAGACTATAAGAAGTACTGAACATCGATCTGTACATTTTTCTCAAAATTTAGCTCGTACGCAAAGAAATACTAGACAAGCTCATAATTTAGGGCTTGCAAGATGTCGCCTTGATTTGACCAAGCAAAGAATTTCATATTCTGGGCCTACTGAATATAATCGATTGCCTGTAAATTTTCGAAATATAAATGCTATTTCAACATTTAAAAATCATATAAAAGAACACTTATTACAAAATATAGAAACACTTCTAATGTAATTATGAAATACAATGTATTTATGAATCCTTTTTTTCTGTATATATTTATATTTAAATTAAAATTGTATATATATTTTTGCTTTAATCTTTTAATGTAATACATAAAGTTGCCTTTTTGCCTCTATAAAGCCTTTAAGGCGCTGGGGCATTAAATTATAAATTTGTATAATTATATATGAATAAAAATTGAAAACATAAAAAAAAAAAAAAAAAAGTTAATGACATAAATTTATTAACAAAAAAATAAAACCTATTTCTTATTTAATATTATGCTAATTACCCATAACGTTTTATAATAAAAATGCAATTTATTTGTTGGGGGAAAAAACTAGTTCCTATATGTATTTCACTGGTTGCTCAGGCCAGATCATCAGGAAATCTTTTTCCTAATTTTGGAGCAAGAAAAAATACTCTATAAGTAATAAAATTCTACTAAACACAATAAGAAGTATACATGCTATAGAATAATATTACAGAATATTAAAGCTTCAACAAAACACCAACAAATAAAGCACGTTTTTATTTCTCCTTATTGTCCTTCTACAATTGGATAGTTTTTTGCCATCACTTAATGCAGACGTAAAAGTGGTTTTACACGACGTGTATTTGTCATATGACTTGTCACTTTTTCATGTGTATATTCTAAAGACGTCGTGTGAACCCTATCAAACATAACATGTGTATTTTCCATGTGTACAATACATATGACATTTTTCATTTAGAACGTGTTCTATTTTGATGTGACAAAGCATCTGACATCCTGTAATGCCAACTTGATATTTTGCTATTTGAGGTTTTTTGTGGTACAAAAAGCACTAAAAGGCACTACGTTTGCATCTTTGCATCAGCTGTGGTAGGCAATACGAAACTGTGTGGCGGAAAAATTATATATTATAGGTTATGTCAGATGTAATTACATATGTACGTTTGAAAGCAAAAATTATAAACCGTATGTAAAATGAATATTTTGAGAAACACATGAAATTACATATGGGTTATATATGGGTTATTGAAACTGACAAGTCATATGACAAACACACGTCGTGTAAAACTACTTTAAGGTGTGATAAAGAGCATACACAAGTTAATTTTGTTCTCGAACGAGAATCGAAAAATAACAAGTGTTGCAAAAGGTTTGCACAAGCAGTTGCATATTTAGTTATTAATAAAATTTTTGGGAATTTTAATATTAATTATTTTATATTATGCTAATTACCCATATTGATTGGGGGAAAACCTATTTGCAATAATCTATACAGAAAACTTTTTTATCGCATGCTATATTTTTCCAAGAACGTGTTTAAATCGACGTATTTATCTTCACACATACTATATAAACAGTTATTTTAAAAATGAATGACATGTTTGCTCACAATGGGGAACTTTCCGTCGTGATATATATAAATTCCTTTGTCCACTAGGCGTCAATAATGTGTATAACAAATATCACCGCAGTAAACTTTATATGGAAAAGAACGACCTCCTATTACGATAATGCTCAGGCGCAAATTTACATGAGCTATTTGCGCCACCACCTTGTTTTTCTTAATTTGCTTCCACCGACTTTTATTTATATCTAAATTTTAAGAATTGCCTCGAGGCTCGACAAAGGAAAGCATGATTCGAATGAAGAGTTTATCTTTGCCATAAAAATCTTATAAAACTTACTGTGAGAATAGTCTAAAAAGGTTGGGAAATCGCTGGATCAAAAATAAGCAACCCAAAAAGGAGTTCTTTGATTTTTTTTCTGTAAATGATTTATTATATAAATAGTTTAATAAATAATAAAAATGCCTAGAATCTTAAGATCAGAAAAATAGGTGGTTTGGGCTAAAAATAGTGTGGTAGTATTCAGATTGAAAAAATATCAGGTTGTTTTTTTTTTTTTTGGTCAACTGCTGTAAAAAATTAAAATCTTTTAAATCATCTTAAATGTTGATTTTTATTTTATGTTTTTTATCAATAAAAATGCTGGTTAATCTTTCATTAGTTTTATATAAATTTATTTATATAAAACAAATATATAAAACAAATAAAGAAAATAGCAATTTCCCTTTGAAAGCACAAAGTGATTTCGTCTAGAAGACTCAACTTTCTACATTCAAACTACTTTAATTAAATTCTGTGACAACGCTATGTACGAGTATATGAAAAATAATACCCAATTTATATTGAAAATAATATTTATTAAATTTACTGCGTTTTGTTTTTTCTTAATAAAAACTTCATAAGTTTTTTGATTTACATTAATGGTCCTTCGAACCATTGAGTCTAAGATATATGAGCTGAATTTTCATATTTCATGTTATGATTTATATTTGTAGTGAAACCTAAAAAATCTTTTAAAAGGGCGTTTTGAATTTATAGCAACCGTATTTTTTTTTATTTTTTTACAGCTGAGTTGTGTATGAATATCTAGTGAAGCTATAATTTGAAGGTGTAAGAATTTACGCCAACGAATATTTGCAACAAATCATCTGACACTGAAACGTCATTCCATATAAAAGGTTCTTTCATGATGATGCATTTCATACATAAAATAAAGGCAAAAACTAATAAGGTGTCCCAAGTCAAAGTAATGGCGCAAGATTTACTAATACATCCTAGACATGAGAATTTATGCAATCTGCGCCAAAGCCAGAAAAAACCTCAAAAACAAACATTGTATCTGTATAGTTTTTAAGTTGGTATTTCTACACCTCATTTATAGCCTTTAGAAATGAGTGACAAGTCATCATCGTGGCAGTCATATTTTAACTCGAGTCAACTAAGAAAGTCAACTGAAAAATAAAAGTCACTGCAAAGTAAGTAGTAAGATCGACTAAATCTTAACTTACACATTTAAAAAATGTATATAAAAACTAGGAATTTCAGTTTTGTATTTACTTTTTTATTCAAAGGAAATTATATTAAATCAATCAGTTTTTGGATTAAATATATAAAAAGCAATTTATGTAGTTTTTACGAAAGAACTACATTTAAGGATATTATAGAATTTTCTGTTCGCATCGAAAGGGACGATTTACTTTATTGCGAATAAATCTTTATCGGGATTACAACGGATTTATATATAAGGTCTCCTGAATCTATTTTGAATATTTTCGCGTGCGTAAGCCACTATTTTTTTTGAACGCTCTACAGGTCATATCGTTTGACATATCAAAATGAAATTCAGTATGTGCCTTTAGTATATTGAGATGAGAGATGTATAGTTTTTGGGAATAATCGGGAAGCGGCAAGGTGTAATTTACTTACACCCCAAACCGAAAATAATTATTTTTTTGATTCGAATATACTTACTGTGAACTTTTATTCTTTATGTAATATATCCATAAAAATAACTGTTTCCATGAGGTATGTGAAATTTGAGTGTAGGCCACTCCAATCTTTTTCAATATCGTTGTATTGACCTGAGTTCTTAGTACTTTTTAAAAAAAAAATTCCCAAAGTATTCCAATAGCAATATTTCTATAGCAAAATTTTAAAACTATTTTTCGAAATAAAACGGCACTATATGAGCTTCGTCGTTCGTAATCAAATACATATTGAGTAATTGTTCCTTTACAAGTTCGTAAATGTAACTTTTGAAGAGTGTCTATTCGATTTATCTGCACTGGGTATTTGGATATTACTCAAAAAACCAGTAGGCAAGAAAGAATGCCATAAGCTGGCTGAGTGCAGTGTTGCCCGAAAAAGATCAACTTCAAACATCATCTGACCGAGATGATACACTGGCTGGCACTAGGCTAAACAATACATTTGCAATGAAGTTCTTTACTAAAAAAGAATGAATTTTTTACTTAATATTTATAGCTAAAACTTGTTTTGTATGCGTCTTGGTTGCACCATGCTTTATAAGATCTAATCGTTATTGTGTACCAACCAATCCTTAGAGTTGTCATCCTTACTTCTACTTGGTTAAAATCGGGGGTTACGATATTTGCTTATTTAATGTAAAACAAAAAACCCGCCTTTTCCGTTTTTAGTGATATTACCTCAACATTTTTGATGATACCAGATTGATTGAAAAAATTTATTTTGGGGGTTTTCTTTTAAATAAGGTGGGAATGCAAAATATTTTGAATTTTAATTATTTTTTAAATACACTATAGTATCTACATACAGATGAAATTTGAAGTCAAGCTTAGAGAGAATAAAACGAACTTAAGCTTGACTTCAAATTTCATCTGTATGTAAAAAATATAGTTCGACTAATTAAATTTCAAATATTCAATATTAAACTATAGTATCTTTAAAGAAGAAAACGGAAAATGTTAAAAATTCCCTACATTTTTTTTGAAATTCCATTTCATTTTAATCTGTCCTTCTTCACTTGAAAATTTTCAAACAAATTCCTACAAAAAGAGTAAATTCGCTATATCTGATACCACTGGGCTAGGCGGATACAATGGTGTGAAAGGAAGTCGACAGCCAAAAATCATTTAAGCCGAAAATAAATTCAAATGTGGTCGCAAGCAAAAACCGCTTAAATGGGGTTAAAAAGGCAACTAAAACAATAGTATGTATATCACCCACGCATTTATACCTGAATGTGACTTTTGATCGTTGGTCTTCGGAATATTTGACACTTGAACAATTTCTCGACTTTTAATTGAAAGCTATGTGGTGAGTTTTTTAAGTAATAGACTGACTTTTCTACCGGAGGGTTTTTTATGGTTTTGATCAGTAAATACAAAAATAATTTTTTGGTTCGTGAATTTCACCACTTTTCAACATACATACGTTTTTAAGAAGTAGCAGCATATCAACTCTAATAATAATGCTCGCAAAATAAGCTGTATATAGCAAACATGTGATACGATTTTTTGATCTTACTCCTTATAGCCATGTTGCTTGTTATATACGATCATAATTTTACATTAATGGTTACATTTTCTAACTGCATATTCATTTCTTTCTTACTTCAATTTCATTTATTTTTTCATTGTCAAAGTAACAAATGATTGACAATCTTTTCATTTACTTGACTGTTTAACGTTAGAGTCAAAGCTTTAAAAACCATTAAGAAACAGTCATCGCTTATGCGTATACTCGTACATGCTGGCACAAAATGTTCAGTTTACGAGTACCAAATTATACACGCAGAATGTTTATTGTTTTAAAAAGAGGGAAGGTATTCCAAATTACTTTGAACTAAATAACTACATATATAGTTTTTAACGTTAAAGGGACTAGATTCTAATTTTAAAACATAGAAAAATTTTAATGATTTCCTTGTCAAGCTTTAATTGACACTTTTTTTTTAAATGGTTTTTTAATTATACACTTGCAGGTTTAACAGCCCATTTTCGTAAAGGTATTAAATTTATGTGCTGTTTTAACAACTTTACTCGGAGCACTTTCTTTCTAATTGGCCAACGCGAGTGGTTATGTAAGTATTACTTAGTTTGTTACCAATTATTTATTTAATGAACATTTTTATTAAGTTACGAATTGTCAATAATTTTAATTTTGAATTTTTTTGTTAAATCATAAATTTACAAATAAAAAGGTTTTGGACCACGGGCAAACACATATTATTTTGAGATGCTGTGGAGACCTTAGCCTTAAGCAAATGTTAGCAATTACCATAGACTTTGTGATGAGAAAGAATGTCGACATGTATTAGTCGCCAGTCTGAAATCACTATGGTCGAGAGTATAAGGCTAGTGACAGCACGCGTCTCAATTAAGGTAAGGTATTCGTAAATTTCCAGTCGGATACCAAAAATCATTGAGAAACGAAGGGGGTCGAAAAGGGACCCATGAAGTTAGTGGTCTGCTTCGGTATTCCCTGACATATCGAATTAGTAGTCCGTTGCAAAAACTTTCGTTATCCACCACGCAGTGTATTTTGACACATGTTCACATTTATATTCATGAGATATTTTAATTGTATAATTGCTAATGAATTGAGGTCCAGAGACCATCAATAGCTTGTTGTGTTTAAAAAAGAAATCTAATAATCATTTCTGCACATTTTTAGCTCAACAGATTGATGGTGTTCTTGTTGCATTTTGTTTTCAAATTTTTATATAGTTTCATTGTGTCTATATAATTCGGCGTACCGTTTATAAAAATATTAAAGTTTTTTTCAAAAACTTTGAGCATTTTTTCAATAAGAATCATTTGGTATCATTATGAGCTTGCTTGGGCTCGTTGGTGTACTATTGCTCTCTGGCCGATTTAGAGTCCGTCATAAGGCTTAAGAAAAGGCAGAGACGAATAATATCAGGGTCCTTTTCAAAAACAAAGCGGCAGAACAACAAAGGGAAAAATCACTACCATCCTACATTCTTTAGAACAAAAAGAAAATGGCTTTGGTTATAAAAAAAGAACCGCTGTACTCGTACACTTGTACAAACTTTTAAAAAAAATTCTTGGCTTAAAATTTAAACTACGTACTAAATAGCAAGAATGATAGAAGACAAGATTACGCCAAGCGCATGTTTTCTCGTTAGATGGCGTTTTTCGGCCAATGTAAGGTTGTAATCTAAGTAATTGGCAAAAATTGGCAACCCTGGAAATAATCTCTCAACATTTTTAATAAAAAACTCTCACTATTTATAGTTATACTCTCAATTAGAATTATTAGCGAACTAGCTGTGCCCGCCACTTCGTCAGCAATCCACACCAAAGTACCTTACGTTTTTAGTGCCGCCTTAAACTATGCTGCATATCAGATTAAATATTTACTTTATCAAAAATAAAGTAGGCATATGCGGTTAGTTCAGTTCAGTTATGGTTTATGTATTTACTTTACTACTAAAATAACTGCCTAATGTCACTGCTTTTTCTCCACTTTCTCTTGGAAATAAAATATTTTTGCGCAAAAAAGTATCTTATATTGGAATCACAAAATCCTCACAAAATCCATCCAGTAGTTTTTACGTGATGCGAACGCAAAAGAAAAGCAGATAAACAGACGGAAATGACTTACTATTTTATTATGTGTATAAATAGAAAGACAGTTTCGTAACGTCATTAGGCCGACATGAGAAGAAAATTTCAATTTTATTTTCGGGATGGCGTAACCTTATATTTTATGAACCTTGCTACAAAGCAGGTTCTGTAATGGTTTGTATCTAAACTACGTACACAATAGTACTTATACCATTTGGTAAAAATTACATGTTGTTGTTAAGTTTCTGTTATTTAACTGTTTCAATTTATTAAATTCTGACCCAATGTTTGTCTTTAAAGCATTTAAGATTGCATTCATTTACATCACAATTCTATGAACTTTTGATGCAATGTTTGTAGTGTTGTCGGTCTCTTTCTCTAGCTTACACTTATTTATTTATCTAAATGCATACAACAATCACAATGTTGTGACCTTTTTAACACCAACTGCAACAACTATTATTGTCATTAACGTAGTGAACATAATGTTTTTCATTTCTCTCTCGGTTTCATGGTAAATTATTATCATAATTGTTTATTTGTTTGGCTTTCAGTCTTTCCACGATTTTTATCATTATCAATTTGTCTGTGTATTTCAATTTACAATTTATAAATTTTTCTTTTCTTTTTACTTTGGCTTCATCTTTTTAAAAGCCAAATCATATTTTTTTTTTTTTTGTCTTTCAGTTTTATTCGATTATAATTCATATCAATTACTTTAATTTGTCCATTAAATTGTTAACTAATTTTACGAGATTTTTATCACTGCCAGGCCCGTCCATTATTTGATTGGATTTTTTTCTTAGTCTTCCACTTTGCATTTTATCTTGCAAATCACAACAACATTGTGTTGCGTTTATACTATTTGATTAATTTCGTTTAATGATTCAATTAATTATGGAATTTTTTTCACTTTTTATTTCAAATTTTTATGCCGAAATAATTGGAAGGCAATTAAGTGAATTTTGATGAGAGAAAATATGAAAGGTAAGTGATGCTAGATGATATAAGCTTTTGAAAATTAATGATTATAAAGAGAATGATAAAGATTGAAAGCTGTTTAGGCATTTGATAATCCTTACATGGGTCTCATCGCAGAAGATGATTTCTCTATAAAAAATTACCAGAACATATTTTGATTTAATCATTTGTATGTGTTGCTGAATAGAATATCCGTCCATAGTTATTTGGCAAAACAGACTGCATAAAAGACAGCCAATTCATCAAATTTTGCATCAATCAACAATATTGCTTTTAAATGTTAAAATTAAGAAGTCCCTACTGGAATCCCCTTTATCTTATATTCTCAATAATAAATACTGCAAGAATTAGAAAACTCATTTGGAATAAAATAAAAAAATAGGATTTATTTGGTAACATATTGTATTAAATAATAATCAATTCATAAATTAATTAACTAACAATAGTAGTTAAAAATAAATAGTTAACAATAAATAGTTAACATTAAATTGATAATCAATTAGGCATAATTTAGTAAGCAATTCATAAATCATATTTTCAACAATCATGTATTCAACTGAATATTGAAGTGTTAAAATGAATTAATCCATTAAACGTTCATTAATCGTGTTTTTATTTATTCGTGTTATTTTTAAAAATTTAAGTTTTAGCAAAAAATTCATGTTGAAAAAATTTCTCCAGTTTTCACCTTAAAACCTAAAAAAAATTGCTTTGAAGTATAAAAACCAAAGACCAAAACCGAAATCTAATAAAAATACAGAAAAAACAACGAACAAAATAACACGTGTTAGTTATAAGTTAAAGAGACCACATGAAACGTTTACCCATAAAATATATTATTTTGTAAATATACTAGATGTATAAAATACGAGAGTAGTAACATAAAGTACCCTCCTTACTTACGCATAGACACATATCACGGTTTCATTATATTTATAGACGTAATAAACATAAAAAAGAATAAATATCTATACATATAACAGTATATGTCTGTCCGTCTGCCTGTGTTCGCATCACGAAAAAACTACTGGATGGTTTTTAATAAAATTTTGTGAGGAGGTGCCTTACTATTCCGGTTCATATATCTCATTTCCAAGAGAAAAAGTAGGTTACCGATTCCAAAGCTATATTACTCATTAGAAAGCAAATAACAGTGAACCTCACAGAAAAATTGCAACTATATTTTATGCAATTATATGTAATTGTAATTGGAATTTTTCAATTAAATTCAACTAATTGTAATTGAGAATTTTTTAATTACACATTATTTGTAATTTGTAATTGAAAACTTACATTTACTTGTAATTTGTAATTGGCCATTTTCAATTACAAATTACATGTAATTATAATTGAAAAAATCAATTACAGTTGCATGTAATGAAAAAATCAATTATAATTACATGTAATGCAAAACTTTAAGAAATATATTAGAATTTTGTTTAATTAAAAATATCGATTATTGCCTAATTACAATTACTTGCCTAATTGCCTAATTGCCTAATTGCCTATTTGTAATTTGTAATTACAATTACTTGTAATTTGTTTCATGCTTTGAGTAAAACACAAACATTGTTCTAGTATACTTATACAAATAAGAAACTAAATTTGTTTGGTAACATTACTTACGTTCATTTTAAAGTTTTCAAAAAAATACAAAAAACCCCTAGTGCAAGTAAAGGCTAGATTTCACTATCCTACACAATCATATAATTTAATCACAAAAAATCTGACAGAATTCTGTCTCACTCAAAAAATCGTTTCAAAATGGCTGCCACACTAATATACAAAAAGAAATTTACAGCTCTGATCGCATGGAAAAACAATCAATCGTACAGACCTATCAAAAAGTCTGCCACACACATATGAAACTTTTATAGCACATATGCTGTTTTTGACAGATCGTACGACTGAGTATGATAGTTAATCCATGGACTTTAAACGCACTAAGCCTTATCCAAAAGTCCTATACGACTACTAAACACACTGAGAGTTTCGAACACGAGCTCACTAGTATAGAAATTTCGTTCGCTCAGCTCATTGCGCGTAGGATACGAACAAAGGTTTGCTTACTAAAAGTATGGTATGTAAGCTAGTATTTGTTCGACTAGGAGCATTTGCTCATAAGCTTATGAACACACCCATTAGATGAACTTGCTCATGCAGCTTTTTTATTGCAAAAGTTTTAGGAACTATATTTTATTATGCACAGATTTACAAGGATCCTTTTGGCCATTTCGCCAAGTATTTAATCGTAAGCCAATGCTTTAGCTAAACTTCAGATAAGCGAAAAGTACTTTTGAGTTAAATTTTTTTTACTAAATGAGAATTAAATTAAAGCAATTTATAACACACAGTATAGAAGATTAAACAAAAACAACAAAAATCATTGGCTTATATTAGTTAAAACGCAAACATTTTAAGGTTTTTGGGATAGGCAAAAACGATCGGAATTGCAAATATGGAACCGAAACCATTCCGTTCGAAATGTGTGATATTTTGCCCCCAAATTATTTACACAGTGCGTGACAATTTAGCAGAAACTTTTTAATAACATGTAGGTTTTTTTGTTTAATAAGAATAAAAAAAAAACCCTCTCTGTTTACTCCAGGGTAAGTTCGCCCTCGTATATTGTAATGAAAAAAAAAATGAAAGAAAAAATATTGTTAAAATGTGGAGAAATATACAGCTAAAAATGTTTATTTTCTGCAATTGGACCATAAAGCATTGCCTGCCTACTTGTTGATTTAGTTTAACGTTGCTTTTTCTGTATCTCCATTTATTTTGTTAGTTTTGTAACAAAATCTTAATGTAAAATAGAAAATTTATTTTCTTTACAAATTGAAAAAAACAACAACAAACCAGAATTTATTAACTTGAATGTTTATTTATTTGAAAAAACCAAAACTAATAAAAAAATCCATTTTGTTTCGCTGGTTTGTTTTGGAAAATTGCACACAATTTTTGGATTTTTTAATGGAATTTTAAATTCTGTCTGGGGTCTTGTAGTTGTAGCTGTGTTGATTTGTTTAAGAAATTGCGTGTCGAACAGATTTTTCCATCTTCTGTTTGCAGTTTGTAATTTCTTTGTGTCAGATAACGTTATAAATTCATTGATATTTGGTGGTATTTAAGGTCTTGTGGCTTAGTACACATGTTGGAAAATTGTTTTTTTTTTTCAAAATGTGGTTACTCGACCTAATTTTTCTATTTATGTAAATGGCCTGCACTGTATATAAAGGAAGTTTGTCATTTTGTTTGTAATTTTTACAAAATTTTGTTTACACTTTATGTATGTATTTCTGGATGTACATACATATCGCCAAAAGTGACCATGTTTGGATAAGAACAAGTTTTTGAAATGCCCTAATAAATGATGAATCGAAATGTTAGGTCAATTATGGAGTAATGGTAGCACGAATGCTAAAATGAAAATTTTATGGAATTTTATGGGGTGGTATTGTGTTTTTTTTTTTATTTCTATTTTCGACATTAATTTAACTGTCATACGACTGTCAGAACTGGCAATTATATTATCATTTGTGCTCGGTTTAGTTTGTCAATTTGTCAAAAATAGACTACCTTCCAAGGCGAATTCATACCAGGTGACGTTTACAGCCCAGCTGATTGTTTTTTGCACTCGTTTTTTTGCTAATGTCTTGTCAAAAATACATTGTTTCATATCTGCTAATCAAATGTCAAAGTTGTTGTTTTGTATTAGTTGTTGCTCTACTGCTCACACCTGGTATGAATTCGCCTTGCTACCTTCAGAACATTGCTTGCAATTCTCAAAATTTTTTGTTTCGAAAATAATGATTCAGGTCGGAAATGTTTTATACCAAAGTTTTGTTCAGTGATTACGCTCTTTATTTGCTCAATGGGTATGACAATAATCGAAATTAAAAATTTCGGGGTGAAAAAAAAATTCACGAGAAATTCTCCAGGAATTGTTGCTCATTCTCAAGCTATAAGATTATGTTTTGCTGAAAATTACCATTTGAAATACAAATTCTTTTTTATACCCTTTTATAAAAAATGGACATACAAAATAGTCAAACGAGACTTCAAAACTCATAAATCCGTTAAAATCGCGACATCGATTTTTTTCACGATTACGTTTTAAAGTTTCGTACTCTGAATAACGTGCTTTTTTGGGTAAAAGCTGGGGGTATATAATTGGCGGGTCGAATACTCCCTATACAAAATAATTATTAATTGTCCTACACTAGAGAACAGCTGCAATGACACTTTAAACTTTATATTACTGCACTGAGAATGACGTGCGTTTGTATACCCTTCACCACAGGTGGAAAGGATATATCTAAATTTGTCATTCATTGTGTAATTTCTACAATATTAATTTCCGACCCCATAAAGTATATATATTCTGGATCCTTATACATAGAGAAGTTGATTAAGCGATGTACGTCCGTCCGTCTGTCCGTGTTAGTGTTGTAATGTCATTTGCCAAGTCACCAGACGAGATACAAAAAATTTAACCACACCAATCTGTCAGGCATAGTTTTGAAAATTTTGGTATTGCAATTCAGCAACATCGGACCATTCCTTTGGAGGCTGCGGGCCAAAAACCACGCCCACCGATATATTTTTTTACGTTTTTTTAAATTTGTTTCGGCTTTAATGATTCTGTTTTGCCTTTTTTTGTCAAAAAAATATTAGACTGCGACAGGTAGATTGCAAGGAGTGCATACAAATCTCGGGGGATCAATAACCCCCTGCGAGGGGCGATTTGTGTTTGTTTTTAGATTGGTAGGGTTTTTCTGCTTTGATTTGTATTAGAGACCTTAATAGAAAGCAATACGCATAGAGGTAGCCAATAGACCCACAGGGTACCCACTGACAAATAGGAGCAGTTAAAAGGACCCCCCATGTGTCAATGAAATGATGAATTTTTTTTTTGTAAAGATTTCTTTTTGCTTTAGTCTGACCATTCTAACGCAATATAGATTGCACAAAGGTTCTAAATTTAACAAAAAAATTTCAATCAAATTTTAAAAAAATTTTTTAAAAAAAAATTTAAAAATTTTTTTTCAAAAATATTTACAAAAAAATTACAAAGCATTTTCAAAAAGATATTTTACAGAAAAATATTCAAAAAAATTTTTTTTTAAAAATTTTCCAAAAAATTTACGAATAAAATTTTACAAAAAAAATTTAAAAAAATATTTTTACAAAAAATTTTTACACACAATTTTCGAAAAATTAAAAAAAAAATTTCAATATTTCTTTGAAAATGAAAATCATGACTGTAACATAACATACATATATTTAATATTAAGAATATACATATGTATGTATGTATGTGTGTATATAGAGTAACATATTTTTTTAAATGCGTTTGATTTTTATATAGATGATATCTCTGTTTTAAAACCTAGGTGCATTAAACACATAGACATCATTAGAATACCGACTACAAACTGTCAAAAATGAAACGTTGTGGCTGTCGTCAACTTAGGCTAATTTCTATTTTATTCAACAAAAGAAAATGTCACAAAAAAGGCAAATTAAAAATTCATATGCAAAAAAAAGTTTTGGAGGAAATATTTATAATTTTTTGAAAAAGTTTTTTAATTTTTTAAAAGCAAAATAAGTATTTCTACAACAATGTCAGAGTTTACGATGTAGCTGTCGGCTTCAATATCATTAAGTAGCTGACAACACGGCGACAATTGTAGTAAACGGAATTTGTTTTCATTTGTCTTCTATTTTTTAACTCATGAATAATGATTTTTTCTCATACGAATTTATTTAAGTAAAGAGTCAACAATATGGATAATGCTGTACATGTCCGTATAAATCAAATCACCGTGGTGAAGGGTATAGAAGATTCGGCACGGCCGAATATAGCATTTTTACTTGTTTTAAATGCGTTTGATTTTTTTAAATGCGTTTGATTTTTTTAAATGCGTGATTTTTAAATAGATGATATCTCTGTTTAAAAACCTAGTTGCATTAAACACATAGACAACATCAGGATACAAACTGTCAAAAATTAAATACACACGTTTATAGGTAAACGATTATTTTGAAGCTAGCAAAGCTACATGGCTACACGACCACCGTTGTGGCTGTCGTCAACTTAGGCTAATTTCTATTTTATTCAACAAAAGAAAATGTAAAAAAATTTTAAATTACAAATTCATATACAAACAAAAAGTTTTGGAGGAAATATTTATAAGTTTTTGAAAAAGTTATTTAATTTTATAAAAGCAAAATAAGTATTTCTACAACAATGTCAGAGTTTACGATGTAGCTATCGTCTTCAATATCATTAAGTAGCTGACAACACGACGACAATTGTAGCCAACGGAATTCGTTTTCATTTGTCTTCTATTTCTTTAAAGCATGAATAATGAATTTTTCTCATACGACTTAATTTAAGTAAAGAGTACCCCGGGGGTTCCAATTGTCACTGCAGGAATATGGCAAATGCTTTGACGCGGTTCACTCGGAGAAAATAGGGGCACCAGACGCTAGGGTTCCTAGAGCCTAAATCTGGAAGAAAAGGTCTGTTGTTTTAACACGGGTCCTCTTCGAGGCCCGACCAGTGCCCAAAGGACTGGTACCACGGGAATCGGTGGCCCCACAGAGAGCCTATCCTCTCTGTGACCGGTTATTGGTGAGGCCCCCTTCGGGGGTACACGTGGTGGTTATGGTTTAAGATCGATTTATGTAGGTAAGGTGCAAGGTTAATCAAGTGTGCTGTTGCACTCTCAACAGACGGAGTTTGGATAGTCTCCAAACCCCTAAGCAAGAGGTTATATTGTGGATCTAGGCTTGCCTTGCAAAGGCTTGCCATATTATATAAATTGCTACTCATTGTGACTGTATCACACACAAAAAGCGATTGGTGGCAATCGTAAAGTGTTGTTATACTACACAATGGGGGTGCTAGTCTACGCCTAAGTTTCACTCGGTGGTAAGACCACCGTGAGGTTAGGCCGAGTAGGCATGTACTCACATTAATCTTGTTCCCCAATTAAGTTAAGAGTCAACAATATGGATAATGCTGTACATGTCTGTATAAATAAAATCACCGTGGTGAAGGGTATAGAAGATTCGGCACGGCCGAATATAGCACTTTTACTTGTTATTATTTATTTTTGAATTTTTTATATTAAAATATGTTTCTGATCTAATATAATCTAATAATTTAATTGCTTACAGCAATGACCCAGTGTATTAAAATAAAATTACATTAAATATGTGAAAAACATTATTAAATATAGTGCTGGCAAAGTATTGAATAGTAGGTACCGAGTATCGAGTATTTGCAATTATTTTTTGGGTACTCAATACACAAAAGTAGTCAATCGATACCTTTAGGTTAGGATTTTTAGCAATACATTGAATAGAATATTTGACGGGAGATGCATATTTTTGCATTCGTAAAAATTATGTATTTTTATATATATCACATTCCAATTTGTCCTACTTTTTCAACATGTGTACTTACAATGCAGAAAACTCGCCAGACCTTTGCATAGCCTTTACAAGACTCACAAAATTATCAATATCTTTTTTGATTTTTGTTCTCCAACTCTGTCATAAGCACTTCAGCTAATAGGTAGACCATCTTCACATACCAACTTGAAAGTGTTCTCACACCATGGGGGTAATATTGATTGCGACCGTCTTACTAACACAGTGGACCATTTCATGAGAAGGCAGTCAAAAATTCAGAACTTTTGAGTGGAATAGAGAGGAATATTAGGTGAAACTTTGGTCTTTAATTTCTGCTATATAATAATATATAAGTTCTAGAGGATTTAAAATACATTTTAATTTTTAGTTGAATTTTATTATGAAAGTGAAGTGATAAAACTTGTAAAAAAGTTTTTTATGTCTTCTATCTTCAGTTGCATTTATAACCAACACTTACTGATAATAACAATAATATTTTAACTTAAATTTTGTCAGAAAATAGCAACCTTGGTCCCCGTACTTTGGCACATATTTTGAAAAATCGGTAACCATTTTTTATGGTTACCGCTTTTACAGTTATATTACTCATTTAAAAGTAGATACCAGTGTAAGAATGAAAGGAGATACAAGGTTATGCTATGTTCGGCCAATGTAAGGTTGCCAAGTCTGTAAGCAACAACTCGCTTCAAATAAGTACGTACAAATAAATCTAAATAATAGGCAAAAATTGGCAACCCTGCAAATAAACTCTCATAATTTATAGTTATACTCTCAGACAGACATGCACATAACATTTCAATTTTATTTTCGGGATGGCGTAACCTTGTTTTCTATTATCCTTGATACCAATGTACCTTGGGAGCACGGCTGCCATATTTGACGATTTATTGTCATTTTGACTATTTTTTTCCAAAAATGGCAACGAGTTCAGTCGCAAGACTTCTCAAAAATACCATTTCTAAACTGTTTTAAAGTGCACTTCTTAAGCGGCATTTAGACGGTCAATCGCGGCTTCTCAGCGTGGCGTGATGAGAGAGAGTGTTTAGCATTTACATGATCAAGCGAAGATTGTCAAACATCAAAGAGTACGAAACGAATTTGGACAATGGAATTATTAGAGAATGGAATTATAGAGAATTATAAACAACGACATCATGACTATATATTTTTATTTATTCTTCAGTTTCTAATAAATTATTTAAAAAAATTTATTGAAAAAATACAAATATTCTTTATAATATTTTTGCAAAAGAACACCTTTCGGCAATATTGAATTTCTTAGTATCTGGTCAGAGTTATGCCTCATTAAAAACTCTAGTTAGTTCATACTGTGTGAAGGAATAGGAAAATGTAATAATGTATGCAATATTTTATTTATACAGAAACAAAATTCCAAGTTCCGTGTTCTATTCTATTCTATTCTCTATCATAAATAGTTTTCAGTATTTTACTTTCAATGCACCGTGGCTTCTTTCTTTTTGTGCCTGTTTAAGGTTTAATCAAATCTATCTTAGTTCGGTCTTACACCATGAAATCGTTTCATGAAATTTCTTCAATTATCTTTTCAACTTTCTTGTTTTTCCTTGCCTCTCTACACCTCTTGCCGGCACAAAGCCGGTTTTATGCAACTGATTTCATGAAAAATGTCATCGTGTAATTTAGCTATTAATTTTTAGAACAAGTAGTAATGTTAGAAGCTAAGTTGAAGGAAAATATTTCCACAACTTCGTTATGGGATTTTCCTTTATAATAAATAATATTTTTGCTAACTCGTCTACATATCATTTTTTAACTTGAATTTTGGCAATCAATATTTCCAAATAAACACACACACAATAATTACATAAATGAAATATTTTAAAAATAAACTCTAATAAGAACGCTTTACTTACATTACCATAAATAAAAACTAACCCACATGCAAAGACAATAAATTCTCTTAAAAACAAGCGCTCTAGCCAAGACGTCTTTACTGCTCGCTTACAAAAATACGAATGAAATTTACACTGTGGTTGACAAACATGCATTTAGACGAGCTTCATGGCGTGACGGCAAATACAAAATATCAACAAGTTTTGATTTCCATCCAGCGCGGCTGACAAACACGAATTTTAGTTGTTTACACGAGCTTGTTGGCTTGCCATCACGCCACACTGACAAGCCGCGATTGACCGTCTAAATTCCGCTTTACTCTTCGGAATTGTGTTCTTTATGCACCCGACTCAAATTGTCTCCTTCACTAAAAATTTTAATAAGAATAATGATTAACTGTACTAATTTATAAGTAGATGTGTTTTAAATCACATGTTTTTTAGATTTTAAATGATTGCAATGTAATTTTAACGAATTTAAAAAATTTAAATTTGGATTTCAAATCAATGTTTGCAACTGACGAAATGAAATTGTGACATTAATGTAATTAAACCTGACTGAGTAGAAATGTTAAGTACAAATATTTAATGGTAAAATTTTGAAATTATAAATATAATTTTTAATTTTTTCGTAAACACTTATGTATTTACGGGTATATACGATTTACGACCATTATTATACCTTACCAATAGCTAAAGTCAGGATTTTATCGGAGAGATAAGTAGTTTTTCGTTATAAATTCGAGAGTAAAGATTGTTACTATAACTTGCCCTTAAGGCCGGGGAACATAGAATCCGTCATACGTGGTCGATTTCAACATATAAGAAAGTTGAAATACAGCTTTCTCATCAGTACGTCTCCGTCAACGCAATATACGAAAGTTGGGCATGTTTTAACTTTTGACTTACGTTGAGCAGTTTGATAACTAGTTATAGTTATCAATACCCCATTGTTTTCATTAAATTTTTGTGTTGAGTAGGTGCAAATTATAACAAAATAAATTAATTAATTAAAGTAAAATGGAGAAGAAAGCTTTTTAAGTATTTACTCCTGATTTTATATCCGTCAACAAAGTACTCATTGTGTCAACCTCTTCTGTCGGTACTTTAATCACAGTTGAATATGTCAAAGTATAACGTATGTGCCCCGGCCTTTAACGTTATTTTAAGCTTATTTATAATATATAATTCTTATAATAAATAATTCGTTATAACCGAGTTTAATAAAACCCATTTTTTTTTATAAAAATAGCATAGAAAATCTTGGAAATTAGTTCGATGCAACTGCGAATTCACAAATACCGAGTACATTATTAACGAGTTTTGATTTAATATTTTTTCTGTAGAACCCACATATATATCTATATACACATAAGACAATTTTCGTATAAGAATTTCCAGAAATAAAATAATTTAAGTGAAATAAAATTACGAAAAAATTATTGGTTGTTAAGTAATCCCATTCCTCCTAACATATAAAATTCGAATTAAATATAAATATAAAAAAATTAAAATCTTAAAAAAATGGCTAAAGAGACTATTTCCCTTTAATACTATTCTTTCTTATTACTCTTTCGTGCAGTCAGTCTATAAACAGAAGCAATAATATAAAATTTAAATTTTACTTAAACAAACTTCACTCCATATTTAGCAATATACTGCATAGTTACAAGAAGGCCTACTTATTACGTCCCTGGGCAATTACAACATTTTATATATTGGTTTCACAAGCACATGTTTACAATTAAAAACATATATTTAATTTTATAGTCATATTTATTATGTAAATAGAATTTTCATTACATTCACATTTCTTAAATACAGAGCCAAACAAATTACTGTAATGAATGAAATTCATGCCACAATAAAGCAGAGTTGGATACCCGAGTACATATGTATTTAGTGCAAATGCAAATTCTTAAAATTTTTTTTACAAAATCTGTTTTACCTTAAAAAACGAATATAAAAAAATGCAAAAAACAGTCACGATCTTCATTTATATTTTCGTAATTTTAGTTTTTATAATATACACACAACATTATTGTCTTTCCCCTTCACCAAACGAATACCAGTCCTTTTCATCGCAATTGAATCCGAGTAACGTCTCTCCATTGATTTTAAGTTTTTTTTTTACCCGACTTCAAAAAAAGAAGGAGGTTATCAATTCGTCTGAATGTTGCTTTTTTTTATATTTGTGTCCGCAGAACTCATACATTTCTGAACCGATTTTAAAAATTTTTTCTTTATTAGAAAGGAAATGCTTACAGATTGGTCCCATTTAAAAAGAAGTTCAGAATTGAAAATTAAAGAGTGTCCCCATACAACATACGTGTTTTTTACGTGTATTATGAACCGCAAAGGTAACCTTTTTAAAATTTTAAAAAACTGCATATCACTATAGCTGCCAATAACAGAAATTAATAAAAAAAATAAACTTAAAAATTAAAGGGTGTCCCCATATGTGACGTCAATTTAAATATATGAACCATTTGAACCATTGTAGACAATCACTTGAAAATTGGACAGAATGTCCAATATTTATAATCAGAAATTAAATTAGAAGTTAAAGGGTGTCCCAATAGTTGATGTAATTTGATGTATATTGCAAAACTTTTGAACAGTAACAGAGAGACGGTTGAAATTTACAAAGAACCTGTAATTCTAAGTCCTTTATAACATCAAGTATATAATTTAAATTTGGAAACTAAAGGGTGCCCCATAATTGATATAATTTTACCTATCTAGCCCGATCTTTTGAACCGTTATAGACAACCACTTAAAAATTAGACAGAATCTCCACTACTATGTCCCTTATAATAACATTTATAAATATTTAAAATTTTAAAGGTTATCTCAATAGTTGATGTAAATTGATGCATATGGCCAAACTTTTGAACCGTTTTAGACAGACATTTGAAATTTACAAAGAATTTGTCCACATTAAAGGGACAGGTGATATTGTTTAAGGTATATGGCCATATCTTTGGAACCGTTACTTTTTATTACTGTGTCAGTAATAATAAGTGTAAAAAAATAAAGGGTGTCCTGATATCTGACGTAATTTGTCGTATATGGCTTTATCTGCTTAACCGTTACGGATAGACATTTGAATGTACAAAACGTATATTACTATGTCCGCAACAAGTATAAAAGTATTTGATTTGAGTACTATTTCTTACAGATTACTTGCTTTTAAATTTTTAGTTTAGAATTGATGCACATATATTTGTTTTGTAGTCGGTTTTTTTTTGCAAGAATTATTATGTACCAGCGGACAGCTTGCTGGAATACGATTTTTGCTATATCCGCATGATTTGAGATAAAAAACAAAGGATAACTGGTAAACAGGTTATCAAAATAAAACGCAAATGGGAATGATTTCAATGTTTCTAAAAAATCGTCTATCATACTGACCAAAGGATTCTTTCCCTGGTAAATTTGAAAGTTCACCAAGTAACCGGAGGGAGTAAAAAGGAACCAAACAGCCAAATCGTAATGGTTTGCCTTTTATAAACTGCTTACATCAAGGTATACCAAAGTAAGATATAATGGTTTCATCGAAAGAAAGATTTTGTTCGGAATGAAAATGTTCAGTCATTTTTGTGGACGCGATATCCATATTTTTTGCAAGGATAAGCCTCTAAAGGTGGTTACTTTTATAATTACCAATAAAATATAAATGAATATAATAGAAAAATTTCCAAAAATGCCAGTGAAAAACACATAAAATGCAGACAAAAAACTTGTACCCTAGGCGACCCACGATTACCATAAGTAAATTATGAAAAATTAAAACAAAAAAACATTTTTTCTACAAAAACAATTTTGCATTTTATGATTTCTTTCATTAGCTATCAATTTAAGTAATTATTATTAAATGGGTTGAATAGGTGTTAATAAACACGTGTATTTACTGACGTGCCATATCTAAAAATGGGACTTACGAACTTTTTTTTTAACTTAATTTGAAACGCCAAAGCTTCGCTAATTTAACTCAGAATGACAGAAATTTTATTTTCTCTTTTGAAGCGTCAATTATTTTGCACTAAAAAGCTTTATTCTCTTGAAGTTATGTTTTGTCGTTTTGAAGTAATTGGTGTAAATGTAACGGCATATTTTACATTACCATATAACATAACCGTGGGTTATTTCGGGTTAACAACAAATACATGTGTTGCAGAAACAAAAATTGCAAGTGTGGAGGGAACTTCAGGAAGGAGTTTTAGTTTAGTTGCGCAACTGCCTAGTAACTGCAGAAAAATTGTGTTTTTCGCTGGCAGAATTGATTTACTACCATTTGAACGGCACGTAAATTAGTTGTATTGATGAACAAATTTTGTAACTTAGGAACCATTCCTTGTTAGGGGTCGTTCTAGTTACTCGAATTAGAGTTTCATATCAAATATAAGAATTATTTATAAGAAAGATATTGCATTTAGATTTTTTTTAATTGCTGAAAAAAAATTAATATTATGTTATATAAACATATATTTCTTTAAATAAACAATCTGCATATTTGGATTACATCATTTTAGAATTTTTATTTTCTTTTAAATTTAAACAAATTTTTATTTCTACATAATGACATGAAAAACGTCGGATATTTATGTATTAAATTTTGCCAAATTTTTTAATTATTTTGGCATCAGTTTTTAGGTTTTCTTTTTTATTCTAACATACATTTTATTAAATTTAAGTGCCTTTTTATGTTTTTTTAGCAATGTATTACAAGGTCAAAGAAAATCAAAAACTAAAATATAAAATTGCTTATGAAAATTATGACTGTATGTAAAAACATAATGCGTTTTTAAGAAAAAAGTTATAGTATTGATTTACATAATAGACTCGATTGTAAAGATTCAGATTCACTATCATATACAACCGTTCGATCTGTCAAAAGTGGCATGTGTGGTCAAAATGTATGATAGTGCGGATAAGTAGGTGTGTAACAGACTTTTTGGCAGGTCTGTATGATTTGATATTCTTTTAAAAAAATTAATAAAATATTTTTCTCCATGTGATCAGAGTTGCAAAATCTTCTATTTTAATTATAGTGGTGGCACCTACAATAGCATTTTGCAACGATTTTTGCATAGGAAAGAATTCTGTCAGATTTTTTGTGTTGAGTGAATCCTGGTTTTTTCCAACTTAAAATATCTTTTATCCCTTTCAAGCAACTTTGAGGTTTAAATAATCAGGCAAAGATGAAAAGCCCTTATTGTAAAGCTGGGTCTTTAGCTGACTTGTATTAAGCATTTAAACATCAAATGTTAACAATATCTTTTTTATCACGACTAAAGTAAGGCTAAAAGTAACTAAAATTTATTCTCCTCAATAATATAGTGCTACAGAGAACATAGAGTGGATTTTGTGACCATACCACCGCAACTATATTTTTCTCTGCGTGTATAAGTAATCTAAAGTCTAGCGATTACGCACCAATACTACTGATTAGAAGCTCAACAGCTTTTGTCTGATGACGAATGCTGAATAAATATTGTTAATTGCACAGGATTCCGTGATGAGTAAAAAGGTCAGTCGCCAACTGGTTATTACTGTTGAACTAAAGCAGATTACAAGGGGACCCATTAACGTAGATGTCTGTTCAGATTTCATTTTATTATTAAAAGAAACATTAACCAAACCACATTTTCCTTGTTTCATACGTATATTCTACATTGTAAGGCATGCACAACTGTATGGCACTTATAAACTAAAAGGGTAAAACTAATAGGGTATAATCAAAATTCTGAGCAATAAAAAAATACCAGTTATAATTTTATGTGAGAAACACAGAGCAAAATAAAATAAAATAAAAACAAAAAAAAACAAAAAACTTATCTGTAACAGAAGCTGCTGGGCTGACAGGTAAAATAAAATGAAATAAAATTTTTAACTTTACCAGTTTCAGTTATTAGCTGAATTATAGGTTGGTTAAATGAAACTCACACAAATTACTGTTGTACGGGTATTTTGAAAGACAAAAAAAACTTGCCAGTCTTCTCGTCTGTGAGTCTCTTTGTCATTAAATTTACTTCACTCGTATGTGTTGAATTTTAAAGCTGGAAACAAACACAACTACACAAATTTAAGTTGATTAAAAAAGAGCGTTTGTTTTTCAAATTCAATGTTTAAAGTGACCTTGAACTGTATGCCTTTATGGCCATAAGGTTGAACAAAATAACTTTTATTTTAACTTGAAAGTTAGAATTAACAAAACTGATACCGACTTTACTAACATAATTTCAAATTTGAACGTAGCAAATTCGAGCAGTAAGCCAGTTAAATGTTTGAATGTAAAAAGTGCGACTTCTTAAATTTTGCTGCCAACTTTCCATTCTTCCATTGAAAAAAAAATGAACAAGCCAGAGTTCTTTATGCAGCCATGCCGAATTCTATTTACCCTACTTTTACAAAAAAAATTAAATTATTTGTAACAAATTGTTGTGTTGCGTTATAGAATTATATATTTTTTTTAGCTTAAACATGAATTTGGTTATTGATTCCTTTTTTTAAAAAATAATTCCAAATTAAGGCATTTTATTCTCCATTTTTCGATTTTATATTGAATTTTAGATTTTAGTAGATTACAAATTTTTTAATAAAAAAAAATCGTTTTCGATTTTTGTGATCAGTTTTTATTTTTAGATCTGGATTTTCGTTCTTATCGAAAATATTTAATTTTGGCTCGTTACCTAGCTTTTTGTAAAAAAAAATCGAGTCTTATACACTAAATACATAGACAACATCAGGCTACCGACTACAAACTGTCAAAAATAAAATACACACGTTAATAGGAAGACGATTATTTTAAAGCCATCAAAGCTAAATGGCTACACAACCACCGCTGTGGCTGTAGTCAACTCAACAACTCAAGAACTCAAGGCTAATTTCTATTTTTTATGCGACAACTTTATTTTATTGAAGGAAATATTTATTAATTATATAAATTTTTATAAAAGTACACTATGTATTTCTACAACAATGTCAGAGTTTACGATGTATTCAATATTATTAAGTAGCTGACGACATGGCGTCAACGGAATTTGTAGTCATGTAGCTGTGTAGCCGCAGTCGTTTTTGTGTTTATTGTATTATGGAATATTCGCAAACGTTTTATGCAAAGATACACACTTTTCAATTTTTTTTTAATCATTTTGTACATGAGCAAAACAAAACAAAAATTCTTTTTCAATGACAATATACTATTGCTATCGTAGAATTACGAACAAAACAAAGCAGAAACATATGTTTTGAGTGAAAGATTTTGTTCGATCGATTTTCGAATGATTTGTTTTCTTAAATTGCTTTTTGTTTTTTTTTTTCTTATATTCTTTTAGTCTAAATAAATAACAATAGGAACAAAAAAATCTTACAAACTGTCTTTTTATAGCTTTCAAAAATAAAAGTTGTGTACCGCTTTGACACATTCTCTACCATAATGATCAAATCATTAAGGAAACGTTTGCGAAAGGTTTTTCTCATAGTACTTTTATAAGTTTTTTTTAAACTTAAGCAAACGTTTCGTTTTGTTTATTTTCGTACTCTGATTATTGGTATTTTTTATAAGTTCTCAAATTAGGTTAGGTTATTTTTTCTAAAAATTCCTAAATTTTTTAAATACAAGCAATAAAGCCATCGAATTAAAAATTCAATAAAAAATAAAGTTATATATTGCACATAGTACCTAAATGTGTCTGAATCACACTTGACTGATTTATTAGATTTTTTTTTTTAGCTTAACATTTTTCGATTTATTATTGGATTTGCATTAGAGGGTCTGTAAAAATAAACATGGGCAGTAAAATGGAATAAAAAAGGAGGGCAGAAAAACAAGGATATACTATATTTCCTGTAACAGTCAGCAAATAAATATATAGATAAATTTAAAAACGAAGTGGCAAATAAATCCTTTTATTTCCTGATTTAGAGTATAACAAGTTTCTAGTGATTTTATTTCATTTAAATGCTTAAATTCTTTATTTTTTCTAATATTTTTAGTTTTAAGCACAAGCTGTGTTAAACGAATGATAAATATAAAAGAGTAGAGGAATTAAAAGTAGTTTAAAGATAGTGCACGAAAGAATATGTACGTATATGAAGAAATTTTGAAGTAACTAGCTGTGCCTACGATGTTTGCGTCCTGATAATATTTTGTTCGATTTTGCTTTGAAAGTAATCCACACCAAATTTTAAGACTCTTACGTATGTACTTTATATATAAATGTACCCATCCCTGGAAAGAATTCTAAAATTTATATAAAACTAGCTGTGCCCGCCACGTCGTGGGGTCGATTTTGCTTTGAAAGTTTTCCACACCAATTGAAAGACTTTTTCTTTTATAGTTCTTCAGTTATGGTTTATGTATTTACTTTATACAAAATTCTAAAAATTATTGCAAACCTCTGTAATAGGTGTTTTAAATATTTAAATAATAACAATGCAATTCCCCAAAATAAAGAGCAAATACAAATTTTTTTTAACTGGCGCCATCTGTTGCGTAATAGTTAAAAAATAACCGAGTTGTAAATATCCTAGTTTTAAAACAAAAATTTCAAAAATAAAAAGGTGTGTTGAATATATAATCGTGTTGAAAAATAACCGTGTTGAAAATAATCCAGTTTTAAATATAAAATTGCAGTACCTTTAAAACGATAATTGGGTTTTTACTGCTTTTATTCCATTTACTCTTAGAAATACGATATTCTTGCGGAAAAAAAAAATATCCTATATTAAGACCAGGATACTAAGGTACCTCCTCACAAAATTTTGTTAAAATCCATCCAGTTGATGATGAAAAGAAGACAGACAGACAGACAGAAATGAGTTACTATTTTATTCTATGTATAGATTGTAAAAACTATTGTAAATCTCTGTAAAAGACAGACGGGAAATGAAATGCTCATTATTTTAAAACAGCGCCATCTGTTGTGTTGTTCTTAAAATATACTGTTTTCAAATATAAAAGATGTTTTCAAATATAAAGTATGTATGCAGTATTTTCTCTTGGAAATAAGATTTTTTTGCGGAAAAAAGCATCATATTTTGGGGTCAGGATACTAGGGTACCTTCTCACAAAATTTTGTTAAAATCCATCCAGTGGTTTTACGTGATGCGTATACAAGCAAAAAGAAAGACAGACAGGAACGTAGACAAAAAAAAGAGTTACTATTTTATTATATGTATAGATTGGAAATGTTTTAAAGAAACAGGGAAATTTTGAAGATACACTTCCTTTTCTTACCTTTTATATCTTACAGAATAAAATATTTACTAAAATTGGTTCACATTTTTTTCCACACAAACTGCGATGATTTTTGTTTGTGTCGAAATATCCTTATCAAAATAAATGTTATTTTGTTCCAATCAAATTCACTTTTTAAATAACTATAAAATAATTTAAGTTATCGGATAACTATCATATTGGATAACTTAAATTATTTATCTTTTTTTATATTTTTTTTAAGACACAACTTTTATAGATGGCATAGGGTTTTCAAATGTAACCGAGCAATACCACTAAACAGGGAGTTATTAGACAAAAATACAAAAACTATACATCATAAATAAATAAATAAAGGGTGTTTTTTATAGAGGTATAGAACTTTAAGTTGCAATAAAACAACGATGGATTATTCGATTGACATGAATTTTATTTATCATTACATTGTGTCTACATAAATTGTGTCTTACATTGTGGCATTACATTTTAAATATGATTTCTGGCATATGACCGCCACGGCTGGCGCGGATGGGGTCCAATCAGGATGTCTAATTTTCGATGACTTTTTCCAACATTTGTGGCCGTATATCGGCATGGACCAATGACTTTACATAGCCCCACAGAAAGTAGTCTAGCGGTGTTAATCACAAGATCTTGGAGGCCAATACACAGATCCAAAACGTGAAATTAGGCGGTCACCAAACGTGTCTTTCAATAAATCTATTGTGGCACGAGCTGTGTGACATGTTGCGCCGTCTTGTTGAAACCACATCTCCTGGACATCATGGTTATTTAATTCAGGAATGAAAAAGTTAGTAATCATGGCTCTATACCGATCACCATTGACTGTAACGTTCTGTCCACCAGCGTTTTTAAAAAAAGTAAGGACCAATGATTCCACCAGCCCATAAAGCGCACCAAACAGTCAGTTTTTCTGGATGTAACGATGTTTCGACATACACTTGAGGATTACCTTCACTCTAAATGCGGCAGTTTTGTTTGTTGACGTAGCCAGCAGTGCGCTTCATCGTTAAACAAAATTCGCTTATGAAAATCGGGAACAACGGTAATCTCGTTTTGGGCCCATTCGACGACTATTTGCAATCGTTGGTCAGGCGTAAGTCTATTCATGATGAATTGCCAAACCAAACTGAGAATAAATCACTTGAAAGCTTTTAAATCGGTCGCCATCTTGAAAAGTAATGCCAACTTAAAGTTCTATACCACTATAAAAAACACCCTTTACATAAATAATCGTTAAAATTTGCATTAAAAGTTTTTTATTAACGGAAAATAACGAGGTTTTAATTAATAAACCCATGTTTGGCTCACATCCGAAATTATTTTCCGAAAACTTAAGTGCCCTAAGATATAGGCAAAATATTTGATCAGGAAGTTAGGCAATAAAAAACTCTCTCTTAAAAGCCTTATCTAAAAAAAATTGATTTTAAAGCAAACTTAGTATTTCGATCGAAGTTAAAATTTTTCGGAGAATTGTTGGTGAAAACTTGAAATTTTGATAAAGTATTAATTAAGTGAAATACCGATTTTTTGGTGATCTAAAGTTTTTTTATTATTAATTTTTCGGTATTCAATATAACGAAGCAAAGAACTATGTTAATTTGAGAATAAGGATTCAGAATAAATATTTTAGAAATTGGAAATATATATTGTAGAAATTATAAACGTTAGCACAACCTTTATGTATGTGTTAAACAATAAATTTATTGCTAAATTTTCAAATCAATAGTAAAAGAATTCTTTCTCCCCTCAAACATATTTCCATTAAAATATTTGTTAAGAATGTTTCACACAAACAAATTGCTTTTTAAAATTTAGCAAAATATTTACGTTTATATATAAAAAATTTTTAAATTTGTGATCGTGTCACAAAAAAATCTTTAACTCTTCCTTTAAATTTATAAATAAAATTGTTTAAACTTTTTTTGTTAAGGTTGCCTCATGCTTATCACAAATAAAGAACGACAACTTAACACTGGGGCCAAAACATTTCAAAGTGTCTTAAACCTGAAATCATTTATTAAATTCACATGTCAAATCTGTTTTGTCTGAAGAAAAATGACTAAAAATTCGTACAAGACAAGAAAAACAAACATTAAGTCGATAAGACGAATGAATGTTCAAGTCAACTTTAGAAACTAGGAAGAAGAAAAATTGCAAAAAAAAAACCGTTAAACAGAGCGTGGGTACTGTCAGAGGTGTCCAATAACATGTACTCGTGATACACTCCTAATCTTAAAATTATTGAATAGAGTTGTGGCGAGCATGAATCCAATGATTTATTTCAGAGATTTTCTCGGAAAGATGGTACACTGAACCAAATTGCGTAGGTAATATTAACGAAAAAAATTAGTTGATCCTTAACCACAAAAATATTTAATCAATTTCATTTTTATTCATATCTCTACACAATTTATTCATATAAACTAATTTTATTCAAAGTAACAGAATTTCTTTTGTTAAAAACATGTTTCAATAAAACTTGAAATAACTTATAAAAATTTAAATAAAATTCTGTTCAATTAACAAAAATTTAGGAAAAATAGCAGTAAAAAATTCTAGGAAAAACAACCGATAAATTTAGATAAACTTACATCCCGTTGATTTAACAAAATTTTTGTTTATTCTACTAAGTTTTTTATTTTATTTAAAAAAAAAAAATCAATATGTAAAAATGAAAAAAGAACTGTAAAATAGAAGAAATTTCGTTAAATTTAATTTCAGAAAATTATCTGAGTGTTGACATATAAAACAGAAAATTTTTTCAATTTATATTTTTTTAAAAAAATTTCTGGCAACAAATAAATTATGTTTGCGGTCAATTTCGGTGTATTGTGCAAATTAACTTTAAGTGAATAAATTATTCGAATAGATTTTACAGCGGTGTGGAAGTAATATAGCAGAGAAAATAAGAAAAACGTTAAAACAATATCGAATGCCCGCAACTGGAACTGAAAGCCTTATTTGTTTAATCCTCTTAAAATAGGAATGAAGGTAATGAGGCATTAATGTTGTTATGCAGTTTTATTTTCAGATTATGATGTAGATTTTTATCTTTTAAATATAAAAATTTAATAAAAAAATTAACGAATAATTTTAATTAATTTTACTTATTTTTTATCAAATCCACACCCTATAAAATAACAAAAAATAAAGTCATATTGAAGAAATTTCTTCAATAGAACGAATTTAATATAATTATTTTTTTTACTTAAATTGACTGTAGATTTGAATAAAAAGTTTGTTAGTTGTATAATAACCTACTTTTCTGCAATTATACACCCCATTTTACAGTATTTAGGTAAATTTTGGGTTCAGTGTGGTTATTTCACAACAACAATAACCATATACCTGAAATCAAAAACTACATAAACCCTGATCCTGAAACCTGTAATGCTAAATATTTGTTATTAGTATTGGAGCTTAAAAAAATCATTATAAAATTTATTTTTTACTTATTAACGATGCAATTACATATTATATTCCAACTTAATTCTTCCAGCATACTAACAAAGAGTTTCACTCGTTGTAGTGAAATTCCCAGACTTTGGTGTAAATTGAACCTGCAACAGCCAGACTGCTAGGCAAACACACCGGGGCATAGTACTAAATGAAAATAAGTTTAAACTTCTTCACGTTTGTGTACATATTTGGAAAGTGCTGCGTTATATGTATCGAGGTATAGCTTTTAAATGTAAGAAAAAATTGTACTCTCCATGTTTGTTTAATTCACTCAGCACGCGTATATGTGACGTTATATGCATTTTTTTAATATATAAAGAGTTGGGCCGCTATACATATGTATGTTCTTTATCCATTAAATATTTTTTCCTAAAGCGAAATGTATGTTGTTCTTATAATTGTTGTAGAATTGCTGAGAAATTTTTAAAAATTAATTATTTTAGTTATGACCGACACAACTGAATTTGCTTCAAGATCTGAATTTTTTTGCAAAAGCTTCAACCAGTAGTAAACATTCGTACTAAAACCTATTTGTACCGTGGCCTAATTAAAAAATCAATTCCGTAAAATTATCACAAATAACAGAAGGATGTATGGAAAACATAGAAACACTTAAATTTAAGATGGCAATTATATATACGGCAATTATATATGTGAAAGTTGTGTAAATTTTGGGCATAATCGGGAAGAGAAAAGGAGTAGTTTACTTACTCCCAAATATTGTAAACGCCCTACCGTATGACAATGAAATTCAGTATGTGCCTTTGGTTTATGGAGATGAAGAGCTGAATAATCGGGCATAATAGGGAAGGGCAACGGGTAGTTTACTTAACACCCCAAACCGAAAATAATTAATAATAATATATAATTAATTAAAATTAAATAATTACATATCATTGAAATGGTCATTAATACATAAATTACCAAAAACTTAAATTGTAGATAAAAATTATAAATTAAATCTTTTATTGCAAAAAATGTTTCCATATAGCATTTCATAGTTTTTAACCATACTATAATCGTTTAATTTAACCATAATATAGTTTGATGACAACCATATAAATTAATATTTTGTGTAATGTTTTAGGAGAACACTAATCCAAATCGAATTCGTACTTTTGATCACCCAAAAATGAATCTTAAGCAAGCCATACATGTTGCGATGTGTTGTATAACCAATTCTAGGAATCAGTTGTATGCGATTTCAACTTCATTTAACAACCAAGCTCTCCCAAAGTAAGATGGCGTTCAATATTCTCTCATATGCTATAATTGACATCGCCGCAAATAATACTTAACATTTAATGTTAACTGGCACACGAACGTTGCGACGTGTGGGTACAACTTGACAAGAAATCAAAACTTTTTGATCTTTCGTACAACCGAGATACAACTTGAATACAATCAGCCCACAGACGTTACAATTCGTGTACAACTCGCGTACAAACTACGATTACAATTATAATTTGTTTACTAATAATATATTATGGTTATAAATGCATTATTTTGAAATGCTAATAAAAAACTTTGGCTGTAATTTGAAAATTATATAGTATAAAGCAAACTGCAAAATGGTATTTTTTGCGTGTAGTAATAATCACTTAATAATCAAATAGTAACAAAGACTTGCTTATCGTGACCATAGTAATGTTTAAAACAACTACAAGTTCTTTATCACAACCATATATTGCTACAAAGAACATAAGATGGTTCTTATGACCATTCCATCACGAATTTTCTCTGCTTGCAGATAGATAATAGATTAAGTTATTCATAGCGACAATTATAAATAATTCTGATTTATAAAAAAATTTTCAACAAAAAGTTATTTATAAAAAATACCAAGTTTCGATTTATCTGACAATTGGCAGAAAAACGAAAAAAGTTTATTTTCTATTAAGCAAAAAGTTAATAAATCAAAAATTAATTGGTTATCCGACTAACATTTAATCTATTGAATACCGTAATGGTTACTTTTATTTAAAACCGACACCCCCCCCCCTATAATGCGTGCCACCCCCTATAATGTAAGCCATACCCCTGGCCACCCAGCCAACAAATAAACAAACACTTTTAAGTTAATTTTTACAAAAAAACACGCGTTTCATTAAAAATAGAAGATTTATATTTAAAAAAACACACTCTTTTCTTAATATAAAAATAAACAAGACTTTTGAAAATTTTCTTTAAAAAAAAACTCAAAAAAAGATTAGTCTTTTCCACTTACTTGCAATAGAGCGATTACCAGCTGAATAGGGCCACAACGCACAACCACCGTACCAATAGTAGTAGCACGCAGGCCACTATATGATGTCGTACTGCCACCACTACCCAAGGTGTCGTTGTTAGGATTTGTTGGTATTATTTGTCCACCAGCGCCGCTAGGTGTGGGTGATGGTGCTGTTGATGAGGCAGGATAGTGATAAGATGATGGCTCTAGCTGACGTGATGGTGTCTGTGAAACATTTGAACCCGAATATAAAGACGACATTGATGAATCCAATGTCCGATGACGTTCCATGATTGATTATTTTCTTCTTTTTTTTCTAAATTAAATTTATTTTTTCAACAGGTGTGTGTGTGTGTATTGGTGTGTAGCGTATAAGGGAGTTTGTATCCTTTTTTCGTGCGGTTTTTTTTTTTTTTTTGTTAATTTTCAATTTTTTTCGTTTCGTTTATATCAATTTATATTCGCAATTTATTTGTTTTGAGCACTTTATTTAGGATTTAAATTTTTTCTACTATTTATAGGGAGTATGAACAAGAGTTTAAAGGCAGGTTAATAATATTATTATTTTTATATCAATATTTAAATGTTTTAATTTAAATGTCACTTTCAGAATTACATACGTGCGTATTAATTTATGTTTGGTTTTTTAAATCATTTATTTACTTGTTTTTTTTGTTTATTTATTTATTTATAGTAATTCAATAAATTTAATTAAAGCGCTTCAAAGTTTATATTAAAATTATTTTTTTAGTACAAAATACTCTTAAAACAATTTACTGCTGAGATATGACAAAATTCGCTTTTCGGGCTTATTTTGGCAATCACTAACATATTATAAAAGACGCATTATAAAAGTACACAATATTTAAAAAAAAATCGGTACTAGACTAAGATAGTAGGTACAAAAATAAAAATTTTATTTTTAAAAACCAAATACCTTCTGAGCTGTAAAAATAACCCATTTGTATTTTTTTCATAGTTATATTTATTGTATCTCAATGTATTTAAAACCTAGCAATAAGTACTCTTATCTTAAGACCATGAGAAAATCCAAATATACATAATTGTTAAGTTCAGCCATTTTGTTTCAGCCAATTGTTAAGTTGATCATAGTATTCGACCTTTACTCGTTGTAATAAAACACCCAGGTTCTTTGGTATTCATATGTCTGGACATTGGGGTCATTACTTACACAGGAAAAAAAATTGCTTCAATTGAAGACTTTTTTTAGTTTCAAACACATATTTAATTAAATTTTTATTTGATTTAGTCATTTATTTAATTAAAATATTATTTTGTCCGTTGTAAATTAAAAAATGACTAGAACCCAGAGTATCACTGGAAATGGCTTTATGCTAGCGAATATAATACAATGGCCAAACTTTCTAAACCTGAAAAGATAAAGGACGGCTACTACGTGTAAACACGCTCAAATTGTGCCCCTTGATAGGAAGGCCAGTAAGCTGTTTAGTTATAGTAGAAGTACCTTAAGCTGGATAACTGCGTTAATCACAGGTCATTAAAACTTCAAGTATCACCTAGTCAAGATGAAAATCAAAAAATATGATACCTACAGACTGTGCCTGCATCTCGCTGCGACGGCAGCGCAAATTGTGTGTGAATGTCCAGCACCGGCTAACATACAACTTAAATTAGGATGTCATGGTGGAACTCAGTATTGCCCAAATGCCAGTGATGAAAAAGAAATGCCAACAATGACCAGTCGACCCATTATGGAAGTGATCTGCTTGGATATTCCCCCTACATTATCATAATAATTTTAAAAACCAATTAAGAAATAAAGTCTACTTGAAGTGTACTTTAAGTCAAAATTTTCATATAAAATTGATTTTAAAGTAGACTTGAAGTAGACTTTATTTCTTTTGCATAAGGACATCAATGAATTCCTAACTGAAACAAACAAGATTACGCCGTGCGCATGTTTTCCCGTTAGAAGACGCTGTTCGATCAATGTAAGGTTGCCTGTAAGTCTGTAATCAACAAATTGCTTCAAATAAATACGCACAAAAAAATCTAAGTAATAGGCATAACTTGGCAACACTGCAAATAAACTCTCAACATTTTTGTTAAAAACTCTCATAATTTATAGTTTTACTCTCAGTCAGAATTATTAGCCAATAGGAAAAGAGTGTTCGTGACGTCATTAGACCGACATGCACAGAAAAGTTCAATTTTATTTTCTGGATGGCGTAACCTTGTCTTCTATCATCCTTGGCAGCATGCATTGATTCTATTTTGAAAATCCTATGTCATATTTTATTTCCCCCAACATATAAACTGCATTTTTATTATAAAACGTTATGGGTAATTAGCATAATATTACATAATTTTTATTTATTTTAATTTTAACTGGTCACTCTATTTCACTTTTCATTTGTGGGTTCGTTATATATTCTGAAGCTTTTTTTCGCCTTCGTTTATGTGGTTTTCAATCTGTCTCTGAAAATTCTTTATAAACATTTGTTTCTAGTTAATTTAAGTAATTTTCTTAACTGCTGGTCACTCCAATAAATAAATTTTCAAGTTCACTGATCATCTTTTTAACATGTTTTATTATAGTTTTAACACATTTAATATAAAAGTTGTTAAATTATCTAATAGGTGATTTAAAATTTAAATTAAATTAATTAAATCATTTATATTTTTGTCGTTGATTATTTTAATAAATTTTTCATTAGGTCATCAGTTTAATTAATTTAAAAGATATTTTATTTATTAAATCCATTTTTTCAATTCATCAATTTAATAACTAAATTTTGGCTATTTAAAAATACATTATTTTTCGTTAAATTTTTATTTATGTCGTTTAGTTTTAGAATAAAAACTTGGAATATTTCTTTTAAATGTTCGCACTTTCGTTGATTTCGTACATCTGACCGGCCTTTCAAGTCTTAAACTGAACAATAAACAACCCGTTCGATCGATGCGGCTGGTTGGTTTTATTCCAGAGCATGTGTGTGTCTAGTTTTTACACAGTATAATTGTTGAATATGTGAAAACAGTATGACTTCATACTTTAAAAGTGATTTGCAATTTAGTTAAGAAAAAACAAACTAGAAATTAAACCTAAAATTCAAAACAAAATAATTTTGTTTATTTTTTGTACTAAATGAAATCTAGTTGTTCTCTCAAATTGTTGGGGAATTTTAAATTTCATTTAAATTTGCACTCTTCAATCGAATCTCAGTTCTCTTGTATTGAATCTTTGAAAAACTATAGAAATTTTGTTGATCTATTTTTAACGCACAGCTACTTTTTCGTATTTATATTTTTATTTTTTTTTTTTTAATTTAATTTTCTTGCTTCTATGTTTTTTTTTTTTTTGTAAGAGTAGAAGACACTCGCACAAGATGTTCAAGTTTGTATGAAATAATAAAAAACAAAATAGAAAAAAAATAGGGAACGAAACGTAAACAAATGAGGCAAATGTTTAAAATAAATAATATTATGCAAAAAAAAATCAAAGTTTTCTTCGAGGTTTCAACGAACATAAAACAACAACCAGTGAAAAAGTTTTGCATTTTTATGAATAAAAAACAGATGCGTAGCCATTTCCGGGGGGGGTTAAAAATAAGGTGGAATAAAAATCAAATATTTTATTTGCGATTGCTTATAACAAGCAAAAAAAAAACAAAATGGACTCTAATGATTACTTTAAGCTGTGAATAAGCTAAAATATCGCACCCTAAATCGTAAACAGTCACAACTCAGAATTTATCAAAATCGTTTTTTTTTGCTTAAGCCAATTCACAAATCGAAACTCTGACGACAAAAAAAAATTCGTTTGCATCTATTATAAAGGCCATTCCGGGGATGCAAAGACCCCTTCAGACTTGCTGTACCCCCGGAAATTTTAAAAATTGTATTATATATATTCATTTTCAGAATATTATTCTCCAATAAAAATGGATTTGCCACAACACAACCCCCCACCCCAAAAAAGATGTTATCCTACGCTAATGATTGCATCACTGTATTTTTGAACTAAATGGGTTTCTCTACCACCATGTTTGTAAAAACATTTTTTGGAACATTTTTGAATGAATTTTGAGTTGTGACTGTTTATGATTTTGTGTGCGATATCTATACATTATATGTATATTTTTTTTCTAATCTAAAAATAGTTAGGAAGCGATCTAAATAATTAATAAAATAATAATTAATTAAATAATTAATTTGATAAATATATCTCTATAGCTAAGATACAAAGACTAAATGACAGAATTAAAACAATAATTTTCTAATCAAATTAGCTAAAACTGATTAAGGTTAAAATCGAGCTACCTGTAGCTTCTGTTTAGGATCATAACAGTAATAACCTAGACACACAACTAGTTTCTTACGATTCATGTACGTCTCTAGAAGGGACATTAGCGTAGGAGGATATGTTTTCTAAAAGGGAGCGGAACCAGTTTTAATTGGAAAATAATATTCTGATAATACATGTATAGAACAAGTTTTAAAAATTCTGGGGGCCAAAAGCAAGTCACAATGCCTTTTCTTAAAATTACCCACACATTTTTACAAATAGTATTGTTTAATGCCTTCTTAAAACAAAAACCATAAAAATCTTCAAATATCATTAAATGTATCCTTTCTAGAAATATCCTTTTCTGATATATATGTATACTCGTCAGTATAGCAAATCTCTTAGCACATCGTCGATACCCATGCACTATACACCAGTGTTGGGATCTGACAATGTTTAAATTGTACCGGCCCAATGATAAAATTGTATCACACCAGCATCAATTGTACCAAAATTAGGCATTTTTTTTTTTTTTTTTTTTTTTTGTTTTCATAATTTATTTATTGTATCTTCAATATTTTTGAACTAACAATAATTATCCTAAGTCTAAAATAAAATATTCTTTTTAAGTCCAGCCAGTGCTAGACAAAAATAATGTTTGTTTCACGGATTTTGAAATCATTTGCGGGTCATCCCTCTAATGTACGACCAAGAAAAGCAGTGTCTCTTCTAATTAGGCATTACGTAAAAAAAAGTAAAAAAAACATCTATACAAATCAAAATTGCTATACTAAGGTATAAGGTAAAAAAATTCGGGAGCTTGGACTTTTGTGTGCTGACTTCAAATCTGTTGACAGATTTTTTCTATCACGTCTAGTTTTCGAGATATTCTAATTTAAATAAAATAAAAATATTAAAATATTAGATATGTAATTATTGTGATAACAATGGTCGGCAACAAGCAAAGCAAAGTCTGAAGAAAGAGCTTTGTTATGTGATTTTTATTGACTTTAGCGTGCTGAATCAACATTTGTACCTCGATTTTCATTATTCCCAGTATTCCCTAGCTTTCCGAATAAGGACAACAATGTAAAATATTTGCCGTTTTAAGCATTGACGTTGGAAGACCATTCTAAGTCGTACAATGGCCCCTCCAAACTTGCTGTTGAAACCTCCCCCCCCCCCCCCTATTTAACTTTACTTTTTTGCACCCTTTTAAGTTGTTTACGACTGGTGCTTCAAATCAAACAAGCCGTTAAGAAGTTATAGTGAAATAATTTAGCGTGGTCGCCTTGTTTAGGGTAAAATATTAGGCATGAACATAAAAAAATTAAACGAGTTGAGATCACAATATTCCATATGTTTATGTTCACCTAATGGTTGCAAATGGGACCTATTTTTTTGCAACCCATTGTAATTAACCTTGATTCCCGGAATTTCTGTTTCTGTATTGCTAATTCACTAACAATTATTTTGCCAAAATACTTATCTATTTCATAAGCAATAAACTAACAATATTAGGAGCTGGTTCCTCAACCAAAGTGTAAACTGATTATTCGAATGTACAAAATTTGGTACAACTTTACAACAAATACTGATATAGGCATTGCACTGTTTATATTTGTACTAGCTGTTCCCGCCACGTCATGGGCGTTCTGACAATATTATGCTCGATTTTGCTTTCAAAGTATTCCACACCAATTGTACGACTCTTGCCTTTATAGTGCTTCAACTATGTTTCATTTATTTACTTTATATAAAGATCCCCATCCCTGGAAAAAAATTTTTAAATTTATAAAAAAAATTATTGTAAAATACATCCAGTAGTTTCTACGTGATGCGAAAATGTAAAGTAGACAGACAGAAAGACAGACAGACGGAAATGAGTTACCATTTTATTATGTGAATATATGTAGATCATACATGGGACTAATTAATTATATTGAGTAATTAATTGGCATTGAATTATAAATAATGCTAATAATTTTTTTTTTCATTACAATTGTTTCCATTAATGGTATTGTTTTTTAATGAAAAAGTTTCATTAGTAATTGTTTAAAAAACAAAATCATTACCATTAATCAATGATTAAATTATAAAAAAGCATTATCATTATTGGCCACATTTGCAATCAACCTTTTTTAGTGATGTTTTTAAAGAAAACCCACCTTAATTCTCTGCTCTTCTATTATGTTTATTCTTTCATATAAAAACAAACAAAAATCAGAAAAAATATATAAAAAATTTCTGAAAATAAAATTTTATGACTAATTTTTAACCTGTTGGCTATTGCATAGTACACATTTTCAAAACTAGAGTGAATGCAATGATAGTGCCTCACTAGATTGAATAAAAAGTTTCAGATTTAGAAAAAGAATGACCTGGCATAAAATTGATACTTCATTCGTAGTTATTTAAAACCTTCTGCGATCATAAATTTGTGTTTAACAAAACAATGATTTTTTCATCAATTATACTTAGTAATTATACGATTTCATTATATTTTCATTGCTATTGGCAAAAACAACTGTAATTAAAAATAAATCAGTAGCATTAAATGGTAGTTAAATTTTTTTTCATTGTAACTACTTGAAATAATGCTAATGACAATTCAATGCCAATGAAAAAATCCCAGGTATGGTATAGATATAGCTAATGAAAATCTAATAAGTTGCTTGTGCTGCTTCTAGCACAAGCATACAATTTGATAGTATATTTTCAGGCACCACTGTTTTAAAATAATATAAGTATTTTTTTAAAAAAGGACCTTTGAAAAATAAACACAGGTTTCAGAGTAATTTCAGTAAAAATTTTTCTTTTAAAAAATATCTTTACAAAAATTTGTTTATAAAAATATTCATTTAAAAAAATTAAATTGATAAAGGGATTTGTAATCATGAGTATTTTTTAAAATTAGCGTTTTTTAAAATACCTTTTCTAAAGTACCTAGCAAACGTTTGAAGTTCTACGGCTGGGCTCTATTTCAAACATGATTTTATTGTAACCGCACAAAGATCTACAAAAAAAAAGACGCAGCTCTAACGAAATGAAATATTGCAGCACATAATTTTTCTTTTTTCCTAGACATATTCTGTCTGTGCAAACGCAGACAATACCACAAAGACATCATATAGATTTCTTCGCTGCAAATATTGCAAAGTGTGATCAAACTAAGAAAAACAAAACTTTTGAATCTACTTAAAAATAAATGATCGGTGACGGCTTCGTACTTATCAACTACTAGTACATACATACATACATACATACATACATACATACATACATACATACATACATACATACATACATACATACATACATACATACATACATACATACATACATACATACATACATACATACATACATACATACATACATACATACATACATACATACATACATACATACATACATACATACATACATACATATATATACATATGGATGTGCGTGTAATAATATTCCTACTTTTACTTTGGTTATATATAAAGCTGTTAATAAACTTTGCTTTTTTATGCAAAACTTAAAATTGAATAATTAACTCAAAACAGTCATCCCTTTTTTGACAGTTTATTTAATTTTCGTTGGTTTTAAATATTGAAACAGTTTGTGCCAAAATTTCTGTAATTTTATTCTTGTCTCAGTTTAATTTAATTTTTTTACATTTGAATTTTATTCTCTTTTAAACATTAATTGTTTTGATTTAAATACTTCGTGCACAATTTTTCTGTGTAATTTATGTGCAGACCTGCCGCCATTCATTTTAAAATTTCAAAATAAATTATCTTGGAAAACACAACTTTCTCAATAATTTTTTTTTCATTTCCACAGTTGGCGAATTAATTTTAGTTTCAGCTGTTTTTGGAATATTCAATTTATTATTATTGTTTTCCCACACAATATTTAGTTCGTTTCAGTTTAAATATAAAAATGACTACAATATTGAATAAGTAAGAATATTTCAAGACATTTTCAATGATTTAATCTGACTGTAATTGAAAGGCAATTGTAAAAAAAATTTTGAATAAAATATTATTTTGACCCAAAAATATTTTCAAACTTTATTGGTTTTTTTATATGTAAATTTCTAGATAATTGAAACTAAAAAAAAATTCGTTATCACATTTTAATGGCAAAAGTAATAAAACTGCAAAATATTTTGTTGATTTTCAAAATTCAAGAGAGTAGAAATTTAAAAACCAAATTGTTTGGTTTGAATCATTTTTCGCTTTCAGTTTCCTTTCAGCTCGATGCTCAACGACACTTAAGAATACGTACTTTAAGACATTTTTTTCGGTAAAGACCGTTGTCACTGGTTGTTGTTTTGGTACGTTTAATGCAGTACATCGACGGTCTTCACCGAAAGGTATGACAACAGCAAGGCGAATTCATACTAGGTGTGAGCAGTAGGACAACAACTACAACAAAACAACAACTTTGACATTAGATTAACAGATATAAAACAATGTATTTTTTGACTAGACATTAGGAAAAAACGAGAGCAAAAACAATCAGCTGGGCTATCGACTCCACCTGGTATGAATTCGCCTTGGACAACAGTACACTTTATTGCTTTAAGTTAAATTTGTACCTTTATCGTGTTCACTAATCATTTTTGTTTCGTTTTAAATAAAGAACAAAAAATATTTCTCTGCGCGACTTTTTTTTCTAACTTTGACGAATTTTAGGGATTTATATTAAATTTAGTTTTTGTGATTTACTAAAAATACTTTTAAAACTAACAAAAATTATAGATATTATGAGCAAAATCTTACAAAAAATTACTTGCTGTCTTGTAGTTGTCAGCGTCCTCTTATTCGGAATATATTTTATGGGCACTGCATTTATTTCACAAGAGCAGTGCCAGCGCTGTCGTCAGCGTACTGCTAATTTCGAATTTGACTTTTGTTTTCAAATTAATCCCCACAAAATTTTGACTCTAACTGCTGCAAATGGTTTAGTGTGGCCTTAGTCTGTTACCGACCGCCACCACGAGGACGTATAAGTCGAACTACTGAAAGTTCACCAAGCCGCGGTGAGCCATACACTTGTGGATACCAACCCACTTTGGACTTTGTCTAACTCATTGATTTCCTTGGGTTTGTCGCCACTATGAAGATGTCTTTGATTTTCCAAAATCCATTATTAAATGACTCTTTTTTTCAAAAATTTTAAATTTCCAAGTATTTTTTATAAGATTTTTTTAAAGAACTAATGATTCCCGCCCCCTCCCATATAAGATATTTTATTTTCATTCGAATTAAACAACTTATTGATAAGTGTTCCTACCCAAGAAAAACTATTTTGTTTTATAAAAACCAAATCTTATGTGTGTTTATGAAACACCTTGAATATTTTTTTAGAAAACATTTGCTTTAAAAAATTCTAATCAGTATTGAAAACAATGTTTCATCATTAATTTAAAATCAAAAATATTTTGCAGCTAATTAAACAAATAATATGCATAAGTTGCTAATTTGTTTGCTAATAAGGTCAAAGAAAAAAATTCGATAAATTATTTTTTTGTTGTTTATATTTAAATCCTATAAAAATTTAAATTATTTTTAAGTGGAAGAGATTTCGTTAAATAGATGTAGGTTAATGGGTCTTAAACATTGATATAAAAATAATTTTTAATTCTTGTGAAACTCTGTTACTGAATAGATCATTCCGGTGTTAACGAAATCCTAGCCTAGGTGCCTAGCTTCCTGACTATAAAGAATTTTGTCAGGAGAAATACCGACAATCTCAAATTTTGTAAATTAACACAAAAACTATTACATAATAATGAAAGAGTGAGTTTAAAAATAACAAATAAACTTTTAGTAGTTTAATATTTGCTCTCAGCCCACAATAAACAATATTCTGAAAGTCTCGTTTAAAGTCTGAAATTAGAAATTCGACTCAACAGATACAAATAATTTGAATAAACAAGAACGTCCATCAAAACATACTCTACAAGACAACAAGTAATTCGTCTTTTCATAGTTTAAATCTGACAGCAGCATACATCGCTCCTTAATACGTATATCTGCTCCTGCAGATATACGTGTAAGCAAAAAAAAACCCCTTCTTAAGTTTGCTGTTGAAGTTTTCACAATATATGTATGCTTTAGGGAACATAAAAAATCACAATTTGCTTGATTTCGTCATCATAATAAAATTTCTATTCACATTTAATCATCAAACAATACTCAGAGTTTAATAAAATCATCATCGTGCTGTCAAACGCTCTTTTAGTCAGTTGAGAGTCTAGTAATCGAACATGTTTTATTCACATTTAATAATTAAGCCAAACCTCAAAGATGTGGGGCCTCGATGTCATTTTTGCAAAAAATGATCATTTACTCAAGCTCATATTTTGCAAACCGTTTGGAATTTTGATATACTCTCTGAGGCAAAGTTGTAGCTCTTGTCATAAAGAACAAAATTGTGAACATATAAAATCAAAAAAACTTCATCTTCAAGGTCAAAAAACTTTAAAAAATTCATTTTTTTTACCTTTTTTCCCCTGTTAGGTCCATAGGTAGCAAACCGTTCAAAATTCAACGAAACAATCCACTACAAAAATGGACCTAAGATCTCAGTAAACAACTTTCTAGAACATATGAACTTCTTAGGAATGATTCTTAACACCGTTTAGGTAGCGCTTATGTAGGCGGGAAATTTTTCACAATTTTTGTTCTTTATGACAAGAGCTACAACTTTGCCTCAGAGAGTATATCAAAATTCCAAACGGTTTGCAAAATATGAGCTTGAGTAAATGATAATTTTTTTGCAAAAATGACATCGAGGCCCCACATCTTTGAGGGACCATAAAAAAAAACATGGAGGACTTTGGCCAAAACTGGGAGACAGGGGTCTTTTTTTTGGTCTTTTATCACGTAGTGGTGTCCGTATATGGTAATTTGTTCCGTGTTGCACTGTGTAATTGTATGGTTAAAAATATCCTACATTTGAACTGAGGTACTAAGATTGCTCTTTACAAAATTATATTAAAATTCATCCAGTATTTTTTACGCGATGCGAACACAGATAGAGGGACGAACAGACAAAAGAAAAAAAGAAAATTAAGGTCTTTTTGGTAACTATATGACTGGACGTTGGTGCAGTTTCAAGTACTTGATGAAAACAGAAACTCAAGGAACCAATGTCAATTATCAAAATATCGTAGTATAAAAGTTTTGATTTGTCTTGTTTTGATTTTTTGTTTGTTTTTTACTTAATGCCAAACTTTGGTGCAATTGATGCTGATTTGGTACATTTTTTTTTATTGTTAGGTCGGTATAATTTAAACATAGTAAGATCCCAGCACTGATTCCATATCGATTAGTATTTGAGCCAGCAACAAAATTATTCTGTTACAGTTTTTATTATATGTACAGATTACTTAAAAAACTACAGATGAAGTGCAACATGGTATAATTTACAGCATCAAAAATCATACTGAATTATTTTTGAAAGTCGAGCATTACTGGAATTCAATGTTGAAAGTGCGCTTTCATTCATTGGAATTACCAATTCTTCAATGGCGGCTATATCCTTTTAAGTTCTTAATTTTTTAATATTATTTTTATTAAAATCATCTTTAAATATGAAAAAAATTTACCTTTATAACTTATTCATTATCCATTTTAGCATTCGAGAGCTTAAAATGAATTAATAATAAAGCAAAATAGCCAAACAAATCGCCAACTGATTTAAAAACTTAAAAAAGTCGACAAATCAAAAATTAGATCGCCAAACAAATAGGTTTGAAAATCCTCACGTTTGGCGAGAAAACACCGTATCTAACAACCCTGGTTACAAATATGGTGATGTATCAGATACAAACGCGTTGATTTTTATATTTTGTATATTCTTCTTCGTTGTTGATCGAGTCGATCCGAATTGATTCATATTGAGAGTTAGATTATTAAATTACAGTGCCAGCAAGAATTTAAAATCAACAGGGAATATGAGAGTATGAACCAATTTGATCATTTAAATGCAAAGGCATGCTTTTGGGTGTTGAGTATGTATAAGCGTTTTTTCAAATACACTTGCCGTTCCCTGGTATGCTTTGTGGTCTGACTTTCAGTTAGAATTTTTAATTTTTGCAAGCATTGGATTTATTCTTCGGCTAGATCATTCGTTAGTTTCTAAAACAGTTGGCTTCAAAAAGAAGCTCGATGTGTGGGTGCCACACCATTTAACACCAAAAACCATGATGTATCGAATTTCCGTCTGTAAAGCCTCCAAAACCGGAATCAAATCGACCCTTTTTTTAAACGGATGGTGCCTGGGGATGAGAAATGGGTCAAATACGACATTATTGTGGCTTGCATTATCGCCTTTATCAAATAAAAACTATAAAATGTACCCTACTTTCTCTTTTTTGACTTTAATTATTAACACCCTGTAACTCATAACTGAATGGACCAAACAATAAGCAGTAAAAAAATATTGTTAATGTGAAATTTTACCTTGACAATGAACATAACTATGAAATTGTTTGATCGATATTTTCTGATTTATTGATCACTACAGCTATCTACCTAAAAAAAATTGGATTCATTTTTTCCCAACCTATTATTATGTAACTAATATCTCCAGTCATTAAATTAAATATAAGCGTGATATTAAGCATAGTTCTTTGGCTTTGTACAGACAATAGCCCAAATTCAGCAAATCTGGTTTTATAGTACGGCAGATTGGCGAAATAACAGAAAGTTTTTTGAACAGATTCAATTTTATTACTATGATAGATATATTGTGGGTCCCAAACGACAGACCCGTATTCTTGCTAATGAAGTATAAAGCTGTTTAGTGGTATGAGTATCAGTGAATTCTTTGGCCCATCGTTTGATGAAAGCAAGTATTCCGCGGGCTTCATTTGAAGTCATAGTTATGCGTTGAATAAAATTTAATTTAGCATGTAATGAAATACCCAAATCTAGGATCGAATTAACCATTTCCAACTGATAATCCTCAAAAAACGGATAAATTCTCCTGGAGTAATGTATATCTCTGCACTTTTTTAAATTTAACTCTATAAAGTTTGTAGTGTAAAATAAAAATTAGACTATCGAGATCCTGTTGCAGGGAGTTGTGGTTGACGGAGTTGTTGTAACTAAAAAATATTTTTTTTTATATCATCAGCGTATATAAGATCATTTGAAAAGTTCATAGCAGTAGGTAAATCACTGATAAAAAGCGTAAATAAAATTGGATCAAGATTGCTACCTTAAGGAACTCCCGATTTTACAGTAATAGATTTAGATATTGAAATCTTGAAATACGTTGGTATCTGCCAATTAGATATGAGCTTATCCAGTTCTAACAGGTGTTGGTGAAACCTATTAATTAATTATTTTTTAATTGAATTTGTCAAATGCTTCACTACAGTAAGTCTAAATGACATCATTATGTTGACCATTAGTATATCCTCAGACAACTTCGCTCGAAAGTTGTAGTAGATTTCTTGTTGTTGAATATCTTTTACGAAAACCATGCTGACAAAGAGTCATTACTGTGAAAACTTGATATCATTAATCACGGGTAATACATTTTTCGAAAAGCTTGGTATTCGCACATAATTTCACTATAACTCTGTAGTTCGCAATGCCAGACTTATTTCCTGATTTAAATAGCATCGCCAAGCACGGGCACAATTAATTAGTATGCTGCTAATAACGCCATCAGGACCTCAGCTGAATGAAGACTTAAAGTTTAGCAGGATACTTTTAAAATGAAAAAACCCTTAATGCTGAAATCAAAATCGACAATGGCGTTGTATCTTATAATTTCTGTGGCAATAAGGAAAAAGTACCTAAGTCTGATTTTTAAGTTTTGTAGGAGAGCAATTTTAAACTTTAAAATAAATTTTTTTAAAAAATAATTTATCTTTAAAGCTTACCTATGGGAGTCAAACGTATGATTTTGAAAAATATCTTATATCTACCAAAAGTACGCAGGCGTTGCAATTAATAAGTTGTAAAAGGGGTTTCTATGATTTTGAAAAATATCTTGTAGTTTCTTAAGCTTTTTTCCAAACACGATTCGGCACTGAAAAAAGATAAGCAGAAAGTTTTTTTGCTATAACTTCCTGAAAAATAGTACAAAATAATTGAAACTTTGCACATGGGTACTTTGAAGTACGGAGATTTCAAAGCTGCCAGTAACTAAATTTTTGCTTAAGTCGACTTAGGCACTTATTTTTTTTGCCACAGATTTGTATTTAATACAATTAGTATAAAAAAAATTAAAATATTTAATAAATTTTTTTTAATATCTTTGACAATTATGTAAAAGTAAGGCGCTGTTCTTAAACCAATCTTTGAAAAGCAATTTAGAAAAATATATCTATTTATTCCACATTACAAGAGCTAGAAGCAGTTAGTTATAGTCACACTTTACAGTGCCGTTGTTATTGTGCTTAAAATCAAATTCCTAAAAATTACCGAGATTGTTTTATTAAAAATAAAAATATTTCATTTTTTTTAGAAGAATTCAAAAACTGACGTAATTTAAGTTTTTTTATTTAAGCAATTACATTTTTTGAATTCCATTGAAAAAACTAAAGCATTTGAAAATTCTTTCACAAATATTTAAATGTAAATATTATTTTTCATCTTTTGTTTTGTAAAGCTTGTTTTTTATTTTTTTTTTTATGATGCTCCCTTTATTAAAACATTAATTCAACACACACTGTTGTAAGTTTTTATTTACGCATTTGTTGTATTATTTTAGGTATTTTTTAACATTTGAAAATAAACAATTTCAAGCAAAGGTGTGAGAATTGTAAAACAAATTGTTTAATTTATTTTAAAATAAAGTTGATTGAAAAAGATTTTTTTCGAAATGTAAAATTTCGTTATTGCCTGTACGCAATTGTTAATTTTTAATTAATTACTTTTAATCGCACCTTTTTCAATTTGATTTTTTTTTATTTTCAGTATTTAAATTTACATCACTCGCACGCCTTTTACACCGTCGATCGTAGATATTTCATACCGTACACTTGCGTTACTCGGACGAGACTAAAAAGAAAAATAATTGTTTTAGCAACCGATAGTTGCTGTCGTTAACGTTGCTTCGCGACGTTGCCGATGTTGTCTGGTTGTTTGAACAGCAACATAAAATATCAACAACATAATAATGATCACGTTTATCTGACGACGTCTACTTGCTGCGAAAATGTTCTGTTTGTTTGCTAAGACTGGTTGACTGTCTGGCTAGCTTGTGATCCGGCCTTTGAAATGGTCTTCCACATGGAATTAAAGCGTAAAAAGTTGTATGAAATTAAATAAAGCTCTGAGTACGAAACATTTTGTTACTTTGCCAGCCAGCCCGCTCGCTGTCTGTTTGTTATATTTATTACCTTTAAAATGCTTCCAAAGATATTTGATTCAGGGATGGAAAAGTTAATACGATCGTTCTTTTTTACATTATCATATGTAGTATAGGTAAATTATAGTAATTCTGAAAAAATCGATGTCAGGATATCAACAGATCTTTACGTTTTGAAGTCTCCTAAATCCATTTTTACTGTTTTTGCAATAATGTTTGTGGGTGGGTTTAGACGGTCATACCATTTAATATATGAAATGAAATTCAGTATGTGCTTTTGGTTTATGGTGATGAAGAGGTATGTATATACTTCATGGGCATAATCGGAAAGGGGGAGAAGTTGTTTACTTGACACCCCAAACCTAAAACAATTAATTTTTTCTATTCAAATATTTTGAAGTATATTTTATTCTATATGTAATATATACATAAAAATACATGTTTCCATGAGTAATGATAAAGTTGTCTGTAGGACACTTCAGATTTTTTGCTTTAGTAAAATCAAAAATTATTTGGAATTTTGAAAATTTAATTATTACACAGGGCAACAGCAAAAATATGCTCGAGTAACTACTATATACATTTGATGAATCATGGCTACCTTAGTACAAAAATGGTAAAATTTTTAAATTCTATGGATAGATTTTTTTTTTAAATTTTTTTTTAAAATTGCAATTTTTTTGAGACGTTTCTTCAAATAATTAATGATAACTCAAAAACTACTAGTCCGATATTATTAAAATAAATTCAGAAAAATTAAGATTTGCATAGCCTTTAATTCGTCTATATATCGCGTTTCAATCGGATCAATAGTATCGGAGTTATAATAAAAAACTTAAGAAAAAAATATATTTTTTACGTAAAAATGGCAAAAATTTTCGTTTTAAAAAAATCATAAAAAATCGAAAACGGCAAAAAACTTCCAGATTCATTTTTTTATCGCATAGCGACATATAATAGCAACAAAATGAGATATCGACCATAAAAATCGATTGATTTTTTTCGAATTTATTCACAATTTAGTGAATTCGCTCATTTTCACAAAATTTTAGTTTTTTGCTTGATATACGCATTATAGCGGGTTTTCAAATGTGTGAAAAACATAAATTTTCCAATTTCAAGGGGTGCATGCCGGATTAATGTTAGATTTGATGAGAAACTTCCACCCACAAAATTTTAGTCGAATTCGACAACGTTAACACGTAGCGCATAGGCCCCAAATCTGAAAAAAAGCGTTTAAATCGAAAATAATTGACAAATTTTCAGTTTTTGCAAAATTAACGCTATTTATTTCCCCTTTTGCAAAAAAGTGGATCCTGGTCCTTAGGGCAAACACAATGAGATTTACAATAAGCTACATGTCTTTAAGTTTTCGAGTTATTACAATTTTCACTGGCCATTATATGTCCTTGAGAACTTGTCGAAGACAATTTACAAAAACATTTTACTTTTAAAATTTTTTCTTTTTTTCTTTTTTAACAATAAAATATAAAATTTCGCTAAAATTGACTGATATCTTCCTATTACACAACGCAACAAAATAAAAAAATTAGATGCTTTTGAAACCACTATACAATATCCAGGTACTACCAAAGTGTTTTGGATGAATGAGAAATGTATGGCAAAACAAGTACGCGAAATACTGTTTTGGGCAAAACACGTATTTCTGTGGGACACGTGTTACTGTGGAAATACAGTATTGAATGTAGAAAATTGTTTGGAACAGATCTTTATGGCATTTTTATGATTTTCAGAATTAAAAAAAGTAAGCAATAAAGGAAAAGTTTTTTAATTTTTACGATTTCAGTAGAAATCTGATAAACGATGAAATGCTCCTTTTCTGTTGGCTACCTGTCGCCCTTGCTTCATTTTGACAATTGCGGCGGCAAAGTAATAAACGTTCATAAATTTGCGTGCACGCCGAATTGGGTTTTTCCGCTGGCTACCTGTAAAGATTGATTTTTTGCATAGCATTCCTTAATGTTTTTTACGATTCTTGGGAATAGGTAAAAAATAGGACCACATTAAGGGTTGTTCGAAATTTTAGTATCATTATTTATAAGAGCTCCTTGAGCCATTTCTATTCATTCAACAAGTGTTTGCGGTAACAGAAGCATAATTTTCAATCAGCCATGAGCAAGAAAACTAGAACATTTTTATGTAAAAACAATCCGGACTCATTTTGTTATGTGTGCGGCCAATATATTAACGAAAAAAAACGGAAATGCTTCTCAGCTTCATTTCAAAAGTCATATGAAGATTGCTTTAATATAAATCCGAAGAATTTTAACGAACATTGGCTATACCAAATACCCTTGTTTTTTATGTTTATGGGACAGCAGAGCTAAGTCAGAACACTGGAAGAGAAAACAATGGCCTTATAGGGAAACACTGGACCCAGGTATGAGGAATGTTATAAATGTACCTCTGGTGCCCCGAGATCGCATGATATTACCCCCTCTTCACATTAAACTTGGTCTGATGAAACAATTTGTTAAAGCACTTAACAAAGATGGTGAATGTTTCCAGTATATTTCAAGGAAGTTTAAAAGTTTGAGTATGGAAAAGCTGAGAGCAGGAATATTTGACGGCCCACAAATTCACAAATTGGTCAAAGATACCGATTTTCTCAGTTCAATGTCAGAAATTGAGAAAAATGCATGGGATTCGTTTGTATGGGTTATTCAACATTTCTTAGGAAATAACAAGGATGATGATTATGTTGCGCACGTTGAAGAGATGTTAACTCACTTCCAGAATCTTGGATGCAACATGAGCATCAAGTTACATTACCTTCACAGTCACTTAGATCGTTTTCCTGAAAATCTAGGAGACTTAAGTGAGGAACAGGGCGAACGATTTCACCAAGATATTCGGACAATGGAGGAAAGATACCAGGGTCGCTGGGATGCACACATGATGGCAGATTTTTGCTGGAGTATTCAGAGCAACACTTCGTTATTCAATAATAGAAAATGTCATAAAAGAAAATTCCAAAGTTTGTAGTTTATAATATTTATTTATTTATTTCCTTATTTTATATGTTGTAATAAATTTAAATAATAAAATATAAAATAAAAGAAAATACATGAATAAAACAATGAAATGCATTTTCGATCTATTCCATCGATTTGACTTAGTTACATTTTTTTGTCAATTGCCTTCGGCAAGTAACTTGAAAACTGTTTAACCGATTTAAAAGATATGTAGCTTATTGTAAATCTCATTGTGTTTGCCCTAAGGACCAGGATCCACTTTTTTGCAAAAGGGGAAATAAATAGCGTTAATTTTGCAAAAACTGAAAATTTGTCAATTATTTTCGATTTAAACGCTTTTTTTCAGATTTGGGGCCTATGCGCTACGTGTTAACGTTGTCGAATTCGACTAAAATTTTGTGGGTGGAAGTTTCTCATCAAATCTAACATTAATCCGACATGCACCCCTTGAAATTGGAAAATTTATGTTTTTCACACATTTGAAAACCCGCTATAATGCGTATATCAAGCAAAAAACTAAAATTTTGTGAAAATGAGCGAATTCACTAAATTGTGAATAAATTCGAAAAAAATCAATCGATTTTTATGTTCGATATCTCATTTTGTTGCTATTATATGTCGCTATGCGATAAAAAAATGAATCTGGAAGTTTTTTGCCGTTTTCGATTTTTTATGATTTTTTTAAAACGAAAATTTTTGCCATTTTTACGTAAAAAATATATTTTTTTCTTAAGTTTTTTATTATAACTCCGATACTATTGATCCGATTGAAACGCGATATATAGACGAATTAAAGGCTATGCAAATCTTAATTTTTCTGAATTTATTTTAATAATATCGGACTAGTAGTTTTTGAGTTATCATTAATTATTTGAAGAAACGTCTCAAAAAAATTGCAATTTTAAAAAAAAATTTTTTAAAAAAAAATCTATCCATAGAATTTAAAAATTTTACCATTTTTGTACAAAGGTAGTCATGATACATGAAAATTATATAGTGGTTTTAAGAGCACATGAAATTTTTTTTATTTTGTTGTGCTGTGTTATTAGTCGAACTGTTTATGTATTACATACAATGAAATTTATAATCAAGCTTAAGTTCGTTTTTATACATATAAGATGGTAAATATTAAAAGTAAAAATATTCAACAAGAGGGAATCTTAAGGTAGTGGTAGACTTCGTTCTCACCAACTGACGATTGATAATTGAATACAAGTTTTCTCGTATTCCTTTATCTGGGTTTGGTTGGTTACAACTAAAACACTGCCCTAAGTAGATTAGATACAAGTAGTGCTGATGACGGACGTGGCTGTCTAGAAAATGTGAATTCCACTCGTGCTGGTGTCTAAAAATAAAATTTTCCCAATTTTTCTTTAATATTATCACCTAATTTGTAATTTAATTAATTCTTTCTTAGAGAGAATAAAAACGAACTTAAGCTTGATTATAAATTTCATTGTATTATTTGGAATGTTTTTTTTTTTGTTTGCACAAATTCATAACTTTTCAATGTTTTTAGCTAATAACTAATAGAAATTAATAAGAAAAAAGATGTTGATTTAGTACTAAAAGTAATATTTAAAAATATTTGTTGTACTGAAAAAAACTTAGTTTTCTATCCCTGATTTGATTGTGCGTTTCTGTTAAATTATTTACATTAATAGAGAATAATGTTTGCATTTGTATTCTCTCAAAATTTTGCGTATAAATTACACTTTTAAAAATTCTCGAATAATTACATTTTAGCTGTTGGTATTTTATTTAAAAATCAACATAAAATTTTATATTGATTTTAACTATAAATAAATATTGACGATAACTTATTTTTACTTCGATAATTTTTCACAATTTTTGGTCCAATTTTCTATTATTCTTTTTTGGGCAATTTTTAATTTTTAAAAGGTGATTGATTATTGATTCGGAAATTTTTCTGTTTTGTTTCTGGACAGTTTTTCATAGGGTCATTTTGCGTGCAGACTGTTGTTATAATAGACTTTTCAAATGATACTCTGTAAATTTAAAGGGTCTACCTATTCCAATTCGAAAATAAATTCGTGTAACACCCTATAAGTTTTCTTTTATATTTGTTGTTGTATCGGAAATAATTTTACATATTCTGTGTTAGTTTTAGGTGGCTGACTATTAAGGTTAAAAATTATATAGTTTTAATAATATACTGTGTGCAAGTTTCAATTGTCTGCTTCTTAAGGTTCAAAACTAATGCCATATACACCTAATTCTATTTTTACACAGTAGATTGGTTCCAGAAAAATCAGTGTAAAAAAAGACATTGATCATATACAAAAATAGGTGATTGGTTCCTTATCTCTAAAACCTAATAAAATTAGTGAAAAACAAGAATTTTTTTAAGAACATGAAATCATGTTTATTTTACTAAATCATGTAGGTATGTATGTATTTGCACCGTTTATTTGCATCTTTAGTGTATGATGAAGACTTAACAGATAGTTTCGTTCCAGAAATCAACGATTGCCTAATTGAATTTTAATTTTTTTATAGTTCTTACTGTAGCTTCGTTTAAACCGAAAATTTTGCTAAGAAATGTAAAGCCTTCTCCATTTCGAAGGCGATCTAAAATTGCAATTTTGTTTTCTAAAGAAATGGCATTAAGTTGTAGTTTTTTATTTGTAGTTTCCGTCGTCTTCTTGTAGAGATCAATTGATAGTTCACAAAATATTGACACATTTCAATTACTCTAACAAGTAAAAATACTTGTTTGCAGAAAAAGGGAATTCCTCTAAATTTTTTATATAAAAATATTTCGCAAAACTTAAATTTTACAAATAAAATCTAAGCCCAAATGTTTTTGAATCGTGTTAAATGGAATAAAATCGTGTAAAAAAAATATTTTTTTTATTTTTAAACCGTCTTCAATCAAACCCGTGTAAAAACAGAATTGGGTGTATGTGAAAACCACTTAGCTATCGGAACACCCTATAATATTTAGTAATAAAACTTTTATGCTAATAAAACTTTTTTCCCGAGTATACTTTTTACGATTCTAAATATATAGAGGACTTTAACACAGACTGGCAGACATTGTACAGAAAAGAAAAGCTTTACGTTTTTACCCTTTGTGTGCGGAACCCTTATAAAAAATATAATCAACATCGTCGTAGTTAAAAAATGTTTAAGGCGCAAGTAAAAAAATTTAAGTAAACAATTTTACTATATTTTATTTTTATTTTTTACCAAATTTTCCACAAGATCAATCAACGACATTTTCTCCTACAAGATGCAGAAAAATGACGCTATCAAATCAACAAAGTATCAAGTTAAAGATCGTGATCATTGTGTACAAAAATGTTCAATTGCCCCTCAATCTACAACGAATTGCAAAACATGAAATTGAATCGTAATAGACGAACACAAATCCACATTCCCAAACACAAACACAGACACAAAGTCACCCAAAATGTTTTAACGCTCAAAGAAAAGATCTTAAATGGTACGCTATACTAAGTAAGACTGATATCTGGGATTGTGTAGGTCAAAATATAATAAAATTATCCAAAAATGATTAGAGAAAGTTTAAAACTAAAACAGTTTATTGAAGTTTTTTTGTTTTTTTATTTATTTTGCAGAATTTTTTTAAATAAATTGAAGTATTAAAAAAAAAATGTTAAAAAATTTGGCAAGTTTTCTAAATATATAATTTATACATATCGTGTGGTATGTTTGAAAATTAGCCAATGTACAGTGGAGCAAAATCAAAATATTTTGGAAATAACTCAGCCAGGTGTAAAGGGCTAAGCCGATTAATCCAAAATATGACATGAGGAGTATCTGAGCTTAACACGTTCATTGTGGGGGAGAGCTTAACACGTTCATTGTGGGGGAGTGCCCCACACGTCCGATTTTTTTTTTTTTTGCATAATCTGTGTATTTCGGATAAGCCCTAATAAATATAAATATCTACATCTTTGAAAATGTATATAAATAGCTAAAAGAGTGTTTTTGTTAATAACCCACATATGGGCTGTGGACTCCATGAAACAAAATCTGCTATAAATCGTCTTCAGAGTCCACAGGCCACATGTGAGCTGCGAATATTTTTAGCTTTTATAATTCGTTTTCTATAGCGATTTTCTTTTTTTACAGACAGCGTTATTCACCAAGACAAAATAAAACACTATTAATTAGACTTTAAGCCATAATGAGTCGAAAAGCGAAATATACGGACGATGAATTAAGAAGAATATTAGAAGAGAGTGATTTTGAAGCTAACGAGATTTCCTCCATGTCCCAGCACATATTTTGTTTTTTATGGTCTGTTCTGTGAAGTCCAAGTCAAATAAACGATATTCTCTCAACGTCCACAATTTTAAAGCTCTTTAAATTTGTTGGGTAAACAGCCCACATATGGGCAGTGGACTGCTGGTGCTTTCCGTTCATAGCCCATATATGGGCTGTGGACAGTGAACGTGTTAAGTTTTGACTCTAGGCATCATCCAATTGCCAGGGGTGACGCTATGTGGTCTCAAAATTGGGTACCTCGTATCTGCAAATTTTGAGCTTGGCATTTCGTTAATTTTTGTTTGATTTAAAAAAGTTGTAGATAGTCTATGGACCATTTTAAAATGGTCCAGTGTTATCAAAACATTGAGTACAATTTTAACAATTTTTTTAACCTTTTCTGGTAGTTAGCGAGCAAAATTTAAAATATTCTGGAAAAATTTCAAGATTTTTTTCTTTTAAAGCATCATGTTGTAGGTATTAACTAGACCTTTAAGAACATGTACAAAGGAAAAAAAACTCTATAAGAATTCACAGGTGCCAAGTACCCAACTTGCCAGTGGATGCAAGTGGATGCTACCCAGCGTCAAAACTGAAACTCTGAAACTTCTCTGCTATGCTCATGTCAAATTTTGTATCAATCGACCGAGCCCTTTAAAAATGGCTGAGTTATTTCCAAAATATTTTGATTCTACTCCACGGTGCAATGTAGGACTTGTGAAAAAAGCATACTTTATTCTTCAGATTTTAGTGCCTCCATAGTCTGATTGGTAGTGCGCTAAAGTAGCATTCTGGGAGTTGCGGGTTCGCATCCCCCCAACGAATCAGAGTATTTCTGCAGGCAAGCTGAAAGCTTCGCAGGAGTGTTGTCTATTAAAAAAATTCAGATGAATAACATTTTGCGCAAACTAGACTTCATGTAGATATCGTATATAAAAATTTATAGTATCCATTGATCTAAGCTGAATAAATATACGAGGGTACTTTAATATGTTTTTTAGAAAATCAATAAAGAATAATAATTAATATTGTGGTGTCATAAAACGTTTCGTGAAACGCAATCACAGAAAAATAAGATAGTAAGAAGAAGTGCATGGCCGTTAGGAAACCTCTGCGGAAATAATAGACAATGACCCATGAGTTAAAGTGTGCGACCCAGTTGAGGTCCAGGGTATATTACACTGTGATTTTATCTGGAAAACTGGTAAAGTTCTTTACAAATTCTAAGAAAACCAAAAACAGTTAACTTTTCCGGAAAACAAAAATTTTTTATGTAAATAAAGCTTAAAAAGGGAAGGTTAGTACCAGGAATTCACAAGTAATTTGAAATAAATCAGTTTAAAAATCAATAGTTCCTCACAAATTCTAAGAAAACCCCAAGCAGTTGACTTCTCCGGAGAACCTAAACTCCTAGTCTGAATAAAGCTTATACATTTTGAAAGAGGAGTTTAATACCAACAATTCAGTACTTTGAATTAAATCTGAGTAACCGTTCATGAGAAAACCGAATTTTAACGGTAAGAGGGTAGCCACGTTTGTTCACAAACGAGAATAAAGGAATTTTGTGAAACATAAAACAATGCCAGTAAATCAATCTAGAGTAATCTAGATTAAGTTTTCGAAGAAGAAAAACCAGCGAGTGTACAGTGGGGCAGAATTTAAATATTTTTTTAGAGCATGGCATTTCTTCAACTTTTGTTTGATTTTGAAAAATTATACATGGTCTTAAGAGACTAGTTAATGCCTAGAATATTATGGTTTAATCTGTGAATTATTCAAAATAAGCGAGTTATAAGCATTTAAAAATTTAAATTTTTTAATTTTCGATATCCTGGTCCAGTTTTTCAAAATATTCTATTTAAAATTTTTTTTCCGATAGTTAGCAAGCTAAATTTAAATAATTGTGTAAAAATTTCAAGATTATATCTTTTCTGCGTTAAAAACTAGACTATTTTCAATTTATATACCAAAATTAATGAATTTTTGTGTATCAATCAATCTTATATCTTTAATAGAAAAATTGTTCTTAATGAATATATACAAATCTTATACCTTTGTGGAAAAATTGATTAACCTTGTAGAAGATGGAGGTCCTTTAAGTTGACCTATTTTACATCGAAATTTTGATTTTAGTCTATATGTTCAGAAATCCCAAAGCTGTGATCGGAAAAAAATACTGCCGTAATAAAACTATATATATTCCCAACTATTGCTGGAAGTATTTCATGACCCTAGTCCCTATTTGGATTTTATGGGCAAAAGACTAAAAAAATTCCAATTTTGGGAGTTTTGGTTTTTATTTTACGATTTTTGGGATTGGCCTTACTTCAATATTGCAGATTTTTTGCGATTTGATTTTCGTTGAGTAATTGCATATATCCACAGAATTTTTCATATGAAGTGTTCAACTAGTAAAAATTTTATTGCATATTCATTATTTTTACTTTCCTCAATACCAAATTTTTGAACAATAGGCCTAGCCCTTTACAAATGGCTGAGTTATTTCCCAATTATGTTGATTCTACTCTACTGTGGAATGCAGGATCTTACTCATTATTATAGGGCAAATTTAGTGAAAAAAAGCGCCTTTACTAAAAAGTTCTCTTTGATCACTCTTTGTCACTTGAAGTTTCGATAGAAAAAATGCACAAACTGAGTTTGTCATTGTTGCCTAATCTTCAGATTGCTCTACAGCGACTTTTCCATTTTAAGATTTAAATCGCTCGACGAAAAAAGTTTTTAGGTTATCTCTGCAACAAAAGCCTCTTTGAAATCTTTCGAAAGCAGACTTTGCGGAAGTATTAAAAAGGAAAAGAATCTTACAATCTTACAATAATTTTTTTTTTGAGCTCAAAGATTAAAGAGCAATAGAATCTTCAAAATTTTATTTTGACCTCAAAGAAGACTTATTTAATTTCCCTCATAAACCAACCACAAATTCAACTATTCTTTTCATACAACTATTTAATCACAAAAATAAAAACTCTCACACGATCATGATTTTGTACTCAATCAAAAAAAAAAAAACTCATGTTGTCAATTACACAGTGCAACAGTGAAAAACATACACGGATTTAAAAGTATATGTAGGTTCAATACTACTAACTCTAAAGATTGTGAAAATAAGTAGGCCCTTCAGAAAAGGTGTCATCAGTTTTTATCTAATATTTCATTCATACTAGGTGATAAGCGCTTAACTTTGTTCGGCAATAATGTAGCTGAGAATTCGTTAAATAAATACTATTAACATTTTAATCCTAAAAAATTAATTATTTACTCCGGCACCTTTTTTGAAGGTTCATACATACAAATTGGCCGCCAAATTCGCGAACGGATTTTAGTAACGGGTTTTAGTAGTAGAATCGAACCTATTATACTGTCAAATCTGTGTATTTTTGAAAAGTTTATCATATGACATACAATGAAATTTATAATCAAGCTTAAGTTCGTTTTTATTCTCTCTAAGAAAGAATTAATTAAATTACAAATTAGGTGATAATATTAAAGAAAAATTGGGAAAATTTAATTTTTAGACACCAGCACGAGTGGAATGCACATTTTCTAGACAGCCACGTCCGTCATCAGCACTACTTGTATCTAATCTACTTAGGGTAGTGTTTTAGTTGTAAGCATCATCTATTTAACCAACCAAACCCAGATAAAGGAATACGAGAAAACTTGTATTCAATTATCAATCGTCAGTTGGTGAGAACGAAGTCTACCACTACCTTAAGCTTCCCTCTTGTTGATTAAAAAAATTCATTGTATGTAATACATAAAACAGTTCGACTTATAATAATTAAAATTTTCAAAATTAAAATTCGCAAAGCACCGCGCAATCTTGTTTACTCAACAAAGTTTGGTTTGATACTAGATTAGTGTTAACCAAAGTATATCTATATCAAGTAAATGCAAGTCCACAGCTGTGAATACTTATTATTGTTCTGAAATGTCAAAATTTGTTATAATTTTTAAAGCGCCATTGTGTTTGTTTTTATTTCAATTTATATACATACCAGTTTAGTAAGCTGTTTTTGACTTTTAAGAACGAATTTTACACAAACAAAATTCCTGTGGTTTTTGTAATATTGTATTTGTTGTAGAACTGCATGTACTTTATATAGATATGCTTTGGTGTTAACTAAAAACGATTGTTGGAAGTAAAACAAATAAACAAAAAGTAACTTCATTGCTAACCGAAGGTTCGCTGAAGGAACAACAAAATATAGGTGGTAAATATTAAAGTAAAAAATATTCAACAAGAGGGAAGCTTAAGGTAGTGGTAGACTTCGTTCTCACCAATTGACGATTGATAATTGAATACAAGTTTTCTCGTATTCCTTTATCTGGGTTTGGTTGGTTAAATAGATGATGCTTACAACTAAAACACTACCCTAAGTAGATTAGATACAAGTAGTGCTGATGACGGAAGTGGCTGTCTAGAAAATGTGCATTCCACTCGTGCTGGTGTCTAAAAATTAAATTTTCCCAATTTTTCTTTAATATTATCACCTAATTTGTAATTTAATTAATTCTTTCTTAGAGAGAATAAAAACGAACTTAAGCTTGATTATAAATTTCATTGTATGTAATACATAAACAGTTCGACTAATAATAATTAAAATTTTCAAAAAAAAAAAAAAAAGTTTATCATATGTTGCACTGTGTTGTTAAAGCTTTTGTGATGATTGCACATAGAAAATACGATGCTGCTAACAGTAACGATGACGTCGTATTTAAATGTTGGTTCAAGTATATGTATCTATGCTTGCATTACAACAACAGCCGGTAATGGGATTTATAAACACAACAACAACAAATTAAATACAAAAACGACAAAATCACCAAGAATAAATCTTGAATTTAAAACTCGGTTTCCAAATGTTTAGTTACATGAATGAATAAATGTTTGCAACGAAAGATTTAAATCAAAACCATCAATTAAGTCTGGAAGCGAAAGATAGAATGTGAAAATCAAAACAATCTAACAGCAATAACAACAATAATAATAAAAATCTATCAACGCTTGTGGATAAAAGAAACACTCTAAAACGTTAGATAGACAGATAGATAAATAAAACATCTAGGGCAACTGAGGAGAAAGAGTAGAGGGCCGGCAAAATATACAAAAACAGCTTTTTTGTGGGTGTCCTCCTGGCTACAAAACAACGGTCATCAATACTGCGGGAGGAAGTTTAACAAACTGAAACTACGTATATTGTATGCGAAAGTGGTGGCATACTTTTTGTGTGGTTACAAATTACAGCAACAACAAACAAGCATCAAGCATTTATAGACAAATGCCGACGACAGCTATGAAAAAGTTTTCTCAAAAAAATTCGCGTGATCAATTTATAATTTTTTTTTTTAAGAAATACACTCTCGATCATATGATTAGAAGCAATTAAATTTGTGTCTTTAGTTGGCCATCCATATCTTTTTAAATTTTTGGTCGACCACAAAAAAAAACAACTTTAAAGTTTAATGCAACTGTATTTTAAAGATCGTTTTGCAAAATGTCCAAACATCAAAACCCAAAATGTCTGTCTTCTTATCTGGCCACCTTAAGCAAGGATATGAAATGCAAGAATTTTTTGAAGCCACTTTATGATTTAATTAAAAAACCGTCCATTTAAAATTATTTTATTATCTATTACTATTAACAATAGACTTTTATTCAAATTAGTAAAATGATTGTAGTCATATGAAAGTAAATTTAATTTTTGTTTTTTCCAGAAAAAGGTCTAGTTATGTCATCTTAGGAAAGTGCTCTTTTCGATGGGCGAATGTAAAAATATTAAATATGCAACAACATTTAATTTAAATTAAATTTTCGTTGACTATGTAATTAGTCAACGAAAATCAAAAAATTAAGACCAAAAATTCCAAAATTTGCTTTAGGCTTTTGGCCATAAAATTCACATATGGACTAGAAATCAGGAAATACTTTAAGCAATAATTGGGAGTATATATAGCTTTTTTACAGCAGTCTACATTTTTCCGAGCTTTGGGATTTTAGACCATGTAGGCTAAAGTCAAAATTTCAATATAAAATAGGTCAAATAGAAGGACGTCCATCTTCTGCAAGGATCATCATTTTTCGCGAAATTTTGTTTTAACGTACTCCCTTTCCCCCAGGGATTCCAATTGTCACTGCAGTAATGGCAAATGCTTTGACGCGGTTCACTCGGGGAAAATAGGGGCACCAGAGGCTAGGGTTCCTAGAGCCTAAATCTGGAAGAAAAGGTCTGTTGTTTTATAACACGGGTCCTCTTCGAGGCCCGACCAGTGCCCAAAGGACTGGTACCACGGGAATCGGTGGCCCCACAGAGAGCCTATCCTCTCTGTGACCGGTTATTGGTGAGGTCCCCTTCGGGGGTACACGTGGTGGTTGTGGTTTAAGATCGATTTATGTAGGTATGGTGCACGGTCGATCAAGTGTGCTGTTGCACTCTCAACAGACTGAGTTTGGATAGTTTCCAAACCCCTAAGCAAGAGGTTATAATGTGGATCTAGGCTTGCCTTGGAAAGGCTTGCCATATTATATAAATTGCTACTCATTGTGACTGTATCACACACAAAAGGCTATTGGTGGCAATCGTAAAGTGTTGTTATACTACACAATGGTGGCGCTAGTCTACGCCTAAGTTTCACTCGGTGGTAAGACCACCGTGAGGTTAGGCCGACTAGGCAGGTACTCACGTTAATCTTGTTCCACAATTTAACGTACGCGCATATAGTAAGTTTACACCCAAATATAACATTTTTATATATTCGTTACGAAAATTTTTTTCTATTAGAAAATTTTCATTATTATAACTTGCCAATAGCACAAATAAGGATTTTATCGGAGAGATAAGTAGCTTTTCGTTATAATAACGAGGATAAGGCTCGTTACTAAACTTGCCCTTAAAATACTTATAATAATCATAAACTACTTATATCTCCGATAATTTTGCAATTTTTATATTGAAAATCGTTTAGTTTTAAATTCAGAAAAAATATTAATTGGAAATTTGTTCATAAATTTGTAATTTTGCTCACTAATTATGAGACAAAATTAAAAAAAATTACTGAAAATTGTACTTAATATTTCAAAAAATGGACCAGGGTATGCAAAAATTAAAAAAAATTTTTTTTAATGCTTATACCTCGCTCATTTGAAAACTCAATTTACAGATAAAATCATCGTTATGGTATTAACTAGACCTTAAAGATCATTTCTAATTTTTAAAAATCGAACAAAAAGAAATGGCCCCTGGTAAGTGAATGATACCCAGCTTAAAAACTTAAGCTCAGGTTCTCCTCTACTCTGCTCATATTCATCAATCAGCCTAAGCCTTTAAAAACGGCTGAATTATGTTCCACTGTGCGCTTTTAAAAATGTCACAATCTCTTCGTTTTGATTCATGTCTATTGTTTACAATATTCATTTTAGATTTCTTTAGTTGCATTTTTAGAGCTTACAATTTTTTCCACATTGTATTTCTTACCCTCCTCCGTCTAGATTAGATACAAAATAATAAACATTCACACTAACAACATGTTAACGTTAAGTGTACACTGCCCACGTTATTGTTTTTCCATGTCTTAACATGGTAGTTAAAACATTTGTTATAAAATCTGCTGCTGTTTTATTACTATCTGCTGTGCTATAAGCATTCAAAAAACATTGATAGAAAACAGAAAATTATGTTGAATCAGAAAGTTTCTCTGCCAGCGATGTGTTTATGTCTTGCTTAAATCGATGGTTAGTGGAGAGCGGGTGTAACTACCGTGTGAACTTACTTTTTTTTTTTGTCTGAAGACGTTTCCAGATAAAGTTATCGAGTTGCCAGCTTTTCTGACAATTTTCTTGCAAACGTGTGAATTGACAATCTACATCGTAGTCAGGGTTGTTAGATTTATTTTCAAAATCATTTTAAAAATCTCCAAAATCGCCAAAATAGATTTTTGTTAAAATTTTTCTCTAATATATCCAATATTTTTTAATTTTAGAAATATTTTTAACAAACCACAAAAATAAATTTAATCGAAATAGCTAAAATTCGCCAAAAATAGAAAAAAGTCGCCAAAATATATAAATAATTAGTTATTTATTTAAAATGATTGGTGAGCCAAAGGTAACATTTGTACTTAAAACAATGAAAATCAGTGGTTATTATAATAAATGGAGACCTGAACACACCGATCCTTATGGTATTTGTCACCGAGTTCTTATTTAAAATATGTTTTATAGGAATTAAAATTATTCAGCATTACTAAAGATCAACAGATGTGTGTCACATGCCATACTTCAATTCATAAAATTTATAGCATGTAATTACATGTGACATAACCTACAATATACAATTTTGCCCCCACACAGTTTTTTATTTCCAACCACAGCTGATGCAAAGATGCAAACCTGGTGCTTTTACCACATTTTTAGCGCTTTTGGTACCACAAAAAGCATAAAATAATAAAATATCAAGCTGGCATTACAGGATGTCAGATGCTTTGTCACATCAAAATAGAACACGTTCTAAATAAAAATTGTCATATGTATTGTATACATGTTATGTTTGAAAGGGTTCACACGACGTGTATAGAATTTACACATGGAAAAGTGACAAGTCATATGACAAATACACGTCGTGTAAAACCACTTTTAGCAAACACATAAAATTACATATGGTTTATCAAACTGCAAAGTCATATGACAAACACACGCCATGTAAAACCACTTTTAGCGGCACATAAATTTAAAAAAGTCAAATTTTTTCTTTAAAATTATTCACCTAATTTGTGAAAAATATTCTTTCAATTTAGAGAGAATAAAACGAACTTAATCCTGACTTCAAAACTTCCTTTGTATGTAAAAAATAGGTATAAAAAATTCATATCAAGTACAAAACTAATGTAGCTGTTTTCAGAAGTGAAATCTTATTTAAATATGAAAAACAACTTCACTTTCTTTTTGTTATCCATTTTGATATTCCTTAATTCAGTTTCTAGTGTACGCCAGAAGTCAATGAAAAATCGCCAACTAATTAAAAAAACGCCAAAAAGTCGCCATGTCGCCAAATCCAAAATTTGATCGCCAATTAAGATTGAAAATCGCCACGTTTGGTGATGTAATCGTGGTAGAAATTTTTTAATACCTGGTTATTGTCAGCACATTGTTAGCTCTGACAATATTCTTAGATCTAACAATAGACTGAACTAAGCTATTTAAAAAAACTTTGTTGTACCGTATTTGTGTCAAGTATTTACGCATAGGAAATTGCTCCCAAAAAATATAGGAATGTTGGAATAATATGATTTTTCTAAAATTAAACGCATCACAATTAAAAAAAAAAATTCATTATTGAACAAATTTTACAATTTTCAATTCGGTCAATTTAAAAAATATTTAAAAGATTAAAAAAATTTTGTAATAATGATGGTGTTAAAATTTCCTAAGTGCTATTTTTTTTTAATTTAAACAAATGAAGACGAAAAAGACTTTATATGTTGCATATCTTTTTATTCACATTTAAGTACATTAGATACTTGAGATTTACAACATTTCTAAATTAACAACAAAACAAAAATATTATACAATTTGTTTAAAAGAAAAAAAAATATAAATATAGAGTAAAAAGTATTGTTTACAGAAAATTAAAAACAAAAAACACATACACACCCAAACAAACGCATGCACAGAGAAAAATAAGATGAAATATATAGTACAATTGAATTTCATAATTTTGTGGCAAGTAACCACCACCTAACAACATCATTATGTAGATGATCAGCGTCATTATCATCATCATTGCCGTCATCTGTAGTATTAGTATGACTATGACTAGTTGTGGTTTATGGTTTTCAAACTGTGGATGGATACTCTGTCAACACAAACAATAACCCCCTAATTTTTCTTTGTAATAATGGACTTTGAAGTAATAGAAAAGTGGAAGTATGATATACATACATATGTATATCTGAAGCATGCCACAACTTGTTGTATAAAGTCTTTTTAATTTAAATTAAGTAAAAAGCCGCAAAGCCCTTATTCGTTTAGATCACTCATTTCCGCCCGCCCTCCCTCCGTCATTCATTAATCGCCTATCAATCGTTAATTGAATCTCATTTTGTATTCAATTTATTTTCACAACAAAAACACTTTTATTCAATTTTCCCTTTTATAATATTTTTTATTTTTATTTTATTTCATTTGATTTGATTTGTTGTGTGGCATTGTTGCCTTTTTAAGATTCTTTTTTATTGGCGTGTCTTTTGTGGTGTTCTTCTCATTGTTGTTGCTATTGTTTTTTGTTAATAAAGTTTGTGTTACAAATAGTTTATGTGGCTTGTCAATATATTTGTTGTGCTATATTTCTCCGTTTTTTTTTGTTATTTTTTATATTGTATATTTTAGCGATTTTTATGCTTCACTGCATAAGTCACGATTATTTAAATGTGACGCGCCATTTCAAACGCATGGCGCTTAAGGTAAAATCAACTTAAATATTCTTAGTGTATGAAAGTAACAAACAAAAAAATTTAAAAAAAATAGCTACAACACTAGACAAATGTGTTATTGATTTGAGGAGTTTAAACACTGAATATTTAATATATCCAACAGCTAGCATGGAAGTCGTAAAGGTTCAGTAGGAAAATTAAGAGAAACGTAAAGGCTTATGGCGAAATCCAGGAATAATGAACTTTTAAGTCAAAACTTGTTAATCTCCATAAATTAAGGCACTAATTAATTAAACTGTTTCCTGCTAAGTTTTTGTTTTAGTTTTAAACATGAAACTAATTTTGACACTATATCTGTTAAAAAGAAACAAAATGTCATCATGTTCGACCTCAACATCAACAAGTCTCCTGGGATAGATAGGATTCTGGACGCTAACTCGCTTATTCGCAACCCTTTTTAGAAATGTGTTGGAAGGTTACTTATGTAACGCCAATCCCCATATTAACTAGGTATACTTGTGCGCTTCGCTACACTTATTAACAAAAAATACAAACGCACGCTATTCTCATGACAAAACTGTTTCAGTTAATTTGCAATCTCGTTCCCATCCAATAATTTTTTTTTGCTAGACTATGCGTTATAACACGATAATATTTTACTTTTTCTGAAAGGTGCCACTCCCACTATCATTATCCAGTCTGTATTTAGCCAAACTTACTTACTTAGGTGGCTATTACAGAACATTTGTTCCTGTAGCCGAACGTAAAATAGATTTCCAAGCGCCTCGATCTTCTGCGCTTCTTCTCCAGTTTCTGACACCAAGTTTCGAGATGTCTTCCTCAACTTGATCTTTCCATCGAAGTTTCGGTCTTCCCCTTCTGCGTGAACCGTCACCAGGTTCGTATTCAAATGACTTTCTAGCTGGAGCATTCATCCATTCTCACAACATTACCTAGCCAACGCAATCGTTGTAATTTGATACGTTTGACTATGTCTATGTCGGCATACATACAGCTCATGGTTCATACGACACCGATATTCTCCGCCAACGCATCTGCTTTCGCAGGTACCCATGCTTCGGAACTATATAATAGCACGGGTAGTATCAGTGTCTTGTAGAGAGTGATTTTTGTCTGTCTAGAGGTGGCTTTGTTTTTAAACTGCTTAGTCTGCTGCCTAGTCCAAAGTAGCATCTATTGGCATCTATTCTCTTTATCTTGAAACTGATGTTGTTTGTTTTCTGGATGGCGGCACCGAGGTAGATAAAATCGCAGACCACCTCAAAGTTGTAGTTTTCAACTTCCACTGTCTGCCCGAGTCTACTGGACGTCTTGTGCGTTGATACCATCAACTTAGTTTTATCGCCGTTTACTGCCAGACCCACTATGGCAGATTCTTTTTCGATTTTTTCAAAGGTGGCAGTTACCGCTCGCAATGTTCGACCCATGATGTCTATATCGTCAGCGTGTGTGTTGTTTAGTGTATAGATAGCGTGCCAGTTCTATTCATATTCGCATCCCGTATAACCTTTTCTAGCAGGATATTAAAAAGGTCACACGATAGACTATCGCCTTGTCTGAAACCTCGTTTGGTACTAAATGGCTCGGAGAGGTTTTTTCCTATTTTAACCAAAGATCGCGTATCAGTTAAGGTCATTCTGCATAGCCGTATTAATTTTGTAGGGATACCAAACTCAGACATGGCTTGAAACACCTTTGAACGAATGGGTCTTTTCCAGAATTTGACGAAAGGTGAATATCTGGTCGGTGGTGGATTTACCAGGTCTAAAACCACATTGATATGGCCCAATTATCTCGCCAACTTTAGATTTTAATCTTTCACACAGTACGCTGGATAGTATTTTGTATGCGATGGGAAGGAGACTTATTCCTCTGTAGTTGGCCAAACTATGCATATTAATATGAGGGTTACTTGTGCAAAGTTTCAAGACTCTACCTGTTGTAGTTCTCTAGGTATACAATAATAATTTTTCATTTTGCATGGGATGCACGCCCACTGTACCAATTCAGTCTATATATTGCTAGACTATGCACATTAGTCTAAGAGTTACTTGTACAAAATTTTAAGACTTTACCTATTATAGTTCTCTAGGTGCACAATAAAAAAAGTTTACTTCGTATGTGAAGTACTACGCCCACTATCCCAATCCAGTCTGTATTTCGCTAGGCTATGTTACTTGAGGAAAGTTTCAAAACTCTACCTATTGCAGATCTCCAGGTGACTATAAAAACTGTTCACTTTATATGGGAGTTACCACGCCCATTATTCCACTCCAGCCTGGTATTCGCTATACTACATATGTATATTAATAAGGGGGTCACTGGTACAAAATTTCATATAAATACCTATTATAGTTCTCTAGCTACTTTCCTCGGTTTTTTGAATCGTTTTAAAAGATACTTCACACTTTATCCCATCTTATTATTATATCCGGCCCAAAATAGAATAACACTCTCATATCCGGGCCGGCATCCGAACGTCTATTTTGCAGCCGAAGAAGCTCCTTGGTGACAGTAATCTACTGATTCACTGGATCGACGCAATATGGGTTGTATTTTGCTGTCTTACCATGTGTTCTAACGAAATTTGGGAACTTATTCGCGATATCCGCACGTTTTTGCAATCAACACTCTTTTTGTTAAGATCACTTCCATTTGACGTTGATTGGCCAGTGAATCGTTCTACGCATTACATGGAGAATTCACTTTATAGCCAAACAGTTTTTTATTTAATTTCATTATAGGAAAGTTCAAGTCGAACATCTATAAATACTACTCCTTATATCTTCCTCCCAAAAGATAAACCCTTATCACTTCTATACTATTAGACTAGTATTTAACACATGCACATCAAATGAAAGCGCTTGAAAATATATTTCAAATGATTTACTTTATATATATTATTATTAATGTGGTCGAAGCAGACCACTTCCTTAATGGGTCCCTTTCCAAACCCCTTGCGTCCTCAATAATTATGGACAACCGATTTGTAATTTACGACGATCTTACTTTCATTGAGTCACGTGCTGCCACCAGCCTTTACTCTTGAGTTAATTCAGACTGTTGACTGGCAAGTGTTGACCTTCTTTCTCATCAAGGAGTCTGTAGTAATTACTAACATTTGTCTAAGGCTAAGATGCCCCATGCCATCCACTTTTAACAATTTTCTGCCCGTTGTCCTAAGTATTATGCTGTAAATTCCAATATCATCTTCTGCGATTTTCATCTTAGTTTCCATGATCTGTCACTAAAACTATTATATTTAAGCACCTTGATGCCAAGGAAGGCCAGTAAGCCAGAAGCACCATTCGAGCCTGTTTACATGTAGTAGGCTCCCTGCATCTTTTCCGGTTTAGTGAGTTCACCCATTGTAGAACCTTCGCTCTTATTATGCCATTTACCAGTGGTACAGCAGATCCTCACATAGGCACTGCTTCATTCCCAGCTGTGCCTATGTGTGCTTTAGCCGACATCAATGTTACCTCATTAACCGGATCACATCTGTTGAGTTTTAAAACACATTCTAGCACTAAATAAGAGTATAAGTTCAAGTTTTCAAGTGCAATGAGAACCGTTCTTCTATGCACCCGACTTCCCAAACAATTCTGCCTAGTCAAGGGAGAATGTACTTTCTGTAAAAATTCTCTAAATTACACAAATTAGGCAAAAAAATTTTGACTGTTGAAACGAAGCATGTTTTTTAGCTAATCTGGGTGCGCTGAATTCGAATCTGGCAACAAAGTTGGGCCTTCACATCCAGTTCGTTTTTTATAGCATGCTGGCAATACTGTAAAATAGTTAATACTGACACTACAATTTCACAGTTATTAATTTGACAAAAGCCTGCATTCATTATAAATTTGTATACAATTTCAAATAAACCGTTAATTGATCCAAATGACATTCTTCTTCCACCGCTGCACATAAAATTGGGCCTTTTTAAGAACTTTGTTAAGGCTCTGGACAAAGATGGTGCAGCATTTAAATATTTGTTAAAAGTTTTTCCTAAAATTTCATATGCTAAAATCAAAGAAGGGATATTTGTTGGCCCTCAGATCAGAAAGCTTATGAATGATCATAATTTATCGAAATGTTTATCGGAGAAAGAATATGCAGCCTGGGAGTATTTTAAGTGCATCGTGAAAAGTTTTCTTGGAAACAATAAGAGTGAAAACTACAGACAAATTGTTGCTGAATTATTGAAAAATTATCATGAACTGGGTGCACGAATGTCACTCAAAATACATTTTCTTCATTCGCATTTAGATTTTTTCCCACAAAACCTAGGTGCTGTTAGCGATGAACAAGGGGAGCGCGCCCATCAAGATTTAATGAAAATTGAAAGAAACTATCAAGGATTTTGGGATAAAAGTATGCTGGGAGACTATTGCTGGACTCTAATACGTGAAACTGAACCAACGAAATACAAACGACAATCATATAACGCTATTCACCTTTGAAAGCTCATTGATTTTTATATTTTATGCTTTTTTTATATCTCGAAAACGTGATAGAGAAAAACCATTTACAGATTCGAATTCAGCGCACCAAATTATACTAGGAACGGTATTTGGTTGCTCCAGTCGAAAACCTTGTTGACTAGTTAAGAATCATTCCTAGGAAGTTCATATGTTCTAGAAAGTTGTTTATTGAGATCTTAGGTTCATTTTTGTAGTTGATTGTTTCCTTGAATTTTGAACGGTTTGCTACCTATGGACCTGAACAGGGGAAAAAGGTAAAGTTTTTTGCGATTTTGACCTTGAAGATAAAGTTTTTTTGATTTTATATGTTAACAATTTTTGTTGTTTATGACAAGAGCTACAACTTTGCCTCAGAGAGTATATCAAAATTTCAAACGGTTTGCAAAATATGAGCTTGAGTAAATGATCATTTTTTTGCAAAAATTACATCGAGGCCCCACATCTTTGAGGGCCCATAAAAAAAAAACCTGGAGGACTTTGGGCAAAACTGGGAGACAGGGGTCTTTTTTTTGGTGTTTTATCACGTAGTGGTGACCGTATATGGTTATTTTGCCATGACTTAAAAAATTACACAGTGTGATATTAAATGATAAATAATTCGCTTCAGAATCAGTGTTACCCAATGTTCTTATTCATAATTCGTTTAAATAATTAGGGAAGCTTTAATTGCAGATACAATTTTGAAGTCAGGCTTAAGTTTGTTTTCGCAAGATGAAAAAATATTTTTTATTAAAAATTAGGTGTTTAATTTTAAAGAAAAAAATGTGAAAATTTTATTTGAAATACTAGCAGAATGTAATGCGTTTCCTGCATCACTACATACATCTTCAGCATTCTTCGAAGCTTTAATTTTAATCTCCTTGTTCGAAAAATTAAGAATAACAACTGCCAGTTCAAATAATTAGCGTAACTAAAAATGTTCTAGCTTTTAACCAAAATCCGACTACTACGTTATCGCCACGTTATTTTTGTAAAGAAAGAACGTGTTAACCTTATTTTTTGCACTAATATTCCTTTTAGTAGAAAAAACAAGGGAGTACGATTATAAAGCATAAAAACACATAAACTCTAGGTCTAATATGACATTTTAATTTTTTTCATAGTGTAGTTACTTGCATTTATTTATTATTTTTATGCCTTAAAGTATGCTTTGGAACTTATACTTGAGTTGTAGTTAATTAACCCAGTCAACATTTTATATAGAAAACTGAGATTATGTTTAATATTTTAAACACATAAGTAAGTAAGCTGTTTATAAAGCTTACTTTTGGAAATGAAACTTAAACTAACGTTAACATTTTGTAAGAAAATTATGTGATACTATTTCTGTTAATGTGATACTATTTAAGTTATATAACAATTACATGATGAAGATGATAAGAAAAATCATGTAAATAATAATAAATGTAAAAGGCTTTGGGGCTTTATTTAAATTCATGGCTATACTTATATTAAGATACATAAGTATGTAATTTGTAATTTTTTGTAATAATTGATTATCAGTGAAAGCAGTGTTGGGATTTGCGGTACAATTGTACCCGATTTGGTGCAATCGATACAGAGGTACACTTCATACTTTTTGGTACATTTTCATATAAAATTTATTCAACGAATATTTTTTAGATTTATTCAACCCTGTCTAGAACTAACTAAATTGCAGCATTATTAATTTATGTTCAGGATCTTAATTACCCAGAAAAAAATTTTAAAAATGGTAATCGAGTGTGAAATTGAGCATTTTTGGTGTAAGTACTTCCTAACTGTATTACTAACTTAATGATTTTAACCAGATTGATTACGTAATGTATATTATGCAAAAAATGTTATGAAAATACTTTTTTCTTGGTTTTAAATAATTAAGAAGGTATCTTAGAAATTTAAAAATTTTATTTGAAATATTGAAATATTATTATTTAAATATTTTCAAAGCATTCTCTCTGAAAATATAATAATTAGTTCAATTGCAAATCACTTTTTTTAAGTTTAATGGGCGCTAGGAACTAAGTCCCCAACATTTTATATTGAGTAAAGCAACAACGACTTTTAGGGACATATTTCATATTTTTGGGGAATTATTTCATAAAGAATTAATATCCTAATTTCTAGAATTAAAATAAGTCCCCAAATACATTTTTGGGGGGTTAGTTCATTTTCATAAAATATAAATAAAATATTGAAATGCTTTTAAAATCGTTAGTTAAAAAACCTGAAAAAATCTTCATTGTCCTCTTCTTAGCGACTGTAGCGACGTCGGATTTTTCCACTATATATTTTTTTTTTTTTTTTTTTTGTTTAAAAGAAAATAAAACAAAGAACAGTAGTCTGAGAATTATCTCTCTGGAAAAATATATTAATATATACAATAAAATATATTAATATATACAATATTACAATAATTAGTTTGTGATAAATTGTGAACGTGTAAAGACCTATACATAATGGATTTCGAAATAATTGCTGATAACCGAATAAATAGTAAACTATTGTATGTTACCAAGCAAAAAATGATATACATAAAAAAATCAGAGTATAACAGTGTATCTAAGTACGAATGTGGGCAAAAATTACGTAAAGCAAGAGTGAATTCCAGATGGAAATTGTGTTCTATCAAAAAAATATGTAAAACTCTACCACGGACAGGACGAAGAAGCATATAGGGAACTAAAGGTCTTAAATATAATAAAAAAATAATCTGAAAAAAAGGAATCTTAGTACTGTCAGATTTGCTTTCAGAAAGACATGTGAACGGTAAGTAAATAGTACTTGATCACTTTTATTATTTAATATTTATATTATGTACATACATATACTCATATAGGGAGCAAAACGATACGAAAAATATTAATTTTTCCAAATTGCAACGGGGATTTCAAAAGATCGCCAGTAAAAACTTATTGACATCACTCACAAATGCACTTCAAGTAATTAAAGCATTTAACCTGGAAACGTGTGGAACGATTTTGGTTTGTCAAAGGATAATTCGATACCAAGACATTTTTTCACGGCGGCAATTAAGAATGAAAGATACCCCTTCTGTTAGTTCATTTCTATATTGGGGAGTTATTTCACTTTTTGGGGATTTATTTCAGTTTTAAAATTGGGGTATTATTTCTTAATGATTAAGTCCCCAATTTTGGGGAATTAGTTCATTTTTGATATGGGGAGTTAGTTCATTGGGGACTTAGTTCGTAGCGCCATATTAAATAATGCGTTCACATATTTATTTACCTCAAACGAAAATCTCTTTAACTTGCACGTAAATTGAATTAACCCAAACACACAAATGTTGGTTATTTCAGAAAGAACCTGTTTAAACCGGTTTACCTACCACATAGCACTAAATCGCCGGCGAAGTAAAATAATTATAAATTGGCTATGCTAGCTTCGAACTAATTCTTTTAAATAACACCAGAGGCGCTGCAATACTGTTCTAAAAATAATCATAACGTGCAATGGCAGTGTTGCCAGAATCGAAGCTTTACTATCACTAACCATCTGTCTTATCTACTACTATCCCTTTCCAAAGGAAGTACCACAGTTAATGTAGGCATTAACTGCCTGAGTAGTACTTCTCTTTTCAAAAAAAAAAAAAATAACAAAAATATACATTATTTATTTATCTTCTACAAGAACCTCCAGGGGCCGAAAGGCTTTTAACACGAATAAACAATTTCATCACACTTTTTTGTATTTAAATTTTTAGAAAAGACGCGTTTCATGAAAGACCTTTTAGAACCAAAAGTGATGTATGCAGTTAATAAAACTGTAACAGTACCATTTCTGTACATGAATTGAATTTTTTGCAAACATTGTTTCTGATGCAGACAGTAATCGAAATGGAATACAACACTCCAATTTTTGTATGTCTGTCCGTCTGTCTAAATTCGCTTCACGTAAAAACAACATGATGAATTTTAATATAATTTTTAGAGGTTGTATATTATTATATCGGTATAAATATAGAATACTTTTTTCCTGTAAAAAATATCTCATAACCGAGAGAAAATAGAAAAAAGTAGTGAAACGCAGTTTTACCTATTTACCTATTTCAAACTTGTCAGCACCTTTTATTTTTGATAGCAGGAAAGTTCTATTTACAGAACTGTAGAATAATTTATAAATTTTATATAAATTTTTTACAAACATTTTTATATGAAGCCTACGTTCCTGATTAATTACCCAGGTATGGGTACCTTTATATAAAGTAAATACATATGTACATATAAAATTCGGTGTTTCAACGCAAAATTTTAAATGGTGATTCTCTATATATATATATATATGCCGGTATTTACTTTAAAACGGTTTGTCGCCGGTGGTAATTACATTTATATCCGTTATGGTTTTATAATAAAGTAATTTTTTTTTTAATTTATTAAAATTTAAATAATTTTTTTTACTAATTTATTATAATCATATTGTAAGAAATATATAAATATAATAATAATAATAATAATTTAAAATAAATATTGACTAAAATGTTTGATTAGTTGATAAATACACAAAATATATTTTTTAATAAATAAATGCACAAAATTTTATTTAAAACACAATGGCAGTTTTATCAATAATTTTGAAAGTAAAATATTTATTATTGCTTTCGTTTTTTTCATTGCCAATATGAGCACGTGTAAGGTGTGTACTGAAAAGATAAGGTCACATATGTTTTATTCTGCCCATGGAAAAATTGAAAATGTATTGAATGTCATTGTAATTTCAAAAACGTGTTACTCAAATGAAATGTTGTTTCATTTAAACTATTTACACTGACCTCATCACTTTAAGACAAACTTGCAAACTAAAAACGTATACTGTTTTCACTTGTAAATACAATTTACAAATGAGTAACAAATAGTAAGAATATAAAAATATTTGAATAACAACAATCAAAAGACTTTTCGATAAACAGAACAAAAAGTTAATGACCTTATCGTTTTGACGCGCAGTTTATGAGTGTTAAGCTTAGGCCTAAAAAGCCTTGGAGCAGTATACAATATTTGGAATTCCCATTATTTAAAAAACGTCATAAACTTAAAAGAAATACAAGCAGTTTTTTTTTTTTAATAACAATAGCTTGATTAAAAAAATAAATAAATGAAAATTCGGTAAAAATAAAAACTAAATTATTTAATTATATTAAAAATAACACCAACACTAGTTGAAAATAAACCGAGCAAGACCGTGGGTGATTTACTTTTAAATAGCAAGCTTTTGAGTAAAAACAACAAAATATTAGCAACTAATTAACAGGCATAATCCAATAAAATAAAGAAAGAAAGATAGACAATAAACAAGAAAACAAAATATATAAGTAAACTAAAGCATTGTTGAGGTGAACTAACGTTCAGGGTTATTTTTTGCCAAACAAAAAACAATCTAATCATATAAACTCAAAAAATAATTTTTAAATATTTTTCATAATTTAAAATTCATAAAAATCCTTTAATTGTTTGCTTGGTTATGTTCTCATAATATTTACTACGCCGCCATGCTGCATTTGGTTTATTGTTGTTGTTAGTAGCAGTGTTTTGTTGATCTTGCTGGTCATTCGAATCTCTGACCACATTAACAGTCATTTGAGTTGTTATTGGGTTTTGATTCAGACATGCATTTGAAGTTGAAGGGCTCACCTCGGGTGTTCTAGACATTGGCAATGTTGTATGTTCTGTTAGAATTTCCATGGAGGGAGCATCTGCTATGCCGGCTTCTTCCAATTCAGTTTCTGATTCGATGGCTATACTCTCTACATGGTAACCATCATAGTTTTCTTCTGGTATAGGTGTCACATTTTCACTATGCAACTCAGTAATATCTGCGATACTACTTTGATCTTCTTCTAGTGTATTGGCAGGTTTACGTCTACTTTCCAATAATTTAGTGGATGTTTTCTGCTTGTCTTGAGATGTCACGTCGGCACTGAAATGTTGAGCGGACATATAACTTTGTTCAGATCCCTCAAATGACATATTTAGTGGCGAAGTTAATTCAGGCATATCGAATGCGTATGTTGAGTCGTCTGCTTCGTTGGCATCGAATGAGTTTTTATCACAACTTATGTAAGAGGATGTTCTACCCGATGCTGTTTGATAGGATGAAGAGGAGGGTGTAAAGTTTCCTTCAGAGGCAGTGGCAAAGGAGTCATCTTCTGTTGAGCGGGATTGCCAATCCTTTAAGAGAATATATAGAAATATATGTATATATATAATATCAGAAAATTTATTTAATTTTCAAGGCATGTAACAATAAAAAATAATATAAATGGTTTATTTCTTATCACTTAATCTTAGTTTAGGCATGGCAAAGAATGAAATAAGTGTAACCACTATTTTTGGGAAATGTTTATTCAATCTTACGTGATACAAATAATATAAGTAACAAAATGTTTGCTTTTATATGAAGTAGGAACTTATATAAGTTACTTCACGTCGTTACGTTTCTTCGTCAAATATCTGCCTATTCTGAGCTAAGCTTTTTATTCTCGACGGGTAGAATAATTAATTAGAAAAGTCAATTTTTTTTATTTAAAGCTATGCCAAATAGGACAGCTTTGAGCGGAATATCAGGCTAAAGGGTATTCTGGATCTAGTTAGTTAAGAGGTTAGGGATCGGCACCCATCAGATGCCTCAAAAATACATAAGTGAACATACACTTCAAACAAGTGCTTGAATGCGGTCTAAAACAAAACAGATGTGGTAGCGTTACAGTGGATTAAAGGACACATAGGCAGATATTGGAATAAAGCAGCAGATGAACTAGCAAAATGGTGCTCAAAAAGCTCCTCTGCAGTAATGTCAGAAAGGTGCTTGAATATAATAATGCTACCTTAAGCTGGATATCTGCCTTAATATCATCTGTTCGAGAGGGAAATGAAAGAAGATGATACGTTCAGACTGTGCCTGGAAGACGCTAAGACGGTAACACATATTGTGCGTGAATGTCCTACACTGGATAACATGAGGCTTATGACCATAGGCGCCCACATGTTAAATCTAAGCTTTTGAAAAATGTAAAAAAAAAGACTACGTGATGAGAAGGGGTCGAAAAGGGACCTTTAAAGTTGTTAGTCTTTAGTATTAAATTTATGATTTAAGTTTTGTTGATACAGGAGAATGATTTATTGTTCTAAAAACAAAGAAAAATATTAGGTTATCCATAATTGAAACAACAGAAAAAAATTTCTTCGATAACTTAACAAAAATCTTTATTGAAATGGGTTACAAAATGTTTCGAATTTCCAAAATCTCTTGGTTTTTAGCTTAAAACCCAAAGGAGAGTCATAAAAAATCCAAATTAAAATTATTAAAAAATTACAAAAACTTGAGTCTATTGTTTGCAATTCATTTTAAGTGTTTAATTCAGAAATTGCAGTTCGCCAAGCTAAGCTAAATTAGTCCTTGAGGCGGTAGATTTATGTATTGACGTTACTAGAAATCCCCAAAAGTTAAAAAAGGAAGACATCAAAAGAACCATCTTGCAATCTTCTACTTTTTAATTTTTGCTCTATCAGATCAATATAGCTCATGGTCCTGTAGCCGTAATAGTCGAAGGCCTTAAACTTTAGTTCTTGAAGTAATTAGTACAGTTTCATTTTATTTCGGTTTACTCGACACAATATGTAGCCTAATTGGTGAGCATACGAAGAGCGTTGGGGATGATATCGCTTATCACGTCTATAAATATACTAGATACCATTAATACTACACCGACCCTCTACGCTACAGTCTCATATTCAGTCTTTAACCATCACAGCTGAGTACCTAAATACAACTTGAGTTTTGAGCTCGTAGCATGTATTTTATTCTTATCGGTCGTTGTACTTGAAAACTTATAAACATAAGAAGAATTTATTCGACAGCTTCGTTGTACTCTAAAATGTGTACTTCATTGTTGTTGACATAATTCGAGAAGGAACCATAATTTGCCACTACACATGTACTTCACGTGTGCAGACCCCTTGTTCCTATCGACTACTTAGTAATACCATCCAGAGATGTAGATATCAAGTGTTATACTTCATGTCTTTCCAGGGGATTCTTACCAGGATCCATCAGGAAGTATGGAGTTTCCTGAAATTGAAGGTCTATACCAAAGAACCACATAGCGAAAAGTGTTTTTAAAGTCAACCAAGCATAAATTCTACCGGATCTATGCCGTAGAATGCTTTGACGCGGTTCACTCGGGGAAAATAGGGGCACCAGACGCTAGGGTTCCTAGAGCCTAAATCTGGAAGAAAAGGTCTGCGATAAACATTGCGGGTCCTCTTCGAGGCCCGACCAGTGCCCAAAGGACTGGTACCACGGGAATCGGTGGCCCCACTGTGAGCCTATCCTTCTGTGACCGGTTATTGGTGAGGTCCCCTTCGGGGGTACACGTGGTGGTTGTGGTTTAAGATCGATTTATGTAGGTATGGTGCACGGTCGATCAAGTGTGCTGTTGCACTCTCAACAGACGGAGTTTGGATAGTCTCCAAACCCCTCAGCAAGAGGTTATAATGTGGATCTAGGCTTGCCTTGGAAAGGTTTGTCATATTATATAAATTGCTACTTATTGTGACTGTATCACACACAAAAAGCGATTGGTGGCAATCGTAAAGTGTTGTTATACTACACAATGGGGGCGCTAGTCTACGCCTAAGTTTCACTCGGTGGTGAGACCACCGTGAGGTTAGGCCGAGTAGGCAGGTACTCACGTTAATCTTGTTCCACATTAACCTTTTGCATAAAAGAGATTTTATTTTTATTTTTGATTTACAAAAATTATTTCGCGAACTGTACAAAATATAAATAGGAAATCTTTGTATTTTTCGGATTGCCATTAACATACTTAAACAATGCCATTACTATTAAATATTATATTGATACAAACATATATTTCTCAACTTACCTCAATACTTGCACCTTTAAGAGTACCCAGTTTCTTATGACTCGGACTGGGATCGGATTCAACTTCAACTGCTTGGACATTTTCCTGCACATCTCGTATGACAGCGTCCAAAGATTCAGCCACCTCAGCTATGTCGCTGAGTTTATTGGTGATTGCACTGCAAGCCAAGCCATTGTTATCAATAGGATTGACAATGATTTTACTAGGATCTAAGACTTCAGTTATGGAGGAGGAATCCAAAGTACTGGTGTTGCTGCTACTACCCGATATAGTACTTTCAACTGTAGGGCTGGGTGTTGTTATCTCGGATGGAATATCCTCTACGACAATGCTAAAATTATTACAAATATTAGTTTCAAAGTCTTGTAAGGACGATTGGGTAGTTAAATGGCCATCACATTCTTTGATCGAAGAATTAGATAAAGATTTTGAACTTTTGCTAAGTTTGCTAGAATTTTCATGAGAGTCATTGATGCTAGTTGGAAGATTTGAGAGATCAATATAGGGCTGTTGGAAAATGGGTGCATTTGTTTCAGCTTCTAATTCAATTTCATGGGTATGGGAGATCTCTGGGTTCTCATTGGGCTCTGGGTTCTCATTATTGGTTTTAATTAGTTCGTTAGGTTTTCTAATTTCCTTGTTTTCAGTAGTCATCTCTTCATTTGATTTATTGGTTTCATTTAAATTATTACTATTTGATTCTGATTTTTTCAAAACATTTTGATCACTTCCTTTTGTAGAATAATCTTTTATTTTAGGTGATATTTCTTGTTCATTAGATGCATTAAATTCATTTAATTTTTCTACATCCAAAGTTTTCCCAATCGTTAATTCTTTGTGGTCTTGGAAATTAAAATCTTTTGATTCCGAATTGATTTCCTCTAAATTATATTGAGAGAAATTTACTTCCTGCCTTTCACTAAAAACTAATGTAGATTTGTCTTTCCTAAACTCGTTTTCTTGTAAGTTTAGTTCCTTATCTTCCTTTCTGTCATCAACTTGAGCGGCAATAAATTCTTCATGAACTGCTGTCAGTGCGGATTCGTTGAGAGAAACTTCTAAGGAATCATTAGGTTTTTCTTCCGTTAAACGATCAGTAGGTTTGCACTCTATAGAAATTTCCTTATATTCCGCATGCTCTTTCGAGTCTTTGTTATATTCCGACTCTTTAATATTTTTATTTTTTATTTCCAACTCTTCATTTTTTGAAAGTCTTTTTTTAAGTATCTCCGCCACTTCTTCACTCAAAGAACATGCGGGAGCTGAATTACTTTCCACTGTACTATTATGCTGACTCTGTTTTTCACTTTCCGCGATACTTTTTAGAAAATTTAAACCCTCAGATGTTGTAGAGTCCTTATAAGAGCCGTGCACAGTCAACGATTTTTGCTCGTAATTATCTAAATCTCCGAACGACGCGTCCGTTTCAACTTCAGTGTCGTTTTTGTTTTTCGCAAATAAATTCCGAAACCGCGCAAACATTTTTGTGTGCTTTAATTACCGATTGACAGACAAACGACAGGTTAATGAAAAAGAGTTTCTTAAATATTTTTTTAAATGTGTTCTATAATTTACGCAAATCGCTTTTGGGCACAATATGGGCTTTATGCCAAATATATTTCTTATTTTTTGGTATTGCAAAATTTTTGCGATAACATCTTTTAGGACAACAAATTTATTTGAATTTAATTTCCAAATTATCTTTACAGTAAACTGGCACAACTTATGTAGACGTATTGCAAATTTTTTCAAAAGGCACGTTTTTAACGATATTTTTAGAATCAAAATCGAATTTTGTTTCGTTAGAAAGATTTTTCGCTCATAATTACTTTTATTACAAAACACATTCGAATTTTTTTTTCTTAAATTTTTCTATACTTTGCAATATTTTCCATGAATTACCCGTTAATATATCTTTACCGTTACATATGTATAGAGCTAAGATGTGTCTAGTTAAACTGAGACGGTGAGTATTTTATGTAATTATTTTTTTTTTTTTTTTTGTGTCACACGCGTAAAATAGATTTTGATTTTTAGTTTTATGAATTCGTTTTAAATTGTACCAAGCTGGACCGCTCTCCGAAAAAGACTAAAATATTAAAATATGTCCGCCTGGTGTTCCTGTTTTAAATTTGGGCGTCGCTTGTTGTGTGTTATTTCTCTTTGTCATGTTATTCCAATTTGTGTTTTTTAGTATTTTATTTAATAATATATTTTATTTAAGAAGGTGGTTGGGAAAGTAATTTCGAGATTTTATTCCATACAAATAGTAAAATTGTAACAGGTAACTGTAACATGAATAATTCATTTTTTTTGAAAATTTTGTTGCTGGTGCAGATAGTAATCGATACGGAATATAAAACACCATTCTTTTAGTTTTAGTCTGTCTGTGTTCGAATTATCGAAATATCGAATTGAGGGTACTTTAGCTTAAGTGGTTAGCACGTTGACTACTAAGCAATGGTCACGAGTTCAATACTCAGCCATGGCAATATTAATTTTTCTGATATGTATTAATTTTTCTTTATAACAATGCATATCACAGCGCCCTCCTTCGCGGTATTACCACATAGCACTAAATCGCCGGCGAAGTAAAATAATTATAAATTGGCTATGCTAGCTTCAAAATAATTCGCTTAAATAACACTAGAGGCGCTGCAATACTGTTCTAAAAATAATCATAACGTGCAATTCCAGTGTTGCCAGAATCGAAGCTTTACTATCACACTAACCATCTGTCATATCTACTACTATCCCTTTCCAAAGGAAGTACCACAGCTAATATAGGCATTAACTGCCTGAGTGTTACTTCTCTTAAAAAAAAAAAAAAAATTACCTAATAACAACTGAATGAATTTAAAAAAAAAAAAATTAAAAATTTCTGAGGAGGTACCACGATTCAAATATAGAAAACATTTCCATGTAAAAATATCTCATTTGCAATAGAAAATAAATATAAAAAATTTTAAGTACATAATATCACCGATTTAATAATACAGAAGACTTGGCAGCACCTTCTATTATTATCAACGGGAAAATTTAAAGACTGTTTATAGAAATCTACAATATATATGTATGTATATGCAACACTACACAAGTAAGAGTATTAAAATTAGGTGTCGTTGACTTTCAAAACGAAAGGAAAATTCGTACAAAATATTTTCAGCCTTAAACTTTACTAAATTCTAAATGTTTTGTTTGATAGCATTGCTCAACAAAATTTTTCATGTTGTGATAGTAAAGGTATTTTTCGAATCTAGACTCAGATTATCAAAAATTATGAAAAAATTTGCAAGTAATTAGGATTTATCATCTGGCAAATCCGTTTTCTTGGTGGGCTAATAGGTAGTGTGATAGTCTATCAGTCCGGGGTTGTGGGTTTGATTTCCAGCAAAGACTAGAAGTTGTCAGGACGACCAAGAAGGAGCTTGGATATAATCTGGGTGCCTACAAATGGTTAACTGCGTTGATAGGTTACGAAGTGTCAAGTATTAACTGGCCAAGTTAATCAAGGTAAAACGATACTTGCGGACTGTAACTGGAAAAATGTTAATATAAAAAGGCTTTGTACCAGGGGCAGTATTAAATTGAGATACTGTGCAGACCTTAGCCTTAAGCAAATGTTAGCAATTACCATAGACTCTGTGATAAGAAAAAATATCAACATGTACTCGTATTATTTACCAGTCTGAAATTACTACAGTCGAGAGTAAAAGGGTAGTTAGTGACAGCAGGAGACTCAAGAAACGTAAGGTATTCGTAAAATTGAGTCGGATACCAAAAATCATTGTGGAACGAAAGGGTCGAAAAGGGACCCATGAAGTTAGCGGAATGCTTCGGTATCCCCCCTACAAAATAATTAAATAAAAGTTCGTTTTTAGTGTCCACCACAAACCTGGTAACATTTCTCTGAACTTTCTTTGCTACCACTTTTCCATGTGTAAAATATCTTGGTAAAAATGCTCAACGCGTTCATCGATAATGGTGAGCCAATGTCTGGTGGAAGAAACCCAGTTTTCAATCGAGTAATTGAATTGTTAAAGAAATATTACAGCCTAGTGTTATAATATAAGGTCCGTCAGATGTACTCAGCCTAAAATTTGGGTCCATCGAGTTGCAAATCCTTCATTTTCACATTCTTGATTACTTACTAAATTTTCCCTTAAACTAACATCTTCATGTGGTTCTTACACTGGTAAATTTTCTAAGTGAGAATTTGGATATTTTACTGTGTATTTTGACTGCGGTGTAATTCCTTTAAATTTTGACAAGCAACGTTTACCCTCAAGTCCAATCAGTGAGAAGCCTAACACAGGTGGTTCATGCACTGACTACGAATAATGAAAGTTAAGCCACTTCACAACAATTACAATGTAATAAGACTCATTGAGCTGAAATTTTGCATGTGTAAATTATATCACGATGTAAAATCATTATAAGTAAAGCGGGCAGATACAAATTAGGTGATAATATTAAAGAAAAATTGGGAAAATTTAATTTTTAGACACCAGCACGAGTGGAATGCACATTTTCTAGTCAGCCACGTCCGTCATCAGCACTACTTGTATCTAATCTACTTAGGGTAGTGTTTTAGTTGTAAGCATCATCTATTTAACCAACCAAACCCAGATAAAGGAATATGAGAAAACTTGTATTCAATTATCAATCGTCAGTTGGTGAGAACGAAGTCTACCACTACCTTAAGCTTCCCTCTAGTTGAAAATTTTTACGTTTTAATATTTACCACTTTATATTTTGTTGTTCCTTCAGCGAACCTTCGGTTAGCAATGAAGTTACTTTTTGTTTATTTGTTTTACTTCCAACATTCGTTTTTAGTTAACACTAATCTAGTATCAAACCAAACTTTGTTGAGTAAACAAGATTGCGCGGTGCTTTGCGATTTTTAATTTTGAAAATTTTAATTATTATTAGTCGAACTGTTTTATGTATTACATACAATGAAATTTATAATCAAGCTTAAGTTCGTTTTTAATTAATTAATTCTTTCTTAGAGAGAATAAAAACGAACTTAAGCTTGATTATACATTTCATTATATATATCAGGACGATTTCTGCACATGAAATATTTTTTGAAAACTCAAATGTTTAGAATTTTTGTCCGTCTGCCTGTGTTCGCATCACGAAAAAACTACTCAATGAATTTTGATAAAATTTTGTGAGCAGATACCTTAATATCTCGGTTCAAACATGGGATACTCTGTTCCCCCAAAAATATCTGACTTCCAAGAGAAAATATAGAAAACGTACTGAAAGTGTACAATTTTACGAATTTAAGGGTACTGCAGACTTTACAGCACCTTTTATTTTAGAAAGCGGGAAATTTTCAACACTATTTTCAGAACTCTACAATAATTTTAGATTTTTATATAAATTTTATAATATAAAGTATAAAATTAGAATATAAAGTAAATACATAAACCATAACTGAAGCTCTATTAAAAGAAATCTTAACATTTTTTGTGCATTACTTTCAAAGCAAATTCGAACAAAATTTTGTCAGAACGTCTACGACGTGGCGGGCTTTGAAATAAAAAAAAAATCGGTTACTCCATCTCAACTGATTCTACGCCTTAAAAATAACCAATTCAAGTGAAATTTTGTACAGACATTTAATATTGCTGACAAAATAATGTTGTGATGACAAAAGCCGACGTAGCGACGGAGTTTTTTTAACAACTAATTTTTATTTCCAAACGAAATTACTTTTTCCCCAAAGAAACATTTTGATGTCAATGTATCTTTCGTTCTTTGTTGGGTAAACGATTTATTTTCTATTTGCTTGATAAATGACGTCGTTATTTTTCTTTTCGTAATTAATTTTTCAAAAAGGAAAATGACATTCGAGTGGGTATTTTGGAAATGTTTTAAAAGGAGACTAAAATAAAGAAGATTGAAGTAAAGAAATTATTTTTAAGTAACACAGAGTAAAAATTGTTAAATAGATGATGATGGAAAATAAAACAACAGAAAAGAAAATAAAACAATGACACGTCAAAAGGCATCTGGTTTTAAAATTATTACAAAAAAACTAAAACTTTCGGAACCTACATATGTATGGATGTGTATTTTCGAGCGAATGGACAAAACCCCCTAATGGCATAGCGTAGCAGTTTTCCAAATTATAATTTATATTTATGTATGTATATATGTATGTGCCCTGAAGGAAATTTGAGACAATTGCCCCCATATCACCACTTTGGTCAACTATTATGGTGACTCTTTGGCGACATTGTCAATAAATCGTCTACATTTTTATATTTGCTTCTTAATTTTTTATTCTTGTTAAAAATATACATACATGTGTATGTACATACGTCAGGTGCAAACAAAAAATACGTTTATTTTAAATATTCAAAAATCAATATAAATTGTGTTTCAAATCATCAAAACGGCACAACACCTTACTGGACATTCTGGTGGAGTATAAAGTTTTGCTAGACAGAATTGTTAAGTAAAATATGGTTGCTACAAACCTTATTTTGCCCAAGTAGGAGAGAGTAAAAATAAAAGAACTAGACGCTATTTTAGCCATTCATTAAGACCCATACGTAAGTATTTCTATTTGTTTTGAAACGAATTTATTGAAAAGTATTGAATTTTCGATTTATATTTAATAGTCACTGCCTGCTGGCAATGCTGAAAGTAACATTCACCAAGAATTTGGACCATTTCAAAAAAAAAGAAATTGCATGATTATACAAATCTGTTTAAAGTTTTAATAGGTAAAAAGTTTGTTGTTTATTTTAAGTTTTGTAATATTTTGACAATTATTTTTTTTTTTCATAATATTTAGACGTTATTTCAACTTTTAGTGAATTTTTGGATATAACGCTTCGAGCAGCATTTCAGCTTCAAAAAAGGAAATTTTTTAAACAAATAGGTCGAGACAAAGCAAAATCAAACGGAAAACAAATGGATGAAGACACTTCAAACAAAGATTAATTTTTAACATTTTTTTAACTGAAATATTTAATAATCATACTCTTAACAATCTTATTGAATTGTTCGTAATAATTAATTTTAACTTTTTTAACTTAAATTTTTTATAATCATAGTCTTGAAAAGATTTTATGTTAGAAAACTCTTATGAATTAGTACTTTTTAGTCATTTATTTATTTTTGAATAAAACCACAAAAGTTAAGAAAATATGCATTTTCATTGTCCAATCTATTCCAGAAAAGTACCAAAAGTGTAGACTAGAATTACTAAAATGTACTAGTGAATCACTAGTTCCAATGTCTACATATGGCTCCAAAAGAACTACCTAGTCAATAGTACCAATGTCAGTAGTGGATTCTCAATGACATGTACATGTTAAATGTCTATAGTAAATAGCATTGTCTGGGGTATTATGACACTAGTACTGGTGACTGTGTCAATAGTAAGTCAGTACAGATTCACTATTGACATTTCCTGCAGGGTATGTATGTATATCGTTAGCTAAAATAAAAAACCGACAATTAATTTTTTGATTGATTATGTTACGGAAGCATTTATGACGTCATTTAATTTTAAACATCTCTCATAAAAATTAAGAATTTTATGAGAAAAAATTATTATAAATAAATTAAAATTCATACATATATTTTAGTTATGTGGTTCTGCATTTCACCTAACGATAGACGATATAATTTATTATTTTAACAGCTATGGGAAGGTTTGGGCGATGACATAAACAATAAGCAGTAGGGAACAGCTTACAAATTTGTTATGGGTAAGCTAGCGACGAAATATCTATCATGGTCGTGAAAACTATGGAGAATATTGTAAGTATACTGTTTCACTAGATATCCCGAAGATAATACCAAGCCCAGAAGTACTATCCGCAGTTTATACAACAAGAACTGAGGCACAGCCTATCTGATGTTCGACAATATATGTATCTGTGGAGGTAGATGTACATAGATGTAAACTAATTGGGAATAAGAATTAGCAGTTATTTCCGAAATTACCTATTAGAATAACACTCCGTATTGCCCACATTTAGCATGCAGTTGCTAAATATAGTGAGACCATCTTACGAACTTTATGCTGCAGAAAGTGAGATGAACATAGGCACAAGGGCAACCAGAAAGTTCATCAAATAATTGCTGCGGACCTCTAATAAGCCGTGAACTAAAACGAACTTCAAGATCTTGCTAAAGGCCAGGATTCACTATCCTTCACAATCGTACGATTCAATCACAAAAAAATCTGACAGAATCTGTCCTACTCAAAAAATCGCTTCAACATGGCGTTGTAGATGCCACACTATCATACAATAAAAGATTTTGCTACGCATGAAAAAATACTATTTTATGAATTTTTTCAAAAGATTATCAAATCGTACAGGCCTGTCAAAAAGTCTGTCACACACATACATTTCTAATCCACACTATCATACTTTTTAGCACATATGATATTTTTGACAGATCACACGACTGCGTATGATAGTGAATAATGGCCTTAAGGAAGAGCCCATCCTGGACGCAGGCGACTGAGATGAGGGTCTAAGACCATGCATGGACTCACCCCGAAGTAAAGGTGTAAACGGTCCCATGGTGGATATCATTGCGAACAGGTGTGACAGGGGGTTTTTAGTCGGTACTTTACATCGGTGATATTTTACGAAACACCCATCTATGATAACGACCGTGCGTGTAGTGCGTAAATGCGGTTTTATCTCCTTACCGCAAACCTAAAAGAAGATGATTGAAGTACTTTATATCTTTATCTTACTTAACCATATAACTTATCTACTTATATAAATAAAAGATAAATTATATTTTTAAAATAAAACATCTCTAAATATTTAGCAATGTTTGAAATTGGATATGCCTAAACTGATGCCATAAGACCAGAACACATTCTCGTAAATGATGTGTACAAGAAGCCACAAATATGAACTTTTACAACATTTATAGCCAAGAGTAAACTATTCATTTCATATAAAATAAATACTCGTATAATAGTTTCATTAAAAAAAGAAAAAAAAAATTGTTAAGAAGACAAGAGACCTCTTAGACAATGTGACACACACGCACAAGGCATGATAAACGGCATATAAATAAAACAAAGTGGCATAGACAGACACTAAAATCAACAAACAGACGCATAACTATACACACAAATGTATATACCGCTGAAGCAGACAAATTAATTGTGTTTAGATTGCAAAAAAAGCCAAATGAAAATCATAAAGAACAGAAACAAATAATGTTTAAGAAAATATTAAGAAGAATATGCAAATAAACTATTAAACACGCATTTATGATAAAGAAACAAAAACAAAACAAACAACTTAAAAGAAAAAACAAAGTGTGCTAAGTTTATTTACTAAATATTTCGGGGAGAACAAACTAAGGCACTGCGTGCAGAAATAAAGTGATAAATTCGCTTTTATTTTGCGAATGCTTTTATTTTGCGAATGCTTTTATTTTACGAATGTCACAGCGCACTGTGAGTCGGAATCAAAATATTTTAGAAATAATTCAGCCATTTGTAAAGGGCTAGGCCGATCGATCCTAAATTTGATTTTTCAGCTGTACATCAATTATTTACAAGGATGGCGCTGGGTGGCCTCAAATTAGAGAACATCGCACCTTCACATTTTTTTAGAGCTTGGTATATTAAACATGCAAAAAAAAATTATAAATTAAACGATTCAAATGAAGTTTTTCTGTGGAATTAGTCGGCGATAATCAAAGGATATAATAATTTTCAACAGGATGGTAAAGGAAATCCTACAATAAAACTTAAGTGGGAAATTATTCATTTAGCAGTTTGTTGTTGTTTTCTTTTTTGCAGTTGGAATTCATTTCATCAATATTATTTAAAACCATATATGTAATTTCAAAAGGTAAATATTTTTTTTTTATAAACAAACTGATTTTATTTAATTTTAATTATTTTTGTAAAGCATATTTATTTGAAATATAAAAGAAAGTTATTGCTAAATGAACTCTGCTATCTATAAGGATACAGCATATAAATATATTTTACTATTTAGGAAGGATAAGACGCTAAAGAGCTCAATTTCACGTGAAAAATTAATGGTTATTATTCATTTAAAACAAGTGCTATATTCGCCCATGCCGAATCTTATATACCCTTCACCGCAGTAATCTTAAATATTCCCTTACTCTATTATGTTTCCCAATTTCACAATAACATATATTCACTTTTATGATTTTTTTATAAATATAGAAATAAATTTTTTTTTGTTGTAAAAATTTTACAGAAAATTTTTTGTAAAAATTTTATGGAAAATTTTTTGTAAAAATTTTATGGAAAATTTATTGTAAAAATTTTTTGGAAAATTTTTTGTAAAAATTTTATGGAAAATTTTTTGTAAAAATTTTTTATAAAAATTTTATGGAAAATTTTTTGTAAAAATTTTATGAAAAATTTTTTTTAAACATTTTATGGAAAATTTTTTGTAATAATTTTATGGAAAATTTTTTGTAAAAATTTTATGGAAAATTTGTTGTAAAAATTTTATGACAAATTTTTTGTAAAAAGTTTATGGAAAATTTTTTGGAAAAATTTTATGGAAAATTTTTTGTAAAAATTTTATGGAAAATTTTTTGTAAAAATTTTATGGAAAATTTTTTGTAAAAATTTTATGGAAAATTTTTTGTAAAAATTTTATGGAAAATTTTTTGTAAAAATTTTATGGAAAATTTTTTGTAAAAATTTTATGGAAAATTTTTGTAAAAATTTTATAGAAAATTTTTGTAAAAATTTTATCGAAAAGTTTTACAAAAATTTTACAAAAAATTATTGATAAAACTTTTCAATAAAATTTTTTGTAAAATTTTTATCGAAATACATACTTGTAAAAATTTCATCAAAAAATTTTATCGAAAATTTTTTTGTAAAAAATTTATCGAAAATTATTTGTAAACACACAAAAATCGAGCCCGCAGGAGATTATTAATCCCAAAATCTGTACACACTGATCGCGATCTAATATTGAAGTTGTTGAAACGCGAATAAACGGAATGTGTGTGTGATACAGATGTACATGAGTGCATGGCCCGTTGGTCTTACCACTGGCTGGCAGGACCATACTTTTACCCCTTGCTTAGGATCCAAACCACAATCACCACGTTACTCTCCGAATAGCCTCCTCAATAATCAGTCACAGAGAGTGAAGAAAATCCCTGAACGTTCTTATCTTCCTGTTTCAGGCCCCTGCAAGCCTTGAAGATTGAATCCGCATATACCCCGGCAGCATTGAAGTCAAGGTGTTATAAGACAGCAAGACAAACTAAAAAAATGATGTAGCAATTTATCCGTTGATTATTCAAATTATTTCTCATTTGTTCACTTGAGCCAACGATTGGCCGACCCATTTTTAGACACATTCTCAACAAAAAAGGTGTGTTTGTGTGTGTGTTTGCTGCATAAATGGAGACAGAACACGTATGTATGACAGTGTTTGCTAAAGATAGTGAATGAGTGAGTATTTGCCGTTAAAAGTATGTTTGTAATTAGCATTAATTTACGTTGATGAAGCACAACTCAAACACGGAATGTTAATTGTTGCAACAACAATAACAATGTCAGCGAAGGCAACAGGAATAATTGTTTAATGCAAATCCATTAGCGGCATTTGTAAAGCAGTTCGTTGACTTGGCAGACGGCAGGCCAAGTAAAAGTGTTACTTTCTATGTCAACAAAACACTAAAAAACAATTAAACAATCAAAAGAAAATTCTTTGCCATTCAACTACCAAAATATTGATGAAAAAAATTTACATAAAATAAGAGACAGAAGAGAAATCTTACAAAAATTTACAAACCTCTTGCCCGTGGCAGCATCCAAGACGAAAGGTTCTTTTAAACGAGTTTTCAATAACCTTCCCAAACGTACCATGCGACCTACTTCCACCAAAAGTTTTTCACGTTCCATTAAATACTTGCGCAACAATTCACGTTGTTCATTTAATGTCTTTTCACTGGCAGCATCCTCATCGTCATGATCATGATCATTTGCCATGGAGTGCGTGTGTTGCACCAGAGATTCGCCAGTATTATTAGATGCAGCAAATTGAGCCGGGGATTCAGACTCACTACTTATGCCACTACTACTGCTACGTTGCTGTTGGCGTAGTTGAACCTGCTGTTGTTCCAACATGGTATGCAGAGATCTTCTTAATTTGATTAATTGTTGGCAATAGTCTTCGACACTGCGATGAAATACCGCTGAGACGCGTAAACGTGTCATATGCTCCTGACTTATGGCCTGTAGACTGTGCCACGTTTTTTCCAATTGTTGTTGCATTTTTAATGCTTCTGTTACCTCCAGCTTGCAGGTGCTGCGCAGAGTTTGTGATGCCTCCAGCAATTGACAGCCATAGTTGAAGATACTCTGTTAAAATAAAAGAATTGAAAGAAACCCTCATTATTGTCTTGTTGTAATTTGTAAGTTTAAGTTTTTAAGCATCAAATAACTCTTTCATTCCATTCCATTGTTTTAGTTTTATTTTTCTGGGAATTGAAGTTTTAAAAGCACGTGCTTCAATTTCTTAATTTTCATAAAATTTCATCTTTTATTACAAGTATTTTATTTTATATTCGTGTTGCTATGTTTACATGGCACAAAGCACAAAAGCCCATTTGTAGCTCAAATTACAAATATATTTTTTTTTTTCTTCATTCTCTTAACTGATTATTTTGTTTTATGTTACCTTTCACTGGTGGAATTCTTTTACATCTTGATTTCTAGTTTAGAGAAAATATTATAATGTCTGTTGGTTTTAATGGCAGTTTATAACGTCTCGTATTGCAGTACATGAAAGGTTTGTATAACAATCTGGTTAGAGAAACAGTTGAAAGTAGGAGTAGTGAAGGAACAACGCGTGCCTAATTCTTTAATAGATTAATATTTCACTTTAAAGCAGTAGTGCCCAAACACTAGCTATCAAATTTTATATTTGTGTTGGAAGCGGCACAAGCAACTTATTCCATGTTCATTATTAAAATGTTAACAAGGCAACAGGTTAATGTAAAGGGTGGTTAAATTTTAAGGGCCGATGTTGATTTTGAATAAAACACAAATTATTTAGGAAATTATTGTCATTTCTTTTTATTTTGATATTGGTATGGTTCAATTATGTATGGAACAAAATATCGGCCAAATGACCGCCCCGACCTCGGCCGCACACCTTCATCCGATGCTTCAAACTTTCAATGATTCTGAGGCATAATTGGGGTTAAATGCCGTTATTGTGTAGAGTTATCGCATCCTTTAGATCTTTACCCCCGGGGGTTCCAATTGTCACTGCAGGAATATGGCAAATGCTTTGACGCGGTTCACTCGGGGAAAATAGGGGCACCAGACGCTAGGGTTCCTAGAGCCTAAATCTGGAAGAAAAGGTCTGTGTGTTAAAACATACGGGTCCTCTTCGAGGCCCGACCAGTGCCCAAAGGACTGGTACCGCGGGAGACGGTAGCCCCACAGAGAGCCTATCCTCTCTGTGACCGGTTATTGGTGAGGTCCCCTTCGGGGGTACAAGTGGTGGTTGTGGTCTAAGATCGATTTATATAGGTAAGGTCAAAGTCGATCAATTGTGCTGTTGCACTCTCAACAGACGGAGTTTGGATAGTCTCCAAACCCCTAAGCAAGAGGTTATAATGTGGATCTAGGCTTGCCTTGGAAAGGCTTGCCATATTATATAAATTGCTACTCATTGTGACTGTATCACACACAAAAAGCGATTGGTGGCAATCGTAAAGTGTTGTTATACTACACAATGGGGGCGCTAGTCTACGCTTAAGTTTCACTCGGTGGTAAGACCACCGTGATGTTAGGCCGAGTAGGCAGGTACTCACGTTAATCTTGTTCCACAAAAATCCTTTAGATCTTTAATTTTTGCTGGCTTATCGACGTACACCTTTTCTTTCTAATAACCGAAAAGAAGGAAGTCTAACGGTGTCAAATCACATGATCTTGGCGGGCAATTGACATCGCCACCACGAGAGATAACACGGCCATTGAATTTGTCGCGCAAAAGAGCCATTGTTTCGTTAACTGTGTGGCAAGTGCCACCGACCTGTTGAAACCACATATCGTTCACATTCATATCATCCAATTCAGGCCATAAAAAGTAATTCTGTTTATTGACAAATCTACCGAGTGAAAATGTGTCTCATCACTGAAGATGATTTTCTTCGAAAATTGATCATCCAACGTTGCCATTTCTTGCCACCATTCTGACCATTGACTACGTTTGGAATGATTAAGAGGCTTTAGTTTTTCAGTCAATTACACTTTGTATGCGTGTAAATGCAAGTCTTTATGCATAATGTTCATCAACGACGAGCATGAGAGGTGCAATTGTTGGGCACGACGACAAGTTGAGGTGGACGGCTCTTCAGCCACACTATCGCGAACAGCAGCAGTACGAGCATGCACTGGTATTTTCACAGCTCCTACAGACCCGGTTTGCTCAAATTTTTGCACGATTTTTCCGATGGTACGTACACGAAGTGCACGATATGCATTTTGATTTTTGAAAGCCTATTTTCATAATAAGCCCGAATAACTTTAACGCGTTGCTCGATTGCGTATCTTTCCATTGTTCAAATTAGTTAGTTAGTGAAACTGAGAAATGTCAAATTAAATACAGAAAAAAACTTGACGTTTAGATGCGAATCACATTCAACATCGGCCCTTAAAATTTAACCACCCGATATTTATCAAATTATAAGCATTAAAAAAAAATTGAGTTGAATTTTAATACATCTCATATTTTTCCTATACATTTTTCTGCCTTTTTAAAATTATTCACATACATACATATAAGAAATAATTTAATTTATTTCTGGAGTGACATTTAGCGAAAAAGCAACCAGGAGTCTTTCATTTTGATAGGATTTCTATTAAGACTCGAATAATAACGCTGTTGTAATTTGACATCAATACTATGACAAATGTCTTCTTTTTGACTTGTGATCCTTGTGATGTTAACCTTTACATCAGCTGATTATTTTCTTATCAATGGCAACGATAACAATTCTTTCATCAATACAAACGTCTATCAACGCAGGCATTAAATATATGACAATTATAAATCAATTTAAGCACAAGTTCTATTAAAATTAATAAATTAATTAAATATTAAATACATATTTGATATATTCATAAGATGAAACTTTTAAGAGAAGTAATACTCGCGCAAATATTGCCTACTGATCAATGACATTAGCATTGCATTTTAACTCGTTTTAATTAAAAAATTCCAACTATAATTTTTAATTATCACTTAATCTCATTATACCTATTAAACAAATAAAATCAAAAAGAATTGTTTAAAACAATCAACTTCCCGTTGCTAATAGGAAGAATATGTTGTTTAGCATAAACAAAATAATAACAATAACTTGTTTAGTCGAACCGTTGCATCACAAACTACCCATAATTGTTGCAAATAAACCTACAACAAGACACACACATCCATACACACAAAAAACAACATGCCGCCAAATCCATTAACGGTAACAGAACAAGTGTTATGTGCAACATAAACAAAAAAAAAAGTTGATACATCAGTGTCAGAGACAGAAAGACAACCGCACTTTAGAAATTTTTACAGCTGACCAACCTTAAAGTAAAACAAAAACCAGATGGATAAGGAGAGCAAAAAAAAAACGAAGTAGTAACAAAATAATAACAATAACAACAAATTCAATGGTATGAAACCCCACAGTACGAATATTTTTAATTTGTTCGTACATTCAAGTGTAACCAGAATAACCGCATTGTTTTTCTTTGTTCACCATAAAAACGAGGACTAAGAGTGGCCGCCTAGAGAAGTGCATTAATTAAAAAGGGGAACACGTTTAATAAAAATAAATACTAAATCTTGTATTTACGAAATAAATATAATCGCGAGATTTCTTATTTGAAACTGTATAATATGAAACAATCGTAAACGTCCTCGAAGGTTAACTGAATTTTAATTTCTTAAAAAATAAATGCCTGTGACTACAGACACTCAGTAAGATTTTCCCAATCGAAAAATATCTCCTGGGTATTTCTACTATTATTTTCTGTAGAGGAGCAAAGTGCTTTTTGTTTTTTATCGGGTTTTTGCTGATCTGCTATCTGAATGATTCAAAAAATGTTTTCTTTAGGAGTATTTTTTAGCTGAATGAGAACTAGTGATATCGATAACTATGGTTTGTGAGCTGAACATGTCGTCATATGTATTTCTGTTCAGTAAATTTTGTCAAGACATCGAGAATTGTTTAACGCCAGAATAACGCTTCCAAATTGTGAAAACTTACTTTGCACTTTGTACATTTGGTTCCAATAAGATGGCGCAACTTGCCATATAGCGCGCTTAAAAATTGGGTTATTGCAAAATCAATTTGGTGACAACTTTACTTCCTATCGTTAAAAAAAAATTGTGTATCTTATCGAGAATAAGCGTGTCGTGTAGCAATAGCTACAATTATTGACAAAGAAAAAAATTTAAACAAAAAGCTCGATTCACTCACTTACATGAACCAGCTTAAGCGCTGACTCTTTAATTTTAACACCCTTTAATTTAAAATTATTTTTTTATATTAGAGCAAGTACTAGAATTACACAAATTTGCGACATCTAGGGAACACCCTTTCATTTTATTTTCGTTACTTGTTGCTACAGTAGATATTGCAAATTATAATCTGTGTGAATGTTAATAGTCAACATTTTACGTTTCAAATATAAGGTCAAATATGAAAAGTCATTTAACTATCGAAACACTGGCTACTCATTCCGGTTCAAAAATAAGGCTACATACATACATAAGTAGATTTGTGTTACTTTTACAACACCCTTTAATTTTATTTTTTTATATTTTTTAAAATAAAAACTTCAAGAGTCCACTTATTACGATTCAAAAATAAGGCCAAATACGTGCAAATTATGTAACTGTCAGAACACACTTGTTTATAGCGAATGTAGTTTAAATTACTGTGTGTGAATTTTAAGTGGCTGTGGTTGAAGAAATAAAGACATATTAGCAACAACAAAAACGTCACTTTCGGAATACCCTATAACTTTAATATTTGTTGTTATAGCCGCCCTAATAAATCCAGTTTTCGTTTTTTTTTACGGTTCCAGAGACTGAAGGCGCTAACAGACGAACAGACATTGTAGGAAAAGCAAAAGGATTACGATTTTTCCGTTTTGGAAACGAAACTCTAAATTTTGACCAGTTTTATATTATGGGCATTTTCAAACTGCCTTAATACTAAATTAGTATTAACTAAAAACGAAGGTTGGAAGATAAACAAATAAACAAAAAAGTAGCTTTCATTGCTAACCGAAGGTTGGCTGAAGCAACAACAAATATAGGGTGGTAAATATTAAAATAAAAATATTAAATAAAAAAATTAGGGTGTCCCGGTAGGCTAGTAGGTAGTGTGCTAGTCCATCAGTCTGGGGGTTGTGGGTTCGATTCCCAACAAAGACTCTGGGTGTTTCACTACAACGAGTGCAGGTCTTCGTTACTATGATCGGTAAATTAAGTTAGAATATAATTTGTAATTGTATTGTAACATTAAATAAATAAATAAATAAATAAATTAAAATATAAAAACAAGAGGGAAACTTTAGGTAGTGGTAGACTACGTTCTTACTAACTGACGACTGATGATTGAATACAGTTTTCTCGTATTCCTTTATCTGAGTTTGGTTGGTTAAATAGATGATGCTTACAACTAAACACTAGCCAAAATAGATAGATACAAAGAGTGCTGATGACGGACGTAGCTGTCTATAAAATGTGCATTCCGCTCTGCGGGTGTCTAAAAATTAAATTTTCCCAAATTTCCTTTAATATCATCAACTAATTTGTAATTTAATTTATTCTTCTTTAGAGAGAAAAAAAAATGAACTTCAGCTTGACTTCAAATTTTTTCTGAATGTAAAATAAATAGTTCGACTAATAAAATTTCAAATATTTAATATTAAAAATCCCAAAGCACCGTGCCTTAAGTAACTTTGGCAACTCTGTGATAAACACAGGCACATTTCAAAGGAAAATCAAACAAAAACAACAAACAGCAGTAACAAAACAAGAAATAAAAACAAAAAAAATATAAACGAAATAAAATAAACTTACCTTTCCAGTTTCTTGAAATGTTTGCAATTCATCCTTTTGCACCTGTATTTCGTGGATATTGCAACCTACATGCGAATGGCACTTGATCATGACATTGTACAAATCATCCAACCATTTGATCGCCATGCAGGCATCCTGTTCATACGTATAAATGTGTGTCACTTGTTCCAAGGTGAGTTTTTGCAATTCCACGCTATCGCTAAAGATTTTGCGGCGCGCCAATGTTGTATCTAAAATTTCGTGCACACTGCAAATATCATCGCTGTAGTCGATGTGTAGGTCACGGCCAAGAGCATCTTTAACGGGCATTGACAGTATGTCGCTGAGTTTCTCACCCTCCTTTATTAGTTCACGTTCAATGGAGGCTGTTTAAAAGAAAGAAATAAAAAAAATAAAAATTATATTTTTTTATGAGGTACCAAACCATGTCAAACTTACACAAGCTTTGTTGGCTGCTCTTGAGTTTTTTCAATGTACCAGATGCTTTTGCAAAGTCTTCTATCTTACCACTAACTCCACTAAAACCCATGACTAGTGACTCAAATACCTCTGTGGTTTTTTCAAAATATTCTGTTACCAGACGATAAAACCTCAACGAAGTAATCAAAATGTTGCGTCTTCTCTCCAGGCGTGTTGCAAACGAACGACATACAAACTGCATAAATTCCTTTTGTGACAACAGGTCCCTGTAGACTGTTGACTCTTTGGAGCCAACATATGTTTCTATTTTATACAACAACTCCGCATAGAAACCATAAGTTTCCCTGCATTCCAATTCCAAATTATCATGGGCCGAGCGTAAATTTTCACAAGCCTTGACATCACAACCAATAGCTGTTTGTCGATTCAGCATTTGTTCTGCCGTATTCAGTATCCAGTTCGTAACAAAAGCTACTCCTTCTTCCAAAGTGCCCAATTCTTTAGCATCTCTTACTGTCTGTATAAGTTCCAACCAGGCTGTGCGTAAATCTGTTTGTCTTCTCTCAATTTCATTTAAACGCATCTCAATACGTGCCCGTTCACAATTCAAGTCAGGCGGTATAATGCATTTCTTCAAACCATTTGCGGTTGTGGCAGGTGTATGAACATCATGGTCATTTGTTGTTGTATTTGTATTTGTTTTGGTTGCGGTTGCATTGAAATTGTTTGTGCTTAGATGTGGTATTGGAGCATAAACTTCATTGAAACGTGTTAAGATGCGAGTGCCTATTTAAACACAAGTAAAATTTGAATGGAAATAGCAAATAGTATATAATTTCAAATTGATTTACATGTGTTTTTTTATAAGTAGTAGATTCAGATTTTTTCTCAGGGATTGATAATTAACCTAACGGTGAAACCATAAAACTTTCTTTTTTTTATTTTTAATAATTTCCAAATGTTTGCTTTTCAATTCGTGTGCAACATTCAAAGATGTTTATTTAAAAAGAAAAAGTGATTGTTTTATTTTGTTTTATAAATGGAAAAAAGTGGGAAACAGTTTTGGATTCATCAATTGTTGTAATTTAAATTTAAAGAATTAACTAAATTTAATTTTTTTAACTATTTTTAAATAGCTTAAGCTCTTTTTTTTCTTTAACTCTTTATAATAAAGAACTTAAGCGAGAATAATTATTAATTCATTAAAGACTTAGCATTACTAATCTTTATTCAAGTCTAATTCGTTTAAATTAAAATTACGCTAGACCTCTAAATCTTGCTAAAGAATATCTGGTTTTTAGTGGCTGGAAGAGATGGCCCTATTGAGAAAAGAGCCTCTCAGCACGAAGTCCAGAAAGTTGCTTGTATGTAATCAAAGCTGGATAACTGCGTTTGTGACAGGCCGTGGAAACTTCTGGCCGAGATAAAAATCGAAGAAAGTGATGCTTTCAGACTGTGCCTGGAAGAGTCTGAGATGGTAGCTCTATTGTCTGTGAATGTACAGCACTGGTTAGCATGTTAAATGTGGATCCACAGGAAATTTCAGTCTTAAAAAAAAGCTAACAATTACGAGATATTCCGTGATGACGAGAAAGTTTGACCGTCTGAAACCACTACAGTCAAGAGTAAAGCCTAGAGTTAGCACCAGGATTATCGAAAGTAAGGTAGTCGTAAATTACCAATCATTCAGGACCAAAGGGGTCGAAAGAAAAACCAGTGAAAGTATGGGTTATAAGCCTAGTTGAGTAGAACACAAATTGATCAGAATTTCGAAATCTCAAGTTAGTAGGAAAACATTTAATGAGAAATGAGCAGAAGTATAAAATTCTAAGATTACATTACGATCAAAAGTTTGGTTTCAATACTAAGAGTGATTCCTAAGGAAATTCCTAAGGAAATTTAAAAACGTGTCCATTTTTACTCTGACTTCATTTATTTATGTTTAAATATCCCGCCTTAAAGTATGCATAACGCTAAAATTGCGTATTTTTGCTGCTTTTTCTCCACTTTCTTATGGTAATAACCTTTTTTTTAATCCAGTATCTGGAACCTTAAGAACCTTCTTAAAAAATTTTATTAAAATCCATCCAGTAGTTTTTACGTGATGCGAACGCAGACAGGCAGAAAGAGACAGGAAAAAAGTTACTGTTTGTTATATGTATAGATACATATTATGATTTTTACATACTTCATTTTCGATATCATAAAGAGTATTTGTTCGTTAGATTCTTTTATAGGTATAGAATTCGATTTAACGATTTCTTTCTGTTCGTGTTGACGTTGAAATGGATTTTCCGCGGACTCCAGATAACAAGTGGAATTTTCCAGGCTCTAAATCTGTCAGATAGTCGGGAGCTAGCGAAATTCGTTGCATAAATGGAAGAGGAAGGAGGAAAACAATCGATAGTAGCCACAATCGATTTTTTCGATAATTTAATCGACTTAGATCGAAAGCTTATCACGGCTAGTTGGTTTTGCGATAAAATTTAATAAATATCAAATTTATTAAAACAAATTTACAAAATTATGAAATGGAAAATCAATTCAAACGCACATTATTTTACCGACACTCAGAAAGCACTGATGTTCTAGAAACATAGATAAAGATTCGCTCTTTGAACTTCTCTATCCCACTACCATCTCTGTATTCATCGCATATGTACTATAAAATTACACAGTGCAGCGATTTTGACATTGAAGATGAAGTTTTTTGATTTTATATGTTAACAATTTTTGTTCTTTATGACAAGAGCTACAACTTTGCCTCAGAGAGTATATCAAAATTCCAAACGGTTTGCAAAATATGAGCTTGAGTAAATGATAATTTTTATGCAAAAATGACATCGAGGCCCCACATCTTTGAGGGCCCATAAAAAAAAACCTGGAGGACTTTGGGCAAAACTGGGAGACAGGGGTCTTTTTTTTTGGTCTTTTATGACGTAGTGGTGTCCGTATATGGTTATTTTACCATGACTTAAAAAATTACACAGTGTGTTATTACTGTTTCCGCTAGGCTTTCTTTTTTGTCATATTTTGAATTTTCAGTTTTGTGTAAAAACATTTTTTCATTTTATAAATTTCTTTCTTTATTTTATGTATATGTGAAGAGTATTGATATCGATAATTTAATTTACTATGGATATTTTCAATATTAGCTAACTATATTATCGAATTTATCGATATTGTCGATAGCATTATCCATAACATTTATTAAAGTTACAGAACAGAGGCACCGACTCAGATGAACTTGCGATATAAATAAGATAAGGTAGATATTTATCATGCTTCGCAAGTAGATTCAAACTGAATTGTCTCGGAACAAGGTGCTTCGCTCTCAAGCTAATATATCGCGAAGTAGTTTGATTCACTCATGACTGGAAGAGCAAATTATTATTGAGAGAGCGAAGCGAATATTGAGCAACATAGAAACATAGCATTACTTCCCCATATTTTTGCAAGTTGTTGTTGTTTTTTATGTTTGATATAAAACTGAATATTTAAAAGAAAAATCAAGACTTAAAAAATATCATGACTTTATTAAAAAAAAAATTAATTTAACCCTAAAATTGCTTTTATACCAAAAAAAATCGAAGTTTCGAAACAAATTGAAAGAAATTTCAACAAAAAAAGGAAAAATTAAAAAAATCCCAGGACAATCTTGCTAAAAGATCGAAGTTTCATAAAAAATATGTGATCGCGCAAATAGAAAGAGTACAAATGTAAATTTTCCAGCAGAGCCCTTTAAAGTTTACCTTGCTTTCAACGTTTTTTAAAAGTGTAAATGCTGTTAACATAACTGTTATGACTCCGAAATTATCGATTATGAACGGAAATATTACTCCGAGTTCATGTAAGATTACGGAAAGATGAGTGATGAAGGTCTGGCATGTTTATCACGGTTTTGAGTTTTTAATAACAGAACTTTGTCATTGGGAAATAATTTTCGGTAAGTAAATTACTTATAATTATTATAATAAATATTGATATTAATAATTTTATCACAAACACACAATCAGTACATCTCCGTCAACGCAAAGTACGAAAGTTGGGCAACTTTCAACTTTTGACGTACGTTGAGAGCAATTGCGAGCTATAAATTGGTTCTCTTTCTTTCTCTCTCTCAAAATTAAATTTTTGTCTTGAGTGGCAGCAAACAAAAAACCAAGTACAACAAAATAAATAAAGAACAAGTAAAAGTGCTATATTCGGCCGTGCCGAATCTTCTATACCCTTCACCACGGTGATTTTATTTATACAGACATGTACAGCATTATCCATATTGTTGACTCTTTACTTAAATAAAGTCGTATGAGAAAAAATCATTATTCATGAGTTAAAGAAATAGAAGACAAATTCCGTTTGCTACAATTGTCGCCGTGTTGTCAGCTAATTAATGATATTGAAGGCGACAGCTACATCGTAAACTCTGACATTGTTGTAGAAATACTTATTTTGCTTTTATAAAATAAAATAACTTTTTCAAAAAATTATAAATATTTCCTCCAATACTTTTTGTTTGAATATGAATTTGTAATTTACAATTTTGTGACATTTTCTTCTGTTGAATAAAATAGAAATTAGTCTAAGTTGACGACAGCTACAACGGTGGCCGTGTAGCCATGTAGCTTTGCTGACTTCAAAATAATCGTTTTATTTTTGACAGTTTGTAGTCGGTATCCTGATGATGTCTATGTGTTTAATGCACCTAGGTTTTAAAACAGAAATATCATCTATTTAAAAATCAAACGCATTTAAAAAAATATGTTACTCTATATACACACATACATACATACATATGTATATTCTTATATATTATGTTACAGTCATGATTTTCATTTTCAAAGAAATATTAAAATTTTTATTTTAATTTTTCGAAAATTGTGTGCAAAATTTTTTTGTAAAAATATTTTTTTACAAATTTTTTGTAAAATTTTATTCGAAAATTTTTTAGAAAATTTAAAAAAAAAAATTTTTCGAAAATTTTTCTGTAAAATATCTTTTTGAAAATGCTTTGTAAATTTTTTTGTAAATATTTTTGAAAAAAAATTAAAAATTTTTTTTTAAAAATTTTTTTAAAAATTTGATTGAAATTTTTTTGTTAAATTTTGAACCTTTCTCCAATCTATATTAAGTTAGAATGGTCAGACTAAAGCAAAAAGAAATCCTTACAAAAAAAAATTCATCATATTGACACATGGGGGGTCCTTTTAACTGCTCCTATTTGTCAGTGGGTACCCTGTGGGTCCATTGGCTACCTCTATGCGTATTGCTTTCTATTAAGGTCTCTAATACAAATCAAAGCAGAAAAACCCTACCAATCTAAAAACAAACAAAAATCGCCCCTCGCAGGGGGTTATTGATCCCCCTAGATCTGTATGCACTCCTTGCGATCTACCTGTCGCAGTCTAATATTTATTTGACAAAAAAAGGCAAAACAGAATCATTAAAGCCGAAAAAAATTTAAAAAAAACGTAAAAAAATATAGGTGGGTGTGGTTTTTGGCCCGTAGCCTCCAAAGGAATGATCCGATGTTGCTGAATTGCAATACCAAAATTTTCGAAACTATGCCTGACAGATTGGTGTGCTTAAATTGTTTGTATCTCTTCTGGTGCCTTGGCAAATGACATTACCACACTAACACGGACAGACGGACAGACGGACATCGCTTAATCAACTTCTCTATGTATAAGGATCCAGAATATATATACCTTATGGGGTCGGAAATGAATATTGTAGAAATTACACACGGAATGGCAAACTTATATATACCCTTTCCACCTGTGGTGAAGGGTATAAAAATGGTGAAAAAAGCTTTTCAAGTGTTTTCTTTTCTTATTTAACAAAGTACTCATTGTGTCAACCTCTTGCGTTGTTACTTTGATTTCAGTTGAGTACGTCAAAGTATAACGTATGACGGATTCTATGTGCCCCGGCCTTTATCGGTTCTTTGAAACATCGGTACACGATGAAAAAAAAGATGAGATAATCGTTTCTGTTTTTGGAATTCCGGTGTGTTGTTTGGATAAACGTAACCAGATAATTTCGAAAGCTATAGCCATTATTTTTCGTATATTAGTAGAATACAGAGAAAGAACATCATGATCTCATTATTCTGGGACATTTAGCAGCTCAAGATCATAGGATCGTGATCGTTCGAGGTTCAATACGAAAAGACTTAACGATCTGTCGCGAGATATAATTTTTTTTTTCATAAACTTACTACTAAAAGGTACAAGGCGTTAATTTCTAACTTCACTAAGAATGGTGTTCATCCTCGAAAAAGTGGCATAACAAATAAAGGCAGCTATTAGTGAATACGAAGCGAATAGATTCGCCTATTTCGATTCGTCACTATCACCTTACCATTGAAAAAAAAAATCTGTTAATCCAGCGAAAATATAATCAGGTTTCGATTAATTTAAATTAGAAGAAATCATCTCAATGTTTGAAATTTAATTTTTTTTTTTTTTGTAATTTTCGCTTAAAAAAATAAAATCCCTTTTTATTTATCGTAGATCTAATATTTTATAATCACATTTTTATTGTTCATTAAAAACCGATTTTTAAGTATAATAATGTAAAAATTTAAAGGTGCTAGAAGTAAAAGACTAATTTTTCAATAAAAACCAATTTTTGAAACAATTTTCTATAAAAAAAACATAAACTAAATTTTCTAATTATTTTAAGGCGGTAGAAATGTATCCGTGACTTATAATTTTCATTAACATTCGTTTTTAAAGTCAGTTCACTTTTTTATTATTTTCACAAATAATTAAGAATTTATTTAATATTTAATAGAATTTATTCTTTTTTACTAAAAATCAATATTAATCAATAAGTCTATTTTTTAATGGAAACCCTTAAATGTATTAACAGAGAATAAATACTTTAATCACTAAAGGAGCTGGAAGCTAAAAATCTGAAAATCTGGGGTCAATTATAATATTTAATTAAAACTCGATTTTTATTAAAAGCTTGATTTTTTTTAAAGTTATATTTATTACAGAAATTTTATTGCATTCAATATTTTTTCCATCCCTGGCTCAATGCATTTTGAAAAATTATTTGTAGTTTTAATTTAATTTTTTAAGCTTGAGTTTTTTTCATATTTTTTTTAAATCGATACTTCGCCATTCCCAAGGAAATATTAAGGAGAAAATTATCAATTTTTTTATATGGATTTTGATAGTTAAATTTTCCTCCTTAAATGGAAGTTGAACTCTCAAACTCCATATAAAACAAATTTTCGCCCTAATATTTCCCCTTCGTAGTGAGGTTACCTGATGAATGTGCCTTGGCCATTCCTTTGTGACTCTATTTGTATTTAAACAATTTTGCAATATAAAAAACTGACATTTATTGCTGCTCAGTTCTCAAGGAGAGTGTCTTAATATTTCTTTTATTTTTGTATAATCAAATGTTTGCTATATTTTACAAATTAAAAGTAATATGTCATATTTCGTCATCAAAGTCGATACGAATTGAGTTTAACATGAAAACAATAAAAATAAAAAAAATCTTCTATCTGAACTCCCTAGATACATATGTGTGTACTTGGAGACGAATAGCATGGGCCAAGTTTAAACGAAAACACGTTTTAAAAAAATGTTGTTGTTGGTGTTGTAAGTGTTTCTGCTGCTGCTATTGTACGTGCATAAGGTGCTGCTATGGTTTTACGGCCCACTTGTGTTCGTGTCATACATGTCTTTCATGTTGGTCGTTGGGTGATTTTTTTTTTTTTTTAAGTAAAAAAGCACCGATGGAAACAAAAACTCAATAAAATATCATACACAATACTCATATGCGTGCGGTAATTTATTATTATTATTGTAACTGTTGAAAGCAATTGTACATTTTGTTCTTATTATTAGTTATTAAAGCTTTTAATGCTTAATGTTTGTTTCGAATTTTAAATGGATTAGAGAGACAAGTGTTAATACTCCACCACAATTCTGAACACGTTTCATGAAATGATTGATTCCTAGAAGTGCTAGTAAAGTGATTATTTGGATTTAATCCATACCTTCAAAGGATAATTTAGGCGTCGCCAGTCGTGCAACCTCTGTAATAACTTAATAAAAAGATGGTTTGATATCATTTTAGCACAATTTTGTATAGTGAAGTTGCTGCAAACATTCACAAGTATGTAAAATATATTAAGCAAACAAATATGTGTGTTATTTCATAAATAAAACTCCTGTTATTGTTAGTTAAATATTAAAAACACATTAAGAGAAAAACAAGTTAAGCGCAGTCATTCTTGAAAATCGTTTTAATTGATTTTTTATCTGACCCAAATCTGTGATCTGCTGTTATCATATTAATGCTTCACCATAAATTTGTTCATTAACTTCAAATGTTGGAAATCCAACATACTTATTTGAACAAGTTTTATATTGAGTCAGGGATGGAATATGAAATATTAGAATTTTACTAACCGCCATTTAAAATTGTTCTTGTCGCACTACAATTGTTCTAAATACATTTTGTTTGTTGTAAAATTCATACTGAAAAAACAGATAATTTTGTTAAAATTTTTATTAGGAAATTCAGAATTTTTTTATAAAATTTAGATTTGTTTGCTTCCTTGCAATTTTGTTATTAGTAGCGTCAATTATAAAAATAATTTATCACACATACAGTAGTGGGTGACAATTCACTAAAATTTTTTTTGGAAACTCTATTCTAAAGTTTCCTTTGAATTGGCACCCACTGCTCCTATTTTAAAATTTAAATTTCAATATTTTTATTTTACATTAAGTTTCGCACAGGTGACATATAATTACAGTGACCAACTGTTGACTATTATTGTGGATAGAACCCTGTTTTTATTACCTGCCCCCTTTTGTACACTTGTTTTTCTCAAAATTGTTCAGTTTTGTTCACTTTTATAATTATTTCTACAAAATTTAAAGAAAAAAAATTTAAAAAATCTATAGAATGTCTTAGGCCCATGCATTAAAGGGCGAGACATTCGAGACTTAAATTAGTCTTTCCTACTCTCAGCCAATAAGCAGCAAATACAGTAGTACTAGGATGCAGTCTAGATGAATCAAACATTTTAATTCTTTTGAAACCTAAACTGAAAGCTGCAAAATTTTGGTTACGTAATTTTCAAACAGCTTCATATCAGGAGATTATTTTTGTTGTATTGAAGAACCCACATTTTTTAAACACAACATTCCACATGATCTTATCAGGCTTGATTGTACTTTAAAAAGTTATTTTTATTTATATAACTATTTGGGCTACACCCTAGATCACTATTAATATATTATCCTTACAGTTAAAAAAAGTAGCAGACTAACTCAAATACTTCTAGGCCTCAACTTGGAAAATATTTAAATTGTACAAAATGAGTCATTGGTGTACCATTAAATTTTTCAGGTTAAAATTGTGCAAAAAAAATGGTACAATGGTACCAATTTTACTGTGACATGAAACAAGTTAAAACAGAAAAGCCTATGCCTACCGTGTACATTAGAAATAACATAACATACTGTCCATGTTAATGTTTTCCTACGTCTTTACATCTTTTATAACATGACAATTACGTTGTTGTTTGATTTTAGTTTGACAGTTTTATTTTCAAACAGCGCTATCTATTGCTCAATCGTACTATTACTATCTGCTTTGGTATAAGTATTCAAACAACATTGATATTAAACAGAAAACTATGTTTAATCAGAACATGGTATTCACTACCTAAAACAACATGAACAAATTAATACCGTTGCTCTGCCTGCGTTATGTTTATGTCTTGCACAAGTCAATGTGCAAAATCTTTGTGGCCAAGTCCTCTATAACAACAGGTCTTTAATTTAAAATTTAAAATTTTAATCTTTAATTTAAAATTTAAAATTTTAATCTTTAATTTAAAATTTTAAATTTTAAATTAAAGATAAATAATTTAATTTAAAATTTTAAATTTTTAATTAAAGGGTGTCCCATTAGGTGATGTTATTTGCTTTCTTTTGCCCTATCTTTGAAACAGTTATAGACAGACATTTGATATTTACACAAAACCTATATTACTATATCCGCTATAGCAAAAAGCATAAAGTTGGAAATTAAAGGGCGTACCTATAGTTAATGATTTTTGATCTATATGAACTTATCTTTTGAACGCTTATAGATAAATATTTGAAACTTTAGCAAAGCGAATATTACTATATCCACAATAAAAAGTACAAAAAACTTAAAGGGTGTCCTATGAGGACGTAATTTGACTTATATGGCCTAGTCTTTTGAACCTTTATAGATAGAGACTTGATATTTACACAGAGCGTGTATTATTATGTCCGCTATAAGAATTATACAATTGGAACTGAAAGGGTGTTCCTATAGTTAATGAAATTTGATCTATGCCTTATCTTTTGAAATAGAATATGAGAAATTTTAATTTTTACATTATATTTCATAGGAGATAGAGCTTTTTTGAAATTAAACACTATTAAACACTATTTCTTTTTATATTATACTACCAAGCACACATTTTTCTTTATTTTTATTCTCTTTATATATTTTCTTTTATTTGAAAATGGTATATACATATCTGTCTTGCTATTAGCTAACCTTTGGTTAGCTTGGTAGTATAATATAAAAAGAAATAGTGTTTAAAAGTGTAAAATATTTTCAAAAATCTCCATCTCCTATGAAATATAATGTAAAAATTTAAATTTTTCATATTCTATTTCTTTGATAAGTTTGTTTAAATAGAAAACTAATAACAATTAAAACTGCCTTGTAGATAGATACGAAGAGTACTGATGACGGACGTAGCTGTCTAGAAAATGCAGTCTGCTCTGCTGGTGTCTAATTTTTCTTTATCTCTTTATAATTAAGAACTTGAGCCTAAATAAATAATTTATTCATTAAATATTTGTTATTCAAAATATTAAGCATCTGCTTGTGCGATTTAAAATATTAAGCATATATACTTCACGATCACGTCTTCTATGGTGATACCCTTTAACTTATAACAAGTTTTTATAATGGTTATTATAGCGACCATACTATTACATAACCTATGGAAATTTAAAGTGTCTTCCTATAACGCTTCAAAAATAAAATTTCGACTCTATCGTCTCTATTTTTTTCTTTCTTTTTAATGATTATTTTTATAGCGCACATAATTTTAAATATTCTGTGTAAATTAAAGTGAATATACCTCACAATCGGAACACACTTTTATTTTTAATATTTCTTTAAATGGACAGATATTATAGCGAAAGCAATGAAATTAAAATAGTTATCTTTTCCATAATTTTATGTTAAAAAATTCATCAATAGTTGTACAAGACACGCGAAAAGTCTCTCACTTTAGTTACAAAAACGAGGTACAGATTATGTTGCTCTACATGAAGCATTTATTGAAAAATTTTGTTCGTGGTACAGATAGTCATCAATTTAGAGAACAAAATATCAAGTTTTATTTGTCTGTCTTTCTGTTTGTCTCCGTTTTGAATTATATTTATTACGTTAGATCCGCTTAATATAATTGAGAATAATATTTTACCGTTTTTGTATTTTTTAAGACATTACTACCTCTAAGAAGCATCTCTGACGGGAATCGAAACCACAACCACCAGGCTAATAGAATAGCACGCTACAAATAGATCTATAAAAATTAATCACCTAATTTGTGAAAAATATTCTTTAAACCTAGAGTATGCGAACTTGATGCTGCTAAAAGTAATTCGTTTAGAATTGCAATTTCTTGTTAATATTTTCCGCCCGCTTTTCCCGCCTTTCAATCGTTCAGATCCGTCTTTTTGTAAAAAAAACCAGTCAGTCACGTTATTCTCAACAATTTTTTTTTTTTTTTTTTATAAATTATTTATTGTATTTTCAATATTTTTGAACTAACAATAATTACTCACATCTTAAGTCTAAAATAAAAATATGCTTTTTAAGTCCAGCCAGTGCTAGACAAAAATAATGTTTGTTTCACACATTTTGCAATTATTTGCGGATCATCGCTCTAATGTACGGCCAAGAAAAGCAGTATCTCTTCTTTTTAGTCGAATGTAACCAGGTTCATTCAGCATCCTCAACAAATGACAAAGAGAAAAAACAAAAGACTTAAGAAACAAACTCGAAATATCCATAAAAGCGTTAAATAGAGAAGAGTTTGAATTGTATGGCATGATTACATTAAATTACTTTCTTTAGGATCAGTGAAGAAATATTATATAATAAATTATTTATTATGTAAAAGAAGCAACATAAAAAATATAATAACTGTAACTAATAACAAAAACAACAGCAAAAAGAAACAAAAACATTAATTGAACTAGAAAAATGTTGAAGAACCTGTTTACATTTAAAGGCAGTATTTTCTAAGATTATAACAGCCATAATTAATAATAAAATGTTTAAAGCTCAAAAGCCATTATTATTAATTTCTTGTAGCTAAATTCGAAACTTTACAATGCTTTTACTTAGTTACTTGTTGAAGTTTATTTATGTTAATTTTATTACTTTTCCGGCTTAAAAACAACAACCTAAAAAATATTTCTCACTACTCACCCATTTCTATGACCGCTTTAATACTACACTGCACTGTCGCATGCATTTGAGAGTTTTTCTTTAGCTCTGCATTCGCTTCTGTGGCCCGTATTGATTTATTATTCTGCAATAATTTCTGTAAGTTGTCCATGGCCTTTAAACAATTGTCGTAAAATTTAACAAACTCTTCTATAGACTGAAAAATAAAAAACGTAAATAAACTAACACATTTAAAATTATAAATTAAAATATAGTTGAACAAAAACAATAATGTTTTACCTTTCTTTGCTGCAACCATAAATCATAGTTGTATTGCAACTGGCCTCCCAGTTCTTCGGGCAAGCAGGTTAAATCAAAATATTTTACTAAACGAGATCTGGATAAAACAGTAGGCTGTAAAACAACAAGCTACAACTGATAATTAACTCTGGTAAACAGCATCAACAAAATTACCTCTCCCTTTGTATGAGATTTTGTACAAGTTTCGACATGTTTTTCCCAGAATCCTTCTGATTTGACTAGATATAAATTGACTGTTAGACCTTTAAACAGACTGTATATAAATCTTGCATGATGCCGATTTATACGAGCTGTGGTTTTTTGGGCATCCACTATAACGGTAACGCCCTTTTGTAAAATGACATCACTGGAAAAAACAAGTTTAAACAAAAAATTTAAATTAATTATTTCAGACTTGTTTTTAGGGTTTAAATAGTATTTGCTTTATTTAAATGATATCATTTCGTGTGAATATTTTGTATATTTTATTTTATATATTATTTATAAATTTTATTTGTTTATTAAGCTGGATTATAAAAAATCAAATAAAGACCACTAAGCTTTGAAAACAAAGTAGGTTTCTAAAACCGCAAAGTTTTAAAAGATGACACAAAATTTTGGGAATTTTTTTTTTTAATTTTAAAAAATTCAAAAATAATAGAAAAGATATGGATAGAATTATAACTTTATTAGACAGTTGGTAAAGATCTAGCTCTATACAATCTCTCCTATGATTTCATTTTCCTGGTATTTTCTATGACTTTTTATGAGCATTTGACCTTGTAGCTTCAATATTAAGAGATTCGAAAGCAGAAATTTATTTTATTAAGTTATTTGAAAAACTGAAAACAATACTCTTGTTGAATATGGTGTTCTATAAGGCAGCGCATTCCTTGACTTTTGTTTTTTATTGAGCTAAACAAAAGTCAACAAATATAGTGGCAATTTAACGATCGTTATCTGAATTATTTAGCATATGCGGATGATATATGCATGCTCTCTCACAGACTTTGTGACCTCAAACAAACAACACTACACCTTTAGAAAAAGATGCAATATACGGTGCCCAAAATAAATTCCAATAAAACCAAAACTTTTTATATAGGAGTCGATACTTCTCAACCCTTAAATTTAGGTGAACAAAGCTACAGCAATGTTCCCAATTTCTATTATTTGGGCTCTGAGGTCAATGTAGCTGGAGGTTCGGATTTAGATACCGATAGAAGAATTAATAAGGCAAGATCCTCCTTTGGTATACTAGCGACAATATGGCAAAGTAACACAATCAGTCTCCACAAAAAACTACGAATTTTCGAAGCAAACGTAAAATCTGTACTTTTGTATGGATGTACATATTGGAAAGTCAGTCGTAGTGTTACCCACCGGCTCCAGACCTTCGTCCACCGCTGCCTCAGAATAATACTTCGCATTTTCTGGCCCCGAACCATCTTAAATGCAGATCTACTATCGAAAGCATGCCAAGCACCTCTTGAAACAGAAATATGTAGACGTATGTGGTAATGGATTGGACATACTCTACGTAGAAGTGATGACAATGTGGCTAAACAAGCGTTAAGGTGGAACCCTTTCCAACAACCAGGCCGGAAAGCTGGCAGACTACGCACTACATGGCGACGCTCCACAGAGCGCTGGTCATGGAAACTTTAAGTACCATATGGCCAAGATGAAAATCGAGGTAAGATGATACTGGAAAAAAGCTAATACATCAGCGCACAGTACATGTAAATATTCAGCTCACTGTTCAATTTTCCATGATTCTGGAATATAAGTCAAACTAAATTTGACCGATAACATTAGTTATTTTTATTTTAAAATACCTGCAAATTAAAAAATCCTCATAAATCGCACGTTCACGGTGGCAACTTCACATCACTTCCACGTGAGCTGACCATGTATGCAAATCGATCGTAATGTCCAATATGGCATGCGTTGTGGACGTGACGCCGTGTTGTTGAAAACACATGCTGCCGTTCAGGCCTAAGAGTTTGTTGATCATTATTCTCAAAGAAATATGTGCCGATGGCACTGCCAACTCAAAATCTACTTTAAACAGTGTCTTTTTTGCGATGCCTTGGACAGTTTTTGAAAATTTTTTTTGTGATGTACCCATTCATCCCGAAATGGGCCTAATCGATATAAATTATTTTTCAATGACCTATATAATAAAATCGATGATTTTGATAAAACAATTTTATCATCTCTTTTATATGGGCCACCCTTTCATTTTTAATTTATGTGTTTTATTACTTGCCTCTAAATATAAGTGTCTGCAAGTTATTGTTTAAAAGATAAGCACATTTTTGACACTATCACTTTTACTATGGAGACACCCTTTAACTTTTAATTATTTTATAGTTTTTGTTGTACCGAGCATAACACTCTCGTATACTCAGCATAGTAACGTTTACAGGAAGATAAACCTAAATTTGTCAATATCGCGACTTCTAGGTAAACCAAGTGAAAATCACCTTAATAAAAAATATTATACTTAAATAAAATAATATTATAATTTTTACCTTTCTCTCTTCTAACAAAAGTGACCAACAAAAGAAATTTTTTATAATAAAAATAATAGGGTTATTAAAGCCACTCAATAAAATACACAGAATTAGTTATGTTTATGATAAAAACAAAACCTTTCTATAATAAAAGAATAACATTAACATTTTTTTTATCATTAAACAATTACAAAAGGTTAGCCTGTCAAAAACAGTTAATGATTTAGGGCAAATAATAAAAATAAATTATACTCGCCTACAAAAGTGTTTGACTAAAATCTGGCGCATTAGGGTTTTGGTAACATTTTAACAAAAAGACGTAATTATTAGTTTAGTATAAAAAATAAAAGCAACAATTTTTCGAATAAAAATGTTATAGAATTATATAACATTTTATGTGTAACACAAATATCAATATACTTATATTATCGCTATTTTAATAGCGATATATCGATATTTATTTTATAGTAACGAAAATAAATTTATTTTTTAACTCGGGTCGATTTGACGCATTCGTGATGGAAATTTGAGTAAATTTCTTTGATAGATTTCAACACATTTGTTTAAGAAAACATCTACTATTTTTTAATTAAAAATCATAGAAAATCAAATCTTGTAAAAAAATATTAATACAAATAAGGGACTTCAATATTTAAGTTGTTTAAGATGTCTAATTGATATCATAGCTCATTATGCAGTTGTCAGCAAATTAATAAATGAAATACAATCTGTGTGATCAACTAAGCCTTTATATCCTTAAATAAATATCTGCACCAGCTACAAATTTCTCGAAAAATATTTCATTTACAGACACGGTCCTGCTATAGATAAACATCTTTGATTTTTTGTATAATACGGATGAGAAAATATCGATATAATTTGTATCAGTATTTTTTTTAAGTATCGATATATATTGAATGAAAAATAGCGATATTTTGATATACTAATATATCATATAATAATAAAAAAATATATTAATATATTATATATATTATATAAGATTATATAAGAAATAAGAAAATTATATAGAGCACCTGGGGTAGATTGCTCAATATATATTAATTAGTATGTTCCAATTCCGTAAAGAAGTTTGTATGAGATCCAAGTAAAATAACCTTGGGTTTTGCAACTGAATTAAGTAAGCAATATTCAGATAGATTTGAAAAAAGATTGATATTATATTTACTTTTGGTTTTAGGTTCTTCTCCAGAACTCAATGAACGATATTTAAAAAATTTATCTAAACGTCAATTAGAAGTGTGTTTTATTTTCGTTTACTTATGTTTTACTTTATACATCTACTTTTTTCTTTCAATACCAAAGACTAGTTTAAGATGGCCGCTCACGTGAAGGCAATTAGGCCTATTGTCATGACCCGATGACCATCTACCCCCACTGTTACTTATAGAGCTGCACTAAATATCCCCAGTTCGTAAGAATCAAAACAACAAAGCCTATTAGACAGTAGCGCATACCTAAGATCCACTTCCTGCAAGCAATTTATGTTTGAAGAAGAGTGCAGATATAGGACTGTTAAACTGTTGCTTCCTTCTTCTCATCGAGACTGCAAATTCTGCAGTTCTTACCACGAATATTCCCAAACGGTTCGATACACCTTCAAACATATAGTCACCCCTTATGATGTCTAGCAGTAGAAATTTCGAATTTATTTCGAGAACCAGTAGTGCGTTCGTCTTTTCTTATCTCGTGAGGGTCAAAGGATTTTAGTTAATGGATATACACCGCTATAATAAAACCAACATTGTGTCATGGAGCAGTTGTATGGTGGCCAATAATGGAAACACGTACTCATGTGTCATTTATAGAAAAGGTAAATAGAATAGTAGCACTGAGCATCAACAGCAGTGTAGAATACTTGGAATGGACCTTTTTAACTTATATATAATGGAATATGCTTTAAGAACACAATTAAGATTGAGTCAGAATAAACAATTAAATAATAATAGTAATGGACACTCTTTGCTGGTAAGAAAATATCAATTAGAGAACATAGAAACTGATTATTTGACGCCTGAAATCCATTGGGAGCGATCATCCTAATAAAAATGATTGGAAACCTCTGGATAATTACACAGATGGTTCCAAAAAGGGTAATGGTACAGGAAGTGGAGTATACTGCGAGAAGTTGGTTATCAGACACAGTTCTAGACTGTTTAACTTATGTTATATTTTCCAAGCCGAAATTTTTGCGGTGTGTGAGTTGCTAGGCTACTTTATACGAGGTCGATATTCTCAAACGATAGCAATATTTACATAGACTGTCAGGCAGCTATAAAAGCACTCGGAAATAGGTGTATTATATCGAAGATAGTCAGCCTTTGTCGCAGAGAGCTAAAAGTTCTTAGCGAGCAACACGCACTGAAACTGTTCTGAGTACCCGGTCATTACAACATTGTAAGAAACGAAGCTGCAGACAAGTTGGCATGAGCTGGAGTTGATTTAGACATAAGTGTCAGTGGTGAGGAAATATACCCTGGTCTGGATTCTATATATAAGAGAATAAGAGAGAAATTCAGACGTGATGCCGACACAATGTGGAGTAATAATTCATTAATATACACACAGATGAAATCATTGCTGGAAAAAGGTAATGAAGAACCGGACAAGCTGTTACGTATGAGTAACTCAGACCTAAGAATGTATGTAGGTACTATAACAGGATATAATGATCTCAGAAATTTCTTGAAAAAGATTCCACTGTGTGATGATGATATCTGCAGATGGTGTGGCGAAGAAGACGAAAACGCATGCCACTATCTTTGTCAATGTCCTGTACTATCCCACAGTCGTAATAAATGTTTTGGCTCTTTTTCCTTTCAGAATATGGAGGACTTGAGGGGTATGGAGGCTATGCTGATTGTCAAATTTACGAAGCTCACGGGAGTACTTAGAGAAAGTGATTAAACTACAGCTTTATACACTGGAGAATATCAGTCATTCTCTCTAACCTAACCTAACCTAACCTAATCTACATGTAATTATCGTTATTATTATTAAGGTTATTGACAAATCTATACATAAAGTTTCTTCAGTGCATCTGGATTTTAATAGAACACTTCCTTATTTTACACTATTTTTTAATTAAAGAAAATAAAACGACAACAAGAGAAACACATATAAAACTTACCTTAATGATCGTTTTAAATACGTTATAGATAATTGCAAAGATTTTTGCTGCCAACTCTGCAGATCATTAATTATGCTGACAATAAATATTATTTTGCCATCACGATCAAAACTACCGGGTAAATAGGCCATGCGAGTTTGTAAAGCGTTTAAAACATCTTCTTCCATAATGTGGCCACTGCATGCAGCCGAGTTTTTCAACTGTGTACTCTGTTGTTGAAAAGAAGTGTTGAATTACAGCCAATAGAGTATTTTTTCTTTTACAAATCACTACTGGTTTTTAAAGACATTTCATTAATTTGTTTTTTTTTATTTGTTTAAATTATTAGCTGGTTTAAGCGAAATCTAAAATGTAGAGTTAAAACAGAAAATACAGTAAATAGGCGTTTTTCTTGTAACTTGTTGAAATTATAAGGAAGTTGACCGTTCCATCAAATGATCAGTAAGGTATGTACATACATAGTATGATAAAATGCAACTAGATATTTGTGATACAAAGATGTGTTGGTTGTTTTTATTCTTTTTTTCTTTAACATAAAGTTGTAATATTTTCAAGATTTTTTTGTTTGTAGTTGCAATTGCAACTCTTTTAGATGATTAACAAAAAAAAACATTGAACTCGTTTGACAACTTGTCTACTATACGCACATGTGTTAAAACAATGTTTTCTAACTTTGTTTTAATTTTCTGCTGTTCAGCACATGATTTTAAAAACGTTTCCATAGAGCATTATTTTTTTTGTAGTTCGAATTTCGAAATATTTTTTTTTTCGTTTCTAACCATTTTTTTCTCATAAATTAATAGATTTTATTTATGTCACAGATAATCATCTACAGCAGACCTTACATCAAAAGATTAGTATTAAATCAGAATTTATATTAAATTCTATCAATGAATTAATTTGGAGCTTAAAACAACAAATTAAAAACTAAAAAAACTCAGAAAAATGTACAACTTTCTAACTTCGAACATAAATACAAGTCAGCCATAATTTATGCTAATCCATGCTCATTATTTACTTTCTAACTAAAGTTAAGTTCACACCGATTTCTTAAAATTGTTCCATTACACAGTGCACAGTGGGACAGAATCAAAATATTTTGAAAATAACTCAGCCATAATAATTAATCAACGAAAATCAAATGGTAAAATATCTGCATCTTTAAGGTAAAGGAGAACCCACAATTCCCAAAACAAATGCTAAAAGTTCCAAAATTGGAATTTTTTTTAGTCTTTTGCCCATAAAGTCCACATATGAACTAGGGCTCATAAAATACATTCAGCAATAGTTGGGAGTATATATACATAGTTTTATTACAGTATTCTTTTTCCGTTCCCAGTTTTGGGATTTTAGAACATAAGCTAAAGTCAAAATATCAATGTGAAATATGACAAATTGAAGGACTACAGGGTTGATCTATTTTGCATGAAATTTGGTTTAAACGTGGATACTTATTATTAGCTTTCACAAAAATATAGAATTTTTATATGTTCCTTAAGAAATATTTTTTATATTAAAAAAAAACAAGTTTGACAGCCATTTTTAGGCTAAAATACGCAAAAATTCAATAATTTTGAAATTTTTAAAATGGGAAAGAACTTAAAAAATTTGATGAAAATTTTTAAAAGAACTCTTCTTATAACGCTTATTTTAAAACATAATTTTCAGATTAAACCATCATTTTATAAGTATTAACTAGACCTTTAAGACCATGTATAACTTTTTAAAATCAAAAAAAAAAATTGAAACACCAAGCTCTAAAAGAATTTGCAGAGGCGAGGTACCCAAATTTAAGTAGATGGTGCCAACCGTCAAAACTTAAACTAAGATACTCCTATGCTATGCTCATGCCAAATTTTTGATCAATCGTCTTAGCCCTTTACAAATGGTTGAGCTATTTCCAAAATATTTCCAAAATATTTATCTGACCCACTGTGCAGTGCAACAAATCAAAACTTTTTGAAAAATACACGGACTTGACGGTATGTTGACAAAAGTTGTTCACATTTACAGTGGCTAAAAATTTTTCATATATTTTTAGTGAGAATTTAAGAGCCCTAGTAAGTTATGCTGAAAATGTAAAAAAAATATTTTTTAATTAGCTTTTTTAAAGAATATTTTTTTGCACTATATCCTCAGCTACATTATTGCCCAACAAAGTTAAGAAATATCATCTAGTATGAATGAGAAACCTTTCCTGAAGGACCCACTGATTTTCGGAATCTTTCGAGACCCATAAATAAAAATTGGCCACCATTTTCGCCAAACCGAGTATAGGTTTTTACTACCCTTTGGTAGTAGAATCGAACCTGTACTGTCAAGTCAACTGTTGCACTGTGTTATTTGTAAAAAAGAAGATATTCGGGGTACCGGTTTATAAATTTATATATTTAAAAAAGGGTCTTCCGAACATACATATAAATATCACACAGTTACAAAAAAGTATACGAAACTATTTTTAGATCCTGTTGTCATATCTTTCGGTGTAGACCGTCGTCACTGGCTGTTGTTTTGGTACGTTTGGCGAGCGCTTTCGATGTAAAGACATCTTTTTCAAGCCGCGTTTAAAATGGTACTGGAGAGTTAGTATTACCTGCTTTAGTTTAAATAGTAATGAGTTTAGGTAATTGTTCATTATGGTGGTGTTTATTTAAATGGTCTTGTACAGGTAGATTGCTTGCTACCTGATATATTTATATGAGATCAGTTGCTAATTTAGTATTTTCGTATTTTATTGTTAGCTAGGTAAGTGTGTCCATCTGCAGGTGTTTTTCGTTTGTTAGAATCTTTTAGAAGTTTTAGTGGTGTGAAAATTGTATCTGAGGTTGTGTTTACCTCTTCGTTAATAATATCTCCGTTAAAAGTTCGCGTTTTGTAGATTTCCATGTTTTCAAGAATGTCTAGTCTTCGTCCTTTTTTGCTAGGTTGTAGCAATGTCATACATTCATCTATTTTCCTTGGTATATGCTCGTGAGTTTCAAGGTGTAATGCAAAGTTCGAGTCCTCTCTTTTTCGTTTGTACGAGCGCATGTGTTCTGTATATCTTGTTTTTAGTGTTCGTCCCGTTTGTCCTATATATGTATGGTTGCAGGGGCAAGTAAGTCTGTATACTCCGCTATTGTTAAATTTGTCGGTTGTTTCTGTTGATGTCTTGAGATTATGTCGTAGAGTGTTGCTGGTTTTCAATGCTATAAGTATGCCCTCCTTCTGAAAGAGGTTAGTTAACCTATATATTTCTGGTCCTGTGTAGGTAAAAACGTGTCGACGTGGTGTTATATTAGTTGACTCTTCGTCTTTTCTTCCTCCGTTCCTAGTGCTGTATTGTCTTAGTAGTTTGTCGATAGTACTGCTTTTGTAACCGTTATTTTTAGCTATAGCGTAAATTGTGCTGAGTTCTTTGTTGTACTTATCCGGACTGAGTGGGATTATCTTAAGTCTGTGTATCATATGTCTAAATGCTGCGAGTTTATGTTGCATAGGGTGGTTTGATGTGACGTGGATAGTAGTGTCTGTTGTGGTTGGCTTTCTATAAATGTCAAAGGCTAAAGATTTAGTTCCTCGTGTTATTTTAATGTCAAGATAATGTAAAGATTTGTCTTTTTCCTTAATTTTTTTTTTTTTTTTTTTTTTTTTTTATTGTATATCAATTTTAGCTAAATATTGTTGATGCCCCGAACTATTTACTCCTACAAGTAAGAACCACAGCGTTCTGCTTTTGCAGCAGAGATTCTCATACGCTTCAACATACCTCCTATTGCTAGAAGCGATATCAAATTTTTCCCGAGGGCTAGTAGTGTCTTCAACCTTTCCGAAGATTTTCAATGATTTGCAAGTGGTTACCGGAAGAAACGGAATTATGTATATGTTCCCCAATCTTTACACGGCATTTTGAAAGTATGGACAGAGATTAAGTGCAAGCCAATAAACATCTCTACTTTTGAATCAAGGGCCTTAATGGCGGGTAGACTGTCCACAATAATTTTAACAGCCATCGCCTTGATTATTAGTTCTCCAATTTCTTGCCGCAACGAATAAAGTATATATTTTAGCTTGGAACCTGGGGCAAGTATCGGGTAGCCTAAGTGAAATCGCCAAATCCAGCCCCGTATCTGCCTTGGAGCCATCCAAGTATATGAAAATTGGGAATTAAGAAAATAAAGCTGGGTTATATTCACGTATGTGAAAAAATATGCATTTTACAAAAGAAATACAGCAAAAAATATTTGCACCAATGAATGGTTTTCATTAGTTTCAGATACAAATTTATTTTATTTTTTAAATGATTCAATTATATTCTTAATTTAGAAAGAAAAACCTTATCTTCAAATTAACTTTTTTAACTTAAATAGAGTTTTGTATAGTACTCCATCAAGGTACGACTTTAATTTAAAAATGTTTATGTTATAACCTTATAAAAAGAATGTACGTGGGTGATTCGTGCATCCATCAATAATTGTATCGCAATACAGACATTCGAGGCAGACCAATAAGTCTATGCTACAGTAACTGACAGTTGACGATCGTATTAAAAACAGATTTTAACAGTTTTGGTGGTCTTCTTAAAAGGTACCAGATGCGGGAGGTGAAAACTTATATTTTTAACTTTAATGAGTTAATTAGAGTGAGATTTTTTTAACATTTATCAACTCTTCTTAAAAATCAACTTAAATCTTTTACGTAGAATTTTATTTTTATTTTAAAATTTCTCTATTTGTAGTTTGTAACAGTTTTTTTTTTTAAATATGTTCGCATTAATTAACATGTCTTCCGCTAGGAGTAGACATACTAGTTCAGTCATACTTAAAACGATATTGAAATTACAGTTACACCTAAATATAAAAATACGTGTTTGTGGTCGATTAGGTTGGCTCAAAAAATATATTTCGAACAGTAATGGCAAATAACGGCCTGTTGACTTAAGCACACACGCATAGAAAAAACATGGTAATAGTATGGTCACAAAAACCATCTTACGTTCTCTGTAGCAATATAAGGTTGCGATGAACAACTTATAGTTGTTTTGATCATTACTATGATCTCGACAAACAAGTTTTGAGTACTATTTGATCATGAAATGGTTACTACACTCAGAAAGTTCGACGTGGTTGATTTGAACTATATAATTTCCAAACCACAGCCAAAGTTTTATTAGTATTCAAAAATAATATTGTATTTATAACCATAATATTATTATTAGTAAACAAATTATGATAAGTTTACTTGTATTTAACCACAGTATGACTAAAAACAAACATATAATGTTTGGTTTTTTTTAAGTTTTGTGTTTCTTTTTTTTAATTATTAAAATCAAACTTTACGGGTTTATCTTTCAATAAAATAATAAAATATAAATTGAGCTAATTTTGATATCGAATGTTTAAAAAATAAAGTAATAAATAATATAAACATATAAGGTATGTTTTGATGAATACATAAGTATATCTCACTATATTTATTTAACTTATTTCATAAAGAAATCTTCTATTGTAAAATGTTATTTTTAAGTTAGACAATGATATGGTTCTAACATCATCATATTATTATGTTAATAATAATAAGGTTTGAATACAACCATGTAACTTAATCATAATATATTGCTTTTAGATTATGGTTACCTCAACCATGTTTTTTCTCTATGTGAATACGCTTGTTATTTTCTCGATGACTGTATTGTACTATTATCATAATCACATACTTTTGCATATTCGGTTGGTCTCGTATAATAATTATTTTCCTGATATTTGGCCCAGGGATGTTTTCATTCGCATTGAATTTTGAACGGCCTTATGAGAAGTAATTACAATTTAAACCACCATTTAATGCTACTGATTGTTCTTTAATTACAATGGTTTTTGCCAATGGGCTATTAATGATAATGAATTAAAACCATTAAATCTTTAGGTAATGATGTATTGTAATGTAGGGGGAATATTGAAGCAGACCACTTCAATAATGGGTCCCTTTTCTACCCCTTTCCGTCCTCTATGATTACAGGCAACCGAAATGTAATTTACGGCAACCTTACCCTCATAGAGTCAACCAGCCTTTAATCTTGATTTTAGTGATTTGAGATTGTCGACTGATAACTGTCGGCCTTCTTTCTCATCACGCAGTCTCTAGTAATTGCTAGCATTTGTTCAAGGCTCAGGTCCCCCATGGCATCCACCAGTGGTCCTGAGCCTTATGCTAGCCAGTTCTGGACATTCATACACAATGTGCGCTGCCGTTTCAGCCTCTATCCTTTCCCCGTCTCCTCTTCTACCTCTGCCTCTCACTTTAGGCATGAACTGTATAGACTGCGACTCGACGTTGGAGGAACGTTTTGAGGTGCCTGCTTCCAAAAAGGATTTACCTAAGTCCACAGGCCAGGTGCGTCCAATTTAGCCACATTTACCTCCATAGCCGCAGGAGTAACTTCATAGACTGACCAGTCCACCCCTTGCGAGGTTTCTTTGTAATTCTATTTCGATATCCTCCCCTGGCCAGTGGCAACCGGAGTTCCTAAAGCGATTAACCTCTCCACCTCTAACGAGGCTTCCTTGTCCATCACTATCGAAATATCGCGGTTTAACGCCATAGGAGAATCTTTAGAGATTAACCTGTTCACCCCTTGATGGCGTTCCTGTCCAGTCCTTTTGAATCCTTCCCTAGGCCATTATTGGAGAAAATGTTGTCCACCCACACAGTGCTCCTTATGCATGCGTAAGTCTACATTGAAACTGGAGGTCGACTGGTATCCGGAGTTCGCATACTAACGGCCAAGTACCCTCCTGACCACGCATCCCTGGCGTATGTTGTTCCACCGTGGATTAGAGTGGGGTTCTTCCAGATTAAGGTGCAAGGAACCCTGGCGTCTGGTGCCTCCATTTTCCCCGATAGCATTATGTTATTATGGTATTAGTTAATGATTTTAATTTATAAATAATTACTAATGAGAGTGTGTCATTAAAATCCATGATCATTATTAAAAATTATTAAAAATAATAGTACTGGAAAACATGCTCATGCACGGGTCATTGGATTGACCCGTTGCACAGTCCATTTAAGCATCTTTGGCAAAATTATTATCGAATCTTTTTCTCTCTTGCACTTCGTTTACTTTAGTTTTTTGACTAAGCAGGACTTTTATACCGGACAGCGTACATTCACTCTTTTTTCTCCACTTTCTCTTGGAAATAAGATATTTTTGCGGAAAAAAGTATCCTATATTGGGATCAGCATACTTAGGTACCTCCTCACAAAATGTTGTTAAAATCCATTCAGTAGTTTTTGCGTAATGCGAACGTAAAAGAAAAGTAGACAGACAGACGGAAACGAGTTACTAGTTTATTATATGTAGTATAGATATAGATAAATTATATAATTGTAGTCATATATAGCTATTATTAGAACCATATTATTGTCAACCCTGACAATGAAATTGTTAAAAGTTTTAAAATTTTTAAAAGAGAGCTTACAAACATAAAATATAACCATAATATAATAATAACGTATTATATTATAATCAAATATAAACATTATATGGTTAAATTAAACGACTATAGTATGATTAAAAACTATGAAATATCATATTGAATAGGCCCGTTTATTTCAATATTTTTGATAATAAAATACACAATTATTTATTATGTATTTTATTTATTAACGATTTTATTAACACATAAAGTAGCAAAACATAGTATTCACTTTATATTATTAATGATTAAAAATGTACATAAATTAAAAAAAAAACACAAATTATTGAAATCTAATGACTAAAAATAAGCATTATTTTTGATTTTATTTTTAGTCATTCTTGGGTTACATACAAACAAACTTAACATATTTTTATTTTTTTTAATATTAATAATTTATTATTATGTTATGGTTAAAAATAATATACTATTTTGAAATGCTTATAAAAATTTGGTTGTGGTTTTAAATTAAGCAAACAATGTATTGTTAAAACCAACCACATTGCATTTTTTGCGTGCAGCAGCCATTTAATAATGCAATTTTAGCCAAGACTTGTTTATCGTGACCAAACTAATGTTAAAAACAAGTAAAATTTGTTCATAGCAACCATATATTATTACAGAGAACAAAAGGGGTTTCTTGTAACCATACGACAACCATGGTTTTTACTGCCTTTATGTTTTTCAATATTTTCTTCTTTTGCATTAACAGCAAAATAATTCTTTTATTTTTTTTAATTGCGAGTTGCGGAATACCTTTATATTATTAGTCTAGTTCTAGCTGACAAAAATTTTAATGACTTTGGTTCTTACATTTTTGATTTTTTTATGTGTAAAAGCCAGGACCATCCTAATGTCTAAGAGTTAAAATAAATAAGTGCTAACAGTTTTGTTGCTGCTCAAGTATTTAAAAATATTTTGTTTGTACTTGTTGCACTACTCGTGCTGTGCAAGACCCAATTTAAATGCGTTGAAAGTCACAATTTATTTTTTCAAGTTACAACCAATCCACCCCTCCCTCATTTAGACATTCAACTATGAAACTTGTTTTGAACTTTTTTAAAGTTATTTTCTTACAAATGTTGTCGTTAACTAAACTCGTAAATGGGAGATCAAGCAAGAAAATGTGTTCATTAAAGAGTTGCATGAAGTATTTTAGGAATTTTGTTAACCCTTAACGGGTAGTCTTAATAATGAATTAATGTTCATATAAGAGAAGTTACTAACAAAACAATTTGTTTTATTTGTTTTAAACATTTTCAACTTTTGGTAGTTGTTTTGAAAACTATTTGCTTGACCCAAATTCTTTATCACAGTATAATCTCGCTATATTTAAAAAAACAATTCTATAAAATATACACGTCTTTTATAAAACGAAAGGAGTGCAAGTTAAACAGTTAAACAGGTAAACCTCCTAGAACGGTAGATAGGTTCCTAAAATTTTCCGCGTTGTAAGAAATCGCGTTGTAGGAGACATTAAATTCATACAAAAATCAGAGTTTGGTTCCAAATCGAAAAATTGGTTTTTATAAGGTTTTTTTTTTCATAACAACATAATTTGATAACAATTCTTTTGTCTAAACAAACAAAAAAAACGGATTTTTAAATCTACTTAACATATTAAAATTAGTATGATTTGAATCTGTCTCGAACGTTTTGTTAGTGGTCATGCTAATTCAAAATCCGAGCTTGGTCAACTTTTAGATTCATGTAACCTTTCGGCGATTACTTTTATTAATGTCTACGGACTTTATAATTGCTTTTTGATTATGAATAACATGAAAAAAGAAAATTCCCAAAACGCCCCTTGAAACTTTTTTACGGGGAAAATCCTTTTTTTTTTAACAATAATAATAATAATAATAATAAATAATAAAAGCAAAAAAGCAAACATGTTCACAATTTGTGTCTCGGCTTTTGTTATTGTTCGCAGTTGTAAAAATAAAAAATATTTGAAAACAATCGCGTTGTAAGAGTCGCGTTATAGGAAAATTTCCGCATTTTGCGAACAGCATTGTAGCGAAATCGCGTTATAACCATACCGCATTGTAGGAGGGTTACCTTTATATATAGTATATGGGTAATTCCATGTCAAATCAACCAAAAAAATTGTTTTCAAATTTACCACTCCCGATTTTATTGAAACTAATGTTATTTATATTCTTTGATTTTCTGAAGCCAAATATAATTTTAAATAATTTCTATCTCTTACAATTTTTTTGGTTATACAGTTATCAAAATAGAAAAATATCGTTTTTTTGCATATGCGCTAATTCATTGCATATGCGCATATTCTAATTCCAGTTCTATAAGCCCTAGGAAATCAAGTAATATCTCAGTTTAAAGAGGATTCCAACGCTTTAATTTGATATCAATCATGAATACTGCTGCCCTATTTGACGATTTTGGTCCAAAAAATTGCAAAATTGCGATTTTATGATTTTTTCCTAAATAGTGACGATTTCTTACAATGGCAAATTTATTAGTGTTTTAAAATACATAGTTTTGTTTTTTCGTTTAAACAATTTAAAAAATTGTGGTAATTAAAGTCAAAAAATGGTCAGTTTAAAGAGGATTGTTCCTCGCTTTCTAATATTATGTATACAATGCTATAAAGATGTTTTTGTCAACTTACAGCGTTGAGAGTATTAAATAACACCTAAACATTTTATCAATAGAATTTATGGTATCCTTCAAACTCAATAGCAATTTTATACATTTAAAATTTAATTTAATGCATTAAACACATAGACAACATCAGGCTACCTTGTACAGACTGTCAAAAATAAAATACACACAATTTTAGTGAAACTCTTATTTTGAAGCTATCAAAGCTACACGATCACCGTTAAGGTTGTAGCCAAATTTGGGTAATTTATATTTTTGTATGCGACAATATTATTGATACAACAAAAGAAAATGTCACAAAATTATAAACTCATTTACATGCCGAAGATTTTGTAAAAATATTTATCATTATTTATCATTATTTTATAGGAGTAAAATACATATCGCACTTGATCAACAAGAGGATATTAATTCAAAATGTTTCAATTTTCACTTTTCGCAAGAAATGAACCAACAACATCAATATCCATCTACTGTAAAAATTTCAACGTATTCTGATTACTCTTTCAACTCGAAACCCGCATATGAGACCATTTTCGTGACAGTGTCTTGAGTACCATTATATCAACAAAAAGGTACTATTTTCATTGGGCATTAATTGCATAAAAATTTAATAGAAAAACAGTGTAAATATATTTTCAAATGGAATTTACTTACTATAATATGTTCGGATTTTTAAATTATCTTAAAATGCAATCACAAACAGTTTTTTACCTCTACTGAAAATTACCTCTACTTTAAAATTTTGAGTTAATACCCTCTTGTTGATCCCGTGCGATATGTATTTCTACAACAATGTCAGATTTTACGAAGTACCTGTCGTCTTTAATATAATTAATTAGCTGACTACGCCAACGACAATTGAGCCAACGGAATTTGTAATCGTGTAGCCGCTGTCGTCTATGTGTTTAAAGCATAAGAAAATGTCTTGATTTCAGTATACATTAAATATGTATGGCTAAGTTATCTATAAAAGTGACTTTTTAACAAATTTTTGTTTGTATTTAAAAAAAAAAAAAGTTTTATAAAAATCTTGGAGATAGTGTCTTTTAATTTTTTTTTAAATTTACATATGTGGGACCATAGTTATATTAAAAAAAAACTTCATTTTGACTCATTACAAATTGAAAAAATATATAAAAATTTTTAACACACTGGGTAATGAAGGTAAGAAATACTCCTTAAAACTCAAATATATGTATTATATTACACAGTGCAACACGGAAAAACATAACCATATACGGACACCACTACGTGATAAAAGACCAAAAAAAAGACCCCTGTCTCCCAGTTTTGGCCAAAGTCCTCCAGGTTTTTTTTATGGGCCCTCAAAGATGTGGGGCCTCGATGTCATTTTTGCAAAAAAATGATCATTTACTCAAGCTCATATTTTGCAAACCGGGAATTTTCGGGAAATTTTTCACTTTTGCGGCTACCTAAGCGCTACCTAAACGGTGTTAAGAATCATTCCTAGGAAGTTCATATGTTCTAGAAAGTTGTTTATTGAGATCTTAGGTTCATTTTTTTAGTGGACTGTTTCCTTGAATTTTGAACGGTTTGCTACCTATGGACCTAAACAGGGGAAAAAAGGTAAAAAAATTGAATTTTTTAAAGGTTTTTGCGATTTTGACCTTGAAGATGAAGTTTTTTTGTTCTTTATGACAAGAGCTACAACTTTTCCTCAGAGAGTATACCAAAATTTCAAACGGTTTGCAAAATATGAGCTTGAGTAAATGATCATTTTTTGCAAAAATGACATCGAGGCTCCACATCTTTGAGGGCCCATAAAAAAAACCTGGAGGACTTTGGGCAAAACTGGGAGACAGGGGTCTTTTTTTTGGTCTTTTATAACGTAGTGGTGTCCGTATATGGTTATTTTGCCATGACATAAAAAATTACACAGTGTGTTATTATATGTATTTGGATTAAGAGATTCAAGAAATATAAGTAAAAAAATTTCAATAAAATCTGAAGTAGTTATTTTGAAAACCTTGTTGATTTGACGTGGAATTGCCCATATATACAACGTTTACTTGTAACATGAGTTGTTAATATGCCATCAAAATTTGTACGTCGTTTGAACCCCTTCAAGCAATCCGTGTGTACATTTTATATCTTATAACGTGTTATACCTATATTGAGCATCTGACATTCTTTAATCCAACTTGGTATTGTTTATTTTAGCGTTTTTTAATGCCGAAAGCACTAAGAAGTGTGCTAAAAGAACTAAGTTTATATATTTACTGACGTCAGCTGTGTTTGGCAATACAAAACTGTGTCCGTCGTAAAATAGCTTTGGTTTGATAAAAACTCGCGCGTCTTTGTCCTAATGTTTTAAAGTCAATCCGACCGTCCTTGTTTCTCGGCCTAAAAGGGGTTTGCGTTTCACTCTCGCACTGGCTGATTGGCTGCCTCAAATAGCTGTACTGCGGTACAGTTAATGGTTTTTGCATAAATCAGCCATGCTCGTGTATAACCTAGTAAATTTAAATTAATAAGGCGTACATCGGTGGAGTACCATATACTCCTAAAATTTCTCTGGAGGAGCATCATTAAACTTAATTTTGCACTGGAGGAGCCGAGCGTTCAACTCTAATTTATTTTTAACCATCACGAATCACATTGCAGATTCTAGAGGATGCTAAAGTTATCATTCCCTGGCTCTTTGGTTACGTACCTCGGTCATTTTTATTTTTAATAATCAAAAAAAAAAAAAAAAAACAAAATACAATACTGTATGAAGGCAAAATCCTAGATATTGGAACAAAACAATTTTGTTTGCAGTTACTATTGATAGTATGCTAGGCACTGCAATCAAATTCGTTTTTAACTCCATGTCACATAACTTCTTGGCAATAAACCGTATGTAAAATGGCATTTTTGAAAAATACACATTTTAATATCGAATAGAAAACAAACTCTAAATCATTTTTTTTGTTTTTTTTTTTTTTGCGGTTGAACAACGATACCGCTAAGAATATTGTTTGTTTTCATAAAACTAGTTGACAAACCGCATACTCAGTGTCAAATCAGCCGAGAAGGTTGTGTGATGTTCGACGCAACTAATAGGCTTTTAATTTAAAATCTTACGAATAAAGTGTGTTATTTTATTTATAAATAAAACGTTCTTGCATACAGTTCTTTCTATACAGACTTTAATTTTTCTTATCGTTGGCCATTGGTTTTGTGGTTAATGGAGATGCCCATTACATCGTTGATACTGACTGTTGGGGGCATATTAAGCTTATTATGCTTCAAAAGTTTGTGACCATTGACTGTTTCATTTGCGTACAAGCAAACGATTATTTGTTTTAGTATAAATTTTGATTTATGCACATAAATATTTCAAGTTAACACATTTTTAAATATTCTAAATTCATTGGTGTGCAACGCTAGATTAAAATTACACATTTTAAATAGATTATCCCCAAAATATCATGGTTTTTGTGAACACTTTTAAATTTTCTAAGTTAATTCTAAATTAATTAAATTATTAAGTTAAGTGAGATGCTATATATAGTAAAGGAGTAAGCAGAATACGTTGAAATTTTTACAGTAGATGGACATTGACGTTGTTGGTTGATTTCGTGCAAAAAGTGAAAACTAAAATTTTAAGTTAATACCCTCTTGTTGATCAAGTGCGATATGTACTTAATAGTGTCGGATATTAATAATATCGAAATTATCAACGGATTGACAAACTTATTGAATTACTTTTTAAAAGACATTGAATCGTGCCAAAAATAAATCGTGCTAATCATGGAATCATTTAAACAAATGAATTGGGATTTAGATTAGCCGTAGAAACGTCAATGTAACACTATATTTATAGAAGGTAGTGTAGTGTATTAAATTTATTCAAATAAAAAATCAATAACATATTTACTATTAAATTGAACTTGTTTTTTATCTATTACTGGTGCATAAACGGTGTATTATATATTTAGTTATTTATTTATTTGTTTATTAAATGTTACAATACATTTACAAATTATATTCTTAATTAATTTATCGATCATAGTAACGAAAACCTTTACTCGTTGTAGTGAAACACCCAGAATCTATGGTTGGAAACAAACCCACAACCCCCTAACACACCTCCTACTAGTCTACCGGGCGCTCGGTATGGTGTATTACTCCACATTACCCACCGGAGGCCCCTTACATTACTTGAAAGCTTTTAAATTATATTCGAGGTATCTCAACTATTTTATGTATAGTCCTTTCTGGTCAACAGTTTTCTAATATTTGTTTGAAGAGAGTCCTAATTTATTCTTCGAATGTTATTATTTAAATATATTAAAAAACGCATAGCTTCCTTTGAGTACTACAAAAATTTAACAACTTTTAACTTTCTCGAAATTTTTTGAGATTTTATGATTAAGATTTGCTTAGCTTTTATCCAAATATTGAACTCCCTAATACCGATTTTCCCTTTTCTTTCTTAAAAATATAAAAGCAAAATTTTTAAAATTTAAACCACAAATAGTTTACTGAGCAGAGCTTGGCCACAACTCCGTGAGAAAAAAGTGCTGCTCATATTGTTACGCAGTTGCAAAAAAATGTTGCCATTAACATTTTTCAGTTGAAAAAACATGCTGCCAGAAACATTTCGTGACTTCAAAAATTAAACAGACTACTACTTGAATTACTTTATTCCTTACTAGCTGTGCCCACACAGGTGGTGTGCGTCCTGACAATATTTTGTTTGATTTTGCTTTGAAAGTAAATCTACAACAACTTTTAAGACTCTTACGTATTTGCTTTATAAAAAGGTACCCATCGCTGGATACAATTCTAAAATTCTAAAAATTGTCATAAAGCTCTGTAAAAGGTGTTTAAAATATTTTAATAACAATGAAAATTCCACAAAGTAAAAATACAAATCATATACAAATTTTATTCAGTTGGCCATTTGTTTATATTTCGTGATTATTTTAAAACAGCGCCATCTATTGCGCATCCATGTTTAAAATATTCCGCTTTCAATTAATATTTTGTTATTCTTTTAAAACAGCGTCATCTGTTGCACAATCGTGTTTAAGCTATCCCGCTTTCAAAAATAAATTATGCCTTTAAATCGTTAAAAAAATTCTGGAGTGGCCTAAACTCAACTTTACCATGCCAAATGGAAACAGATATTTTTTTAGATATACTACATAATGAATTAAAGTTCAAAGTATATTCGAATCGAAAAAAATTATTTTTGATTTGGGGTATTAGATAAACTAACCCTTGCCCCCTCCCGATTATGCCCAAAAATTATACAGCTGTATATCTCCACATACCCAACGCACATACTAAATTTCATTTTGATATGTCAAACGGTATGACCTGTACAAACTCCCACAGGCATCATCGCGAAAATATAGTCAAAATGGATTCAGGAGACCTCTAAACGTATAAATCCGTCAAAACCTCGATTTTTTTCATGATTACTATACTTTACCTTATATGTACTACGTATGGTAAAGTAAAAATCGCCGTACTTTCACTGCTTTTTCTCCACTTTCTCTGGGAACTAAGATATTTTTGCGGAAATAAAGTACCCAGTAGTTTTTACGTGATGCGAACACAGATAGAAAGACAGACGGACAGGAATTGAGTTACTGTTTTATTTATTTACTTCGCACTAATTTATTTAACGTATGGTGAATAAAATATGAACAAGTGCAATACTGTTGTTAAAAATGTAACCATGATGCTTACAACAAAAATATATAAGTACCTGAAGTTGAACTGCACTATCTACTTATAGAAAAAAAAACTTAGAATCCGCTGGTCAGTTAACATTAGTTTTGAAAATTTCACTAAACCAGTTGAACCGTCGCCAATTAATTTGTAAATTTTGTGAAGAAAATTTCGATAAAAAGAAATGTAAATTTTCAGAACATGGGTTTCAAAAAAACGTTTATTTACAGTGCAATATACATATTAATAAATAATAAATCAAATTAAAGAAAATGTGGATGTGGTAGGAAATTTAGTTTACAAGACGACTAAGTTCGATCTTAACTAAAGGCTGAAACAGTAGGCTGCAGTGCCAAATTGTATCGTCAATTGGGTAAAAAATATGACTGTGACAAAAACACATTACAGAAATATTTAGAATCCATGGGAATTCGAAAAAGGAAGAAAAAACAGCAACATTCATCACCGAAACACAACAAAAGACTATGAAAAGCAGGTCACGCAAACTCTCCAAAAATTACTTTTCCTGCTCACCAGAGTACAAATGCGTGATGTATGACGAGTCATATTTCACCGTCGGAGGCAATGAATGGCAGCCCAAATATTACTTTAAGTCTTCCAGTTACAAAGCACCCGAAGAAACTAAGTTTATACGAAAGAAAAAGGTTCCAGGAAAAGTTTTGTTGTGTTTAGCCGTAAGCGAACGCGGCATCAAAGAAGCAGTTTTTTACAGTTGGTTTAGCTGTGAATGCCCAAGTTTATAATAAAAAATGTGTGCCAGCTCTTAGCACCTATATCGAAAATAATAAATCTTTAATTAAAATAAGTTATATTACACATATATCTGTTACTTTTAAGTTTGTTCGGATTTCATTCACCAAACGTTATATGGTCTTTTGTGAGTACCAAGGTACAAAAATGATGGCAATGTGTTGAACAAGTTATATCGGTAATACGGTTAACGAGACCCTTATTATGTCTATAATGCTCACCAAATGCAGAGAAAAAACATGGTATGGTCACAATAACTATTTGATCTTCTCTATAACAATATATGGTTGCGATGAACAACTTTGACTGTATTTACTGTTGTTTTATTTCACGTGTATAGCGTCGGACGAATCATTGCTACGGAAAGCTCTGAACCAGCTGTTCAAGTATAATTTTTGATAGACAGACAGTTGTTGCTATTTTTAAAAAAAATGTCAATCCTTAAAACAAGTTGTCTTAAATAAAAACGACATCTTATTGAAAAATCAGATCTGAACCCTTTTTTTAATTTCTTGTGATCCCCACATTATTTTCTTAGCCTTTATTGACTTTCCCTCGTAACTTTTAATTATTACATAGATGTGGGTCCTAGTTGCCTTGTTTATTTTTTTTATTTATTTTATTTTATTTAGTTTTTAGGACTTTAAGAATAAAATTCTTTTATAGTCCAAACAACATAACAAAAAGAGTAATGGGGAAAACTAATAATTATAATAATAGCAATAATAAATATTTAAATTTACAATTAATAAAAACATAATTTTATGATAATTTTTATGATATTTTTTTGCACACATTTTTATTTATTGTAATTCCAGTAAAGTTTTTTATTGAGTCTCATTTGAACTTTTAAATCAATTAAGTTTAAATGTTTCTAAAACCTGTTTAAAATTGTGCTTTCCTAATAAAAAAAAATCAAGCATACTTTTTTTAGTTTAACGTTAAATTTTTATCTTTTTTTATTTGGTTAAAAATAATTTTTATTCTTATTTGTTGCTTTTTTACAAACAACCTACACTTGTTTTCAGTTGTTTTTCTATTTATGATTTTTGGTATTTATTATTTTTTTTTTTTTTTTCATTTAATTTTTATAACTCTTTTGTGCTTTTTATGAAATTATTTTCAGCACTTTTTTTTTATTTATTTCATGTTTTCTTTGGTAAATCTACATAAATTGTACACACTTTTATTTTTTTTGTTTAATCAGCTTAAACAAAATTATCGTATTTCACTGCTTGTAAATTTGTTCCCGCTTTTACATTGACATTTTTAACCGTTTTAACAACCACTGGTTCCTGTGCGAAAGAGAAGACTAAATATTTTTCTTCAATAAATTCAAGTTTAAAAATAAACTAGAAAATGTTGCTGTTTGAAGTTGTGCTTACTATCTTTTGTGCATCAAACAAGTTGAAGTTGTGTGCTAGACTTGACGAACATAAAATAGCGGAAATTTTTAAAAAGTATTTTAAAGAGGTTGGGAAAAATAAGAAAAAGCATTTGAGAAGGTACATATGTTTAAAATTTGTATAATACGAGGGGAATTCAGTAAGTCGTTACAAAAATATAGATCACCAATGTTCTTTCTTTTTTTTCATTGTCATTGCGGTTGATTCTCAAAGCTTTGATACAGTGCTATCGGAGAAAATGGTGGCACAAGCCACCAGGTTTCCTGTAACCTTAATCTGGAAGAACCCCACTTGTAAGGGTAAGGTGGTTGGTAGCTGTGCCGAAAACCTGCATGGCTAGTTAGTGGTTTAAAGTGCACTAGTCGCTAACAGCTCCCCTAATCTACGGTGGTACTGCATACGCCAGGGATGCGTGGTCAAGAGGGTGCTTGACCTTTAGTATGCGAATTCTGGATACCGGTCGACCTCCAGTTTCAATCTAGACTTACCCACGCATAAGGACGTCTGTGTGGAAAGGGATAAGCCAGGAAACCTCGCAAGAGCCGGAAAGGTTAATCCCTCAGGAAACTCCCATATTAACTGGCCTGAGGTAAAATTCAGAAGGAATGGACAGGAACGCCTCGGAATGGGAGAACAGGTTAATCTATAAGGGGTCTCCTATGGCGTTGAACCGAAATATTCCGATAGGGATGGACAAGGAAGCCTCGTGAGAGGTGGATAAGTTAATCTTTTAGGAGTTCCGTTTGTCACTGGCCAATGGGGGTTATTGGATGAGAATGACAAAGAAACGTCGCAAGAGGTGGACGGGTCAATCTGTGAAGATACTCCTGGGGCTATGGAGGCTTAAGTAAATCCTCTTCGAAAGCAGGCACCTCATAGTGCTGGAATGTGTTCTAAAACTTATCATCTAGCCAAGAGAAAATCGAAGATGATACTTGCAGACTGTGCCTGGAGGAGGCTGAGACGGTAACGCACAATGTGTGTAAATGTCCGGCACTGGCTAGCATAAGACTTAGGACCACTGGTAGAAGCTTGTTAAATATGGATGCCATGGGGGACCTTAGCTTTCAACATATGCCAGCAATTACCAGAGACGGCGTAATGAGAAAGAATGCCGACAGTTACCAGTCGACAATCTGAAATCACTAAAATCAAGATTAAAGGCTGGTTGTACCACTTGACTCTATGAGGGTAAGGGGGCCCGAAAAGGGACCCGTTAAGGAAGTGGTCTGCTTCGTTATTCCCCATACATTAAAAAAACAAAGTAGTTTTTGGAATGTCATCTGAGTTAGCTTTGCTTTCTTAGCCCTGTCGAATCTCTACAATGATAAGAAAACTACGATTCCACCCAGAAACCAGTTTTTTCCTTAGCATAGCCATTAAATGTGTGTAGGGTTCCTAGGTTGTTAGGTCTGGCGGTCCCAACATAACTCTAATGACTCGAAACCCAACAAAATATTAGTCCGTTATGGGTACCGATTACATTCGGATATGTCACACAACGCCTGAACACCCCAGTCCTTAGATCAAGGGCCTAAGATTCAGGCCCTTAGTGCAGCTTTGGTAGCTGACATCAGATAAAGTTTTAAGCCTCTAGCCCCTCCCCTAAAACATTCCCTAGTGCAGAAGAGGATGAGACGTACTTCAGTTTAAAAATCATTTAATTTTACCCATGGGCATGGCCTTTTATAATTTGAGCTAAAGAGACCAACTATTATATGATAATTTTCTTTTTTGGAAACATCAGTAAACCAAACCAGGTCGGTTCTATGAGTCGCCAAATCTTTCTGTTCTAAGGGTGCCTATAAAAAATAAGGACATGAAAACTCCTGTGCAAGATGAGGTTGGTAATTATCAGATACCCTAAGATATGTATCGTTCCCGACGATACGAAGTATACGCAATTGTCGAAATGAGCTTGTGCACGCCGCCTCTTGCACTATTATGTGCAAATAACGAGTTTCACACATAATAGTGCTAGAGATGATAGAAAGTCTTCATGGCCCCTGTATAGATCCCTGGTCACTACCTGTTTGGTCTTTGACTACCACACTAGTGCAGAATAAGTTAAAATGGCCTGTACTTCTTTAACTCGAAACATTTTTAAGACAATTCTTCAACGTAAGTATGTATGTATTTAAGTCTTCAAACGAAATATCGAAAGTGCAAAAAGCACTAAGCTATCTTGTCCGCAGATCATATTTTAGGCTAAAATAGGCCGTTTTTATTTCACTTTATTTATTGTTTTTTTTTTTTTTACTAAAATGTAAATAATTCCTAGCACATCCTAAGAACCGTCAAGTCAAATCAAGTGACTCATTTGTCAACATGAGTCACTTTAATTTCCTATTTCAAATTAATAATTTTGATATAAGCCACATAACGTCAACAATGGGGACACCCTTCAATTTTGAAGATAACTTTTTTTATTACTCTTTGTTATTGGGAGTTATGGAGATATACATTGTGAAAATTTTAAATGTCTGCCCTTTGTGGTTCAAGAGATACGTAAAAATTAATTTTTTTTTTAATGGGACCAATCTGGTTCAGAAATAACGGACTTCTAAGCGCTCAAACATAACAAATACGGACGTATTGATACCCTTTCGCTTTCTTTTGAAGTTGGTTTAAAGTAGAGACCAATATTTATAAGTGAAAATAATTTAACAGTTTCAAATTTTTCCATCAGTTTTAAAAATCCTTTACTTATTTTAAATGTTTAAAAACAAAAACCTCCGATGTTTAGATTATACTCACTATATAACAAATATGAATAAATAAAGGAAAATATTCAGTCCAGCAGGACTTTTACTTAACTTTTAATTACCATCGTTTAAAAGAGAGTTAATGCAAACTTGCAATGTTCTTAAAAACTAGTACGGATTACTTACGAACATGATAAATATTCTCAACAATTCATGTCATAATTATTTAATTTACGACCAGAATCTAGGAAATAAATTTTGCATTAATTAAACTGTTTTCGCTTCATATAAAGACAATTTGTAAGAAACTGTCTCTTCTTGCAACATTGTTGCCAAACGAGTTCAAACATATGACACCAACCCACTTCTTTTCACGACGCACAGTGTCTTGTTTTGACTTTTTTATGCTGCAATTGATGGCTTAAAAATCAGCGTTTAAGCTTTTTTTAATCTTACAGATTGAAATATTACTAATGTTTTTTACATACATTTCATTTTTTAATTATATGTATAGCAATTTAATTTTAAAATAATTCGCAACATGGAGAGGTGGACCCTGTAAATTTACTCTTGAAGCCGAACTCACTAAACCTGAAAAATTCGAGGAAGGCTACTAGATGTAGACAGGGTCAAATGGTTCTCAAAGAACCCCTTGGCAGGAAGGGCAGCAAGGTGCTTAGATGCAATAGAAGTACCTTAAGCTGAATGACTGCATTGGTGACAGGTCATGAAAACTTTAAGTATCATTAGGCTAAGATGAAAATCGAAGAAGGTGATACTTGCAGACTTTGCCGGGAAGACGCTGAGACGATAGTTCACATTGTGTATGAATGTCCATTATTGGCTACCATAAGACTTAGAACCACGGGCAGAAGCTTGTTAAATGTGGATGCCATGGGAGAACTAAGCCTTGGACAAATGCTAGCAATCCGTGATGAGAAATAAAGACCAAAGTTTTCAGTAGACAGTCTAAAATCTAGACTAAAGGCTGGTTGTAGCACGTGACGCCATGAAATCATCATCAAAAAGGTACCTACTTAGGAAGTGGTTTGCTTCGATATTCTCCCTTCTTTAATATATTATATTAACATACTCTTGGAGCCCTAATGAAGTTTACAGAGTCAGGTAATACTTTACAGCTTGTTGTAAATAGAACGACATTCAGAATGTCTTCGAAAACTACTTCTCAGTGCCTTATAATACAATGAGAATAATTGAAAACTATCTGACCGTCAGGGAGCTCTAGTGTAACCCAAGCATTAGGACCTAAAAGAAAAAATAATGAGTAAATAATTTCCTGTCTATTTTTTACAGAGCTTTACAATAATATTGCCAATTTTATATAAATTTTAAAATTTTATCCAGGGATACAATGTAAATACGTAAGAATCTTAAAATTTGGTGTGGATTACTTTGAAAGCAAAATCGAACAAAATATTGTCAGGACGCACACAACGTGTGTGACCACAGTTAGTATTTATAACATAAAAGTTAAAATAAAATTGGATCTCAACACAGTTATTCGTGCTTTATTATTTTATATTAAACTTAAGAGTCGAAGGCCTTACATGATAGTACAATTTTTTTTCTTATTAGTTATTCTAAATTATATATAATTATTAATATTCAAAATTAAAATAAATAATAATTATTTTTATTAGCGTTGGCATTATTAATATAAGTAATTTTTAACAATTAATTCTTTTCAAAATAAATTCTTTTCAGCTTTTTCCGTTATTTGAAATGCCTTTCTTATAAAGTAACTGAATCTGAAGAAGCTCCAACATTAAAAAATACTGTTGAGTGAACATGAAAGATGTGCGTATCTAAAAGAAAGAGCTCTCTATATATTAATTATTGATACTTATGGATTCTTACAAACTTCTTAGAAATGTTCTTAAGAATATGAGTTTATTTTATAAAAAATGATTTTTTTTAAATATTTTTGCCATGTTTTTTGGAATTAGAAACCACATTGCAACGAGGCAACGATGGGTTACTTCAAAGAAAATACAAAAAAATTACATATTTAACAACTTCATAACACATTACTGATACGAGAGATGAACGATACTTTTTCAGATCAGAAAATATTCTGGTAACATAAGAAATATATTTTCATGGTTGTTGTTTTAATCTCACTTACTTACTATACGTAGTATATGTAAAGTATAATAGTAGTGAAAATAATCGTTGTCGGGATTTCAATGAATCTTTATGTTTTGAAGTCTCCTGAATCTATTTTTATTATTTTTGCAATAACGTGTATATGCCACTATACCTTTTGACATATCAAAATGAAATTCAATATGTGCCTTTGGTGTATAGAGATGAAGAGCTGTATAGTTTTTGAGGATAATCGGGAAAGGTGGAGAGGTAGTTTTCTTGATACTCCAAACTGAAAACAATTATTTTTCGATTAGAATATAGTTAAAATATTTTGTTACTCCTAAATTCTAAAACTCTTCTACAGCTCAGTAAAAGGTGTTTAAAATATTATAATGGCAATGCAATTCCATAAATTAAAAATACAAATCAAATACAAATTTTATTCAATTGGCTATTTAGGAGTAAGTATTTCATATTTTATGATTATCTTAAAACAGCGCCATCGATTTCAATTCATAATTTGATATTATTATAAGACAGCGCCATATGTTCCACAACCGTGTTTTAAATATCAAGCTTCAATTCATTTTGTCATTATTTTAAAACAGCGCCATCTGTTTCGCAACCGTGTTTAAAATATACCGCTTTCAAAAATAAAACATGCCTTAAAGTTTGCAGTACCTTTAATTCGGTAAAAGAAATCGACATACTTTCACAGCTTTTTCTTCACTTTCTCTAGAAAATAGGATATTTTTGCAGAAAGAACTATCCTATATTGGAATCAGGCTACTAAGGTACCTCCTCACAATATTTTGATAAAGTCCATCTAGTAGCTTTTACGTGATGTGAACACAAACAAACAGAAAGACAGACAGGAAAAAAGTTACTATTTTATTATATTTATATATATGTACATATATACAAACCTCATGAAAAAATATATGTTTCCATGAGGTATGGAAAAGTTGAGTGTAAGCCATCCCAGATTATTACCTTTTTAACTGCTTAGGAGAATTATCAGAGCTTTTAAAATCTTTATTTCAAAAATTTTAATTTATCCACTTGTATTTCCAAAATCATTCTTTTGAAGTTAATAAATCATTTTTGATATACAAATGGAGTATTCTTACACATACATAAGTGCATGTTCTAAAACTTCTGTAAAATTCTGAAATAAAGTAACAAATTTCGGATGAACAATTTCTAAAATCTGTAATCTGTAACCTTCAAAAATTAACTCTTTGTTTATATTAAATAATTCTGTTCTTTTTTTTTCAAAAAAGTACCTTTTCATTTAGTTCACAACCTAAATTACAAATCATAAAATACTATCCAAGATCTAAGCTTTTGTACGACTATGTGATTAAAAGAAGTAATTTTTCATCAGACGCACGTACTGTGTACAGGGTCCTTTTATAGATTGATTTAAACATTTGTTTCCATTAAAAATGCAGAATGCAGAATGCAGTTCATGCTTAATAAAGAAATCAAAAGGCCTGTTTGTTTTGTGTAGGAAAATTATAAAAAAAATCTTATTCCGAAGTACATTATGGAATGAATACTGTCGTAGTAGTTAGCCCATGTGCAACATTGTATATAACTTGTTCCTTTCTGGTGCAACATTATTGTTGCAGTTTTATTTAACAAAATGAAAGATAACGAAGTTGAAAAGCAAGAAAAAAATTTACTTATAAAGGGTGTGTCAATAAGGCAGTACAGGTCGACATTAAAATGTTGAAATAAAAAGCTAGATTTTTCTTCTTTAATGAAGTTTTAATTGCAACTGCAAATCAGATGTGCATGCTACCAGTGATGAACCATATTATGCTGGTATGAACTCATGGTATCAAAAGTAGTATTCAATAAGGCTGCCTTCCAGCAATATGTTACAAGCATAAGATGGGTACAACGAATTCAGTCATCACGTAGTTAGACGCACTATAGACAGGCCGTTCCTCTTGAAACAGCATTGACGTAGAAAGGCCATTCGGGGGGGTTGGTGCAATGTCCCCTCTAGATTTACTGTTGCCCTCCAGAATTTTTCAAAATTATACATTATTTTTAGAAACACTATTTTTCAATATAAATGTTTTTCCCCCCTAGAAAATATGTCATCATACGGCAATGGGAAACAGACGGATATGAGAATTCAAATTTTTAATCAAATCATATATGTGGAGTTAAACCGCTCGATTTGTGATGCCAATCTATATGTCTCTTTTGTAGCGTTAGCACCTTTCGGGCAAAATCACTCATTCATATCGTTTAATTTGGGCCAAATAAAATTTATACAACTGTTCTGTAGCGCCTGTCGTTGACGGGTATGGCTTCACGAATATAGGACTTCGTCCTATATACGAAAATTTAGTTTTGTAGCCATTGCACTAATAACAGTTATGGGTCCAAGTTCTATTTATACAATTTAAAACATGAATCCAACATTTGATTTGATAGTGTCAAAACATTTGGCAAAAAATATTAAATTTATAGGGTACCCTGGTAGACTAGTAGGTAGTGTACTAGGCTATCATTCTGGGGGTTGTGGATTCGATTCCCACTAAAGACTCTGAGTGTTTCACTCCAGCGAGTAAAAAAAGTCTTCGTTACTATGCTCGATAATTTATGTTAGAATATCTATACATATAATAAAATGGTAACTCATTTTGCGTTCGCATCACCTAAAAACTACTGGATGGATTTTAACAAAATTTTGTGAGGAGATACCTTCTTATCCTGATTCCAATATAGTATACTTATTTCCGCAAAACTATCTTATTTCCAAGAGAAAGTGGAGCAATAAAACGCAGTTATTTTTGTAGTAAAGTAAATACATAAACCATAATTGAAGCACTAACCACTAACAGAGGATGTTTTATAAAGTAAATACATAACCATATCTGAAGCATAGTTTAAGGCGGCACTAAAAAAATAAGGTTTTTTGGTGTGGATTGCTTTCAAAGCAAAATCGAACAAATAGCTACTAATTTATAATTGTGTTGTGTTATAAGCAACCACATTTTAACTATGGCAACCTTATTTTCATTTTCAACTGTCGACCATCTTTCTCATTACGGAGTCTCTAGTAATTGCTAGCATTAGATCCGCCATGACATCCACATTTAACATTCTAAGTTCTGGTCCACAGAAATTTACAGCAGATCCCCTTTTTGCTACTAGAAAATACTAAAAAGTATTTTCTTCTATAGAAAAAAAGAAAATAACTCAGTACAATCTAAAGAATTAAGTATTGTTTTTGTATTGCAAAAGGTCAATCGTCTAGAAAATTTGTAAGTAATTACAAAAATTTTTTGAATTATTTCTATACAGACTTTCTATACGAATCGCTCGTTTGCTATACAGCAACAACACGTTAAATATATCTTGGTCTCTGCAACCAACAAAAACTCAACCTAAAAATCTCATCTTTCATTCATATTTATAGCTAGTTGCTGGCTGTGTGACCTAAAATCGAAAAGCAAAACAAAAAATAAGTAAATGTTTTATTTTTTTGTTTGCGTAGAAATTTGTTTAAGATTCTTACCAAACACGCAAGTAAGTCAAACTAACAAAATTAACAAACAACCTGCTAGACAGTCGGCTTTAAGCTTCCAGACTACCATTCAACCAGTTTTCAAGCGGCAACCAACAAGCAGACCATCAATTCAAACCACAAAAATTTCAAGTTGTTTTTTCCTTAAGTTTCTAGAAAATTTTATGTAAATTAAAGTTTTTTCGATTAACCTTTTTCCAGTTGCTCTCTCTGTTCGATCATCACACTTTAAGCAGCATGGTTTTAAGATTTGTTATTTTAAGAATTAATTAAAATTTGACACTTTACAAATAATAAATACAATTAAGCATCTATCCTATTTTAAGAAAACTAATAACAAAACCAGTCTATTGGTCATAACTTGTGACAAGTAATATTGTAAAAGTAAAAAAATTCCACTTGAATAGAACAAAATAATATGCTAACCACAATTGAGACCACAACCACTAGCGACAAAAATTCCAAAACTTGCATAAGAAACACAAAATAATTTTGGTTTCTTGAAAGATCTTTTCGTCGACACTTTAACTTCATCACTAAATCGGTTTTTCACAAGTAGTGTGAATTTCCTGTTATCGACATTATTAGAGAGAATAATAAAATAAATAAATTTCATCTGTATGTAAAACTATTTTGTGAAGGTATTATTTTGTTCGGACTTTTAAATTATCTTAAAATGTAACCACAAACAGTTTTTTTACCTCTACTGAAAATTTCAAAATTTCGAGTTAATACCCTCTTGTTGCTCAAGTGCGATATATTTTTTTGAGGTGACTTAATGAGTGCAACATAAAAATTTTCGAGTGGGAGTGGTTATGTTAAAAAACCTTAATTTTTATTTACTTAATGTAAATAAAGGGTTCGCGATCTAACGTTTTTTTTTTTTCAACTAGTGCTTATTTCGTGAATGGTAACACTTAGCTCATGTCTAATTTGACAGATAATTAGTTTTATCCTTCCGCTGAACGAATATGGTTGTGTATACGCTTGAACAACGCTGGGAAATATTGACTTACAGAAGATGCCGATTTTTCCATAAAAAAATCATCTTTTCAGATGAAGCTCATTTTGATCTTGGCGGGTATGTAAACAAGCAAAATTGTCACATTTGGGGCACAGAAAACCCGCACGCAAACATTGAAAAGCCGATGCACCGAAAACGAGTCACTGTTTGGTGCGGATTTTGGTCCAGAGGCATAATTCTGTCATTTTTCTTCGAAAATGAGCAAGGAGTGGCCGTTACAGTCAATGGCGATCATTATCGGGTCATGTTGTACGAATTTTTGTTCACGAAAATTGAAGATATTGATATTACGTGCCACACAACCGAAGCCACACTCGATGTTTTGCGCCCTGTTTTTCAAGATCGCATTATCAGTCGCAGAGCTGATGTCGTTTGGCCAGCTCGGAGCTGCGATTTGACACCGTCGGATTATTATTTGTGGGGTGCCTTCAAAGATAAGTATTACGCCGACAAGCCAGAGACAATTGACGCTTTAAAGGTCAATATTCGTGAAGCCATTGGTGAAATACAGCTGCACACAATAGATAATGTACTTAAAAATTGGACCGATCGTGTAGACTACTGCATGGCCAGCCGAGGCAGCCATTTGAATGAAATTATTTTCCATTATTAACCGGAAGGACTGTACTTTCAAATAAAAAAAGAAATTTGAGAAAATATTCAGTAGTTTTTTTTTATAGCATTATCAAAAAAAAAGTTATTTGGCGGACCCGTTACTATATTTATTTATTAATTTTTTTACTGTACCATACGTATTATAGATAAAGTGTAGTAATAGTGATACAAATTTTCGACGGGATTTCAACGGATTTTTACGTTTTGTGATATTTCGAATTCATTTTTGCTACTTTAGTGATGTCTGTGGGTGGGTGGGTTCTTATGCCACTATTGTTATGAACGCTCTACAGTTCATATCGTTGCATATTAAAAATGAAATCTAGTATGTTTTTTGGTATATGTAGATGAAGAGCAGTATAGTTTTTGGGCATAATCGGTAAGTAGAAGGGGTAGATTACTTGGAACTACAAACCAAGGCGAATCTATATAATGTGGCATCGCCGTGACAACAAATACAATAGTAAAAAACACTAATAAAAAAAATATTAATTAACATATAACATACAACAACTAAAAACACTTCTTCCTTACCTTTTTTGGTAGTATTTGTATTTTTTATTTTTAGGGTTCCGTACCCAATGGCTAGAACGTAACCCTATTGTTTTCGCTACAATGTATGTCCGTCTGTCCGCCTGTCCGTCTGTCCGTCTGTCCGTCTGTCCGTCTGTCCGTCTGTCCGCCTTTCCGTCTGTCCGCCTGTCCGTCTGCCCGTCTGTCAGCGCCTTTTATCACTGGAACCGGTAGACTCTTGAAATTTTCACAGAAGGTGTATAACTGTAGCCGCTAAAGCAACAAATACTAAAACTTATAGGGTGTTCTGAAAGTAACGTTTTATTTGCCTTTATATCTTTATTTCTTGAGCTATAGGAAGCAACCACTTAAAATTTGAAGACAGTAATTTCAACTGAACAACTGAACGGAAATTACAAAAAAAAAACAAATGAGAATGCAAAATGTGTTTCTTCCAAATTTTCGCCCGTCTAAACTGGGACTAAGTTTTGGAGAAAAGAATTTTTTTTTAATTTTCGAGGTTTTTCAAGTTCCTTGTTTAAATTTACATGTTACCATATTTTGTTAAAATTTCTATTTTTTTTATTAATTTACTCTTTTCAAAGTTTAAAACGTAACAATATTAAGGGAGTATAAAGATTATAACCAATTCGCCAATTTATAAACTTTTGATACATAAACTCAAAATTATCGAAAGCGAAAATTGAGTTTTTTTTAACACTCAAGAGTAAATAACATATCTTTCATGCAATACCTTCTTTTCGAAAACACAAGTAATTTTCAAATACAATTCCGTATGTTTTGAACGCATTTTCAATTTTTATTTTTGCCTTTTCAGTTTGTACGATCTGTGTTTTATGTTTTATACTCTCAAATTTATCTTTTTCATTTTCATTTCGCCTTAGAATTTTCTCTTTTTTTTCATAAAAACTGTTCATGCAATTTTATGTTTTTTTTTTTTTTTTGCTCTTGATGCCCCATAGACAACTAAAGAAAATCTGCCCAGACACACTAGAGATGAAGGAGAATTTAAAGATTTTGAAATTATTTTAAAAAGTGTGTTGCGTTGCTTCTTGGTGTCTGCTAGTCGGGATTATTCAACGCTGAGGCCGAAATTCAAATATATTCCAAGAAAGAAAAAATAAATTTATATTTTAAAAGGAATTTTTGCACAAATCTATTCGAAATTTATATGCAACAAAAATGAGAGGGTTACATATGTCATGAACCCCTTAAAAGGTTGGGATAAAAAAACAAAACAAATTCCTTTAGAAAAAAGTGTTTTAAAAATAAAAGTGCATTTCCCTCTACATAAATGAAATAAGTTTAAATTGAATTCTAAATACCTTTATCACATATTGATTTAAAATATAGTGTGGATATCAAGAATTTTTTATGGGCAATCAACAAGGCAAATTACAACATAATCAAAGTGGCCGACCAAAGAAAAATGTCCATTGGAAATCAGCAGGTAAAAACGAATAATAAAGTTTTTTTTTAATATATTTTTTATTTCTCTACTGTTACACAAAACTTACTGTGAAATTATTGTTCCTTAATTTTAATGTAAAAATAAAATATAAAAAATATTTCATTCATTTCCATATATTCGATATAAAAAAAAAAAAAAAACTGAAAATGTTAGTGGGAGCGCTAGAATTGGGGTTATTTTTAGACACTTTTTCATACTCAAGTGGTTGACTTTTCGTTTTTTCTTTAATTTTTTGCTTTTCTACAATTCAGTATGCGTCGTGTTTTATGGTGGGTATTTATACATTTCGAATAAAAATTTATTTGTTAAACGTATTTATGCATAATTTTTCTTGAGAATATTCAACTACAAATTAGAATAATAATAAAACGAAAATTAAGGAAAATGAGCGAATGCTCATCAAACTCAAAAAATAATTAAGAGCACGTGCTAAAATCTCTTTCGTAATTCGAATTAAAAGAGTAATAAATTTATGTAAATTGGTGAGTTGTTTAATTTTGAAATCTTTTTGCAAATGTCTTTATTTGTTTTGTTTTTATTTTAATTTTCTAATATTTTTTTGCAAAAAAAAAATAGCTTTTGTTTACGATTTATTTGGCCTACTGGCACTTTTTATTGAATAAACAATAAAAAAAACTATTTTGTTGGTGCTTAAAGTTAATTCTTCTTTCAAAGATGACTCATTATATGAGTATTTAATACTCTGTTTCGTACACAAAAAGATTTAAAATAAATATCGCTCCATAGTCATTCATATCCCCTAAGAAAATCAAACATGGCCAAATGCTATTAAAGTTTTCAAAATGTAGACGAACGCAGCTATTGTAATAAATTAGTCAAGTGCGAGTTAGACTCACTCACGTAGGGTTCCGTACTATGTTTAGTACAACTTTAAAAATTCAAGTTGTTAATTTTTTCATGTTTTATGAGTCACCCTTTAATTTTAAAATTAAAGTCATAATTACATCGCTGTTGGAACACCCTTTAAATTTTAGCAATTTTTGTTATAGCGACCATGGTAATACACTATCTATAAAAATATACATGCGCCTACCTATTTCGGTTCAAAAAATAAGGTAATATACGTGAAAAAAATGTCACTGATGAAACACCCTTTAGATATTAGTAATTGTTACAGCGGCCGAAATACAACATCTACTGTAAACATTTAAAGAGTCTACCTATTATGGTTCAAAAAATAAGACTATTTACGTACAAATCATGTCTCTGTCGGAACACCCTTTAATTTTGTAATTTTTTATGGCGGCCATGCCAATTCTCTTTCTATGAATATATCAAGAGTCTACCTATTACTATTAAAAAAATAAGTAACTATACGTGAAAAACATGTCACTGTCGGAACACCCTTTAATTTTTTGTAATTGTCATAACGGCCATGGCAACACATCTTCTATACAAATTGTAAGAGTCTACTTATTACGGTTCAAAATATATGTCGTTTTACATGCAAAAGACGTCACTGTCGGAAAACCCTTTAAATTTTTATTGTTTTTATAGGGGTCATAGTAAAACACCATTTGTGAAAATTTCAAGAGTCTATCTATTATGGTTAAAAAATTAGTCAATATTTATGCAAATCATGTCACTGTCGGCACACCCTTTTTTTACTATTTGTTATAGTGGCCATAGTAATACACCTCCTGTAAAAACTTCGCGAGCATAGATTAAATTACTGAAAATTTTAAGTGGTTACTTCCTATAGCTCAAAAAATAAAGACATAAAGGCAAATAACATGTCACTTTAGGAACACCCTATAAGTTTTAGCATTTGTTGCTATAATGGCTACAGTTACACATCTTCTGTGAAAATTTCAAGAGTCTACCTATTATGGTTCAAAACTTAGACCTTATACATGCAAATCACACCACTATCGGAACACCCTTTAATTTTTAGGTTTACTTTTAGACTTGTTTATAAAGTGAACTAAGTTTTAATGACTGTTTGTAAATTTTTAGTGTATGTCCCCTACAATGCAAAAAATAAACACATATTCGTGAATAGCACCTCTCTATCGGAACACCCTATAAGTTTTAGTATTTGTTGCTATAGCGGCAACAGCTATACATCATCTGTGAAAACTTCAAGAGTCTACCTATTACGGTTCCAGAGATAAAAGGCGCTGACAGACGGACAGACATTGTAGCGAAAACAATAGGGGTACGTTTTTACACTTTGTGTACGGAACCCTAAAAATTATATCTACTATCACTGATAATTATTGTTATATTCTATTGCATATGACAGGTATTATTCTAAAGTAAAACAGAAAGTTTGTTGGGATTAATTTGTGTTAGATTTGACCAATATTTTTATGAAATCCATAGGTTACTGGTTCAAATCGGGTTCGAAGGACCAAAAATGTTGGGATGGAATTGAAAATTTGACCAATAATTTAATGAAAAGAAAATGCGGAAAGTTAAATACTTTATAACAACAACTTGAATTTTTATTGGGATTACACGAACCTCTTCTTATAAATGCGAATTGATGACTAAAAATAGAATACAACGTTTTCTTAGCTTACAGCTTATTTTGTGGTTGCAGAAGATGAGATCTAGTATAAAAGAGTTAATAATTTACTCTTCTCCATAATATTTTAACAAAGCTTATACTTAATCAGGTTCACCCAGTACTACTAAGAGGTATAGTACTGTGGCTGTACTATGCCTTTTTACTTTACCATACTTAGTATAGGTAAAATATAGTAATCGTGAAAAAAGTCAATGTCGGGATTTCAACGGATCTTTACGTTTTGAGGTCTCCTGATTTTTTTTTTTTTTTTGATGAACTCTCATCCCGAAAATAAAAAAAAATAAATTCAGGAAACCTCAAAGGTCTACAGGTCATACTGTTTGATATATCAAAAGAAATTCAGTACACAGAAAAAAATTTTTGCACCAATTAAGGATTTTAATTAGTTTAAAATTAAAATTCTATTCAATTTTCAATTGATTCAAATATACATATATTTGTTTAAAACAAAACAGAAAAAAAATTCTAGACTAAGCATAATAATTGAATCAATTAATTATTTAATTAAATTTTAATCCGATACCAATTAAAACCTTTAATTGGTGAAAATATTTTTTTCTGTGTACGTGCCTTTGGTATCTGTTTCCATGAACACAAATAAAAGAAATCATTGTGACGTATGTACATAAACTATGTGTTAATCTTGGCTGATTTATAGGTTTTTAACTTCAAATTCAATTTTATAAACTTCAAATTTAATGTTATAAACTTTAAATTCAACTTTGTAAACTTTAAATTCAATTTTGTAAACATCAAATTCAATTTATATTCAAAGAAAATTCAATTTTTAGAATATTTAAAAAAAAAATTACAAAAAAATACTATAAAATTTTTACAAAAAAAAATTACAAACAAATTTATAATATGTTCATAAAAAAATTCAAGTAAAATTTTTTTTCAAATTTTTTTGTGCAAATATTATTGCAATTTTTTTATAAAATTTTATAGTAATTTTTTTTTAAATTTTATAGTAATTTTTTGTAAAAATTTTATAGAAGATATGAAGAAAATGAAAGTTACTTTAAAATTTTTACTAACATAAATTCACAGTAATTCATGGGCAGAAAAGAAAATTGATTGTAATAACTTTCTACAAATTCGGCAGTTACAATAATAAAATTATACTTTGCAGAGTCAATATATTTTATTCACTAATATTTTTAATGCTTTTACAGAATGTCCTTCTCCGCCTGGACGTCCACTATTAATTCCAGTTTCCGATCTTCAACCGGATGTTGTTAACTTACGATGGGAACGTCCAAGTCTTGATGGAGGTTCTCCCATTACCGGCTATGTGGTCGAACATCGACGGATGGGTTCGCCACATTGGGTACGTGCCACACCAATACCCGTTAGTCGTTGTGATGTATCCATAAGTGGTCTAGAGCCCGGCTGGCGTTATCAATTCCGTGTCTTTGCCGAAAATATAGTGGGTCGTTCGGAGCCAAGTGAATTGTCTGATATACTGACTGTTACGCTGCAGCGCAACGCCATAAGCGTGCCACGCTTTATAAACGAACTACAGGATTTACAAGCCGTCGAGAATGAACGAATCGAATTTCGGGTAAAATTTTTGGGTCAACCGCCGCCCGAGATAAATTGGTTTAAAGATGGCTACGAAATATTTAGTAGTAGACGAACGAAAATTGTAAACGATACCGATGCCAGTGTCTTAATTATACATCAGGTAGCTTTGACCGATGAAGGAGAAATCAAGTGCACAGCTACAAATCGAGCTGGTCATGTGGTCACAAAGTCCAATCTTTTTGTACAAGCACCGCCAAAGATAAGGCTACCGCGTACCTATGAGGATGGCCTAATAGTAGAAGCTGACGAAGCTTTACGTCTCAAGGTAGGCATAGCTGGGCAACCTCCTCCTCAGGTTACGTGGTTACATGAGGGCGAAGTTATACACAATGGAGGTCGTTTCGAAATAATTAATTCCGAAAAGAATTCTATGTTAAAGGTTAATAATGTTCAGCGAGACGATAGAGGAGAGTTTAGCATAAAAGCCATTAATAAATTGGGCGAAGACGTTACCTCATTCCTGGTAACAGTAACAGCAAGACCAAATCCTCCAGGCAAAGTAAGACTTAATATGTCATTTGGCAAATCGGCGACATTGTCTTGGACATCACCTATAGACGACGGCGGTTGTAAGATCGGTAACTATATAGTGGAATACTATCGTATTGGCTGGAATGTTTGGCTAAAGGCGGCTACTACACGTTCTCTAAGTACTACACTTCATGATCTAATTGAAGGTTCTGAATATAAATTCCGTGTTAAGGCCGAAAATCCCTATGGTGTTAGTGAACCTAGCTTGGAGTCTGATGTTCTTTTCGTACCTGATCCAAAGCGTGGCATAACTAAACCTAAATCTGAAAATAAATTGGATGACGAAAAAAACAAGCCATTACCGCCCCGCAGAAAAACACTATCACCACCCCGAGCGGTAGCTGACGCAGCCACTGAGACAGTAGGAAAACTTTCACCCAAAATGGAACGTAAAATAAGACCACAAGTGTTGGATAGTGAAGATTTGCACCGTGAAATGTCGTATGGTACACCGGATCCTATGCCGAAATTGGATATACGCAAAAGTCCTTCGCCGTTTAACAAAGACAACAAACCCTCTGGTAGTCCCAATAAATTTAGGCTTCACATCAACAAATCCAAAGAAGTGGAAACAAAATCGCCACAACTATCCCCTACTGCAGAATCGTTTAAGAAGCAAATGCTTATTCCAAACATTTTTAAGGCAAAAGAAAAATCTCCATCACCACTAAAGCAAAAAAGCCCAACTGCTGCTGAAAACTCAACCATTTTTGATTTCATGAGTCCTCGTAAACTTAGTCAAAGTTCAGAAATCGAAGAAGCACAGCAACATCGTAAAAATTCGTTACCAACTACACCAGAAGCCATGCGTAGTACTGCAGCCTTGCAACGCAGTACCGAACCAGTAGATTTAGGAGTCAACCAAAATGTCAGACGTTTTTCTAATCATGCTCTTAGTCCATCACGAAATATACCACCTTTGACTTTTGCTATAGCTAGCAGTCCTTTGGGCATGACTGGGGAAGTAAAAACCACTAACAATAGAAACAACGACAACAATGTTGTAGCTAATGGCAATGTTATGCCAAATAGCAATCCTACTATTGAAATAAGTGCTCCGCCACCAACAAGTAGTACAGCTACTGTGCCGCATACTCTGCCTTTTACAGGCACTACCTTAAGCTCACCCATAATGGCATCCAAGAATTCCCCAAATAAAATGTCTGCTACAGATAAGCATGATGATGTTCACACTAGCAACGAATTCATGCTCGTTGTTTTTGACAAGAATAGCAAAGTCAAGGATAAAGACAGTAAGTTATTCCTTAAACTACCCGCACTCTCGCTATACCCATGTGAAATTTTAGTTTAATTTTACTTCAACCTCATAACATAAGGTTTCCACAAATGCATACAAAATTAATTTGATTCCTGATCAAATTAAAACTATTCATTTGCGCTAACTTTACCACTCTCCTACGTCAACCTACTAAATCCATGACACTTCTAATATTTTTTTTTTTCAGAGCAAGATTCCTTTGAATTGGATCTAGAGGATGCCATACAACCTCCCCCTATCTCCATTTCGGCTCCTGATTTAGCTTTATTGGAATATACCACCCTGCATACCTTCCCTATGAGACGATCTGTAAGTTCGACGGAATTGCTGTATGAACGAGCGATGGCTCGCTTTTATGAGGCTGTCGAACTGGAAGAAGCAGAAAAAGCTCGCAAGCTAAAAATATCCCAAGATAAAATAGCTACACCAACTAATGTGCCTTCAGCAACAATACGCAAACGTCTGGGTTCCATGACGGAAGCAGAACGTTTGTCCTTCGAAAGACGTAGTGAATTGAGAAGACAGTCGGCAGATATAGCTCATGATTTAAAAGCAGTCATACATAAGTGGAGTTCCAAAGAAAATATATCGGAACTTAAACCCTTATATAGAACTTCGCCCATGTTGGCACCAAAACGACAGGAGAGCCAAGAAAGTGAAGATTACAGCGACGACTTTCATATGAAGAATTCTCCTTATAGAGAGGAAAGCTTCGAGTTGGGCACAGATTACACTGAGAGTACCGAATCGTCAGATAATGACTCCATAGAAAAATTCAAAATAGAAATGATTGCTAGAACTCGTTCACTTAGTCCACGAGAATTGGAAACTTATCATCCACGCAATATGTCTGCTGGTGTGTTTACTCCTTATCGTTCTCCAACTCCAGACGAAGCTGCCTTGGTATTAACACGACCGATGCCTTTGCCCAGCCCCGATTTCGTGCCGAAACCAATACTTAAAAGGTCCTCTAAGGAAAATGTTTTAGAAAGTGACAATAACAACAGCAACAACAACAGTAGCAGTAACATCAACAACACTCCCATTAAACCTGAAAATACCGAAAACGAAAAAATAGATAAACTGGATATTGCAAAAGGTATTAAATCATTCTTCAAACGGGATAAACGTTCTACCACTGAGAAGAATACCGAAGAAAATGAATTGATATCAAATCCACAAGAAAAATCAAATGCCGCTATTTTGGCGGCAGAAGCTTTAGCCAAGCGTAAGGCTAAAGAGGAGGAAGAGGAGAAAAAACGTAAAGAAGCAGAACGTTTAATGTTGGAAGAATCTCATGCTGCTGTGGATCACTATAGCGAATTGGTACAACAGGTAACAAAGACACGAAAATATCATACGCCAATTTATATGAACCAAGAAGAAATTAAGAAAATGACAGCCAAAGCTGGTAGGAATGATGAAGACGATGATGATGATTTGGTCGCTAACAAAAAAATTTCACATAGCTCGGATATCGGACTAATACCGCCTGTTAACAGTAAACCCAGACTATCAATATCTGAAAGAGGTCAACTTATGCATGTACGAGAAACTGCTAGTAGTTTAGCAGTTAAAGAAGAAAAGCCAAGTATAGAATCGGAATCAGAAGAACACCATCCTGAAGCAGAACCTGAACTTCATTCAAAACCAGAACCTCATTTGCCAAATGATTTCTATAATGCTCCTAAAGCTTCCAACCAACAACATCCCATGCAAGAGGAACAAGATGTGATTACCACCTCGACAGTGGTTAGTGAAACCGTGGAAGAACGACCAGATTCCCGTGGACGTCCACGTTTAGTTAAAGTTAAACGTATTATCAAGAGAAAAGTTCCCTCAAGTACACGCTCCCGTGAAACATCCCTTAACAGACCACCTTCAGATTTAGGTTCGGTGCCAGACAGTCCAGCACAAAGAACACTTTCACGAACACGTCATACCATGCAATCAAAGTCACCAGGACCCCTGGGACGAAAACAGTTACCTCAAGCTAATACTAATCCTGCAACTAAAGAAGACGAAGAAGACGCCGCCTTAGAGTCTTTAGACCCCCGTTGTCCCAGTCCTCTTACAGATGAAGAAGCCCATGAAAAAGTACGTTCAGCTTTATCATACTCAACCGATATGATTCTGTTTGTTGTGGCCTGCTATGTGTATCTTTTTAAAGACGCTCGACTGGTACTGCCTATATTGGCCCTTATGATTTATCGCCAGTTGGGAGAAGCTATCGACAATTGTATACCTAAATGGCTTAAACGTAAAAAACAATAGTTCTCGTTAAAGTACTTTTTATACTCGTACATACATACATATACATACATACGTTTAAGAGATCGAATTTTCTTTGCATACAAACCATTTTTAATTACATTTTAGGCTTATTTTTAATACTGATATTTTTTAATTATTGGATTCAAATTTTTTTTGTTTTTGTTTATGTTTTTATTTTTCTCTTATTGTCTTTTAAAATGAGATTGGCAAATTAAGTTTTTCTTGAATAGAATTAATAAGTATTTGTTTGTGCATGTCTTTAAAAACAAAAAATCTCTCCGACACATAATTTATGAATATTTTATGATTATGGCTTATTTATTTCTAAAAAAAATCATGTCGTATACGTTTAAACGTAATAAAAATACATTATTTTTTAAATTAAAATTATTTTACAAATTTTCAAAAGTTGTGTTTTTTTAATCTTATGGATTTTGTTTGAATAAATTTTCTTACGAGAATATTACATGATACTAAGTGTTAGAAGCAGGGATGGTAAATGAAATTTTCAAATTGTATCAACCGGCTTTATAAAAGGGACCTTTTATGCTGAAATTGTACTACACAAATTTTGGTTGTGAATTTAAATTTTAATTTATACTTTTATCGGATGTCGAGTCATACGACAATCACACTAATTTGTATGCATAGATATAGAAACAGTACCGGTAGCTACTTAACTGATATAATTAATTTTAACATGCAAGTATTAAACTTAGGTTAGCACCAGCGTTCTGAAATATTCTGAGATTTTACTGAAATTAAAACAAAAGAGAAAAGATCTTTCATTTGCCTATGTTTTTCTGGATATCTCTCTCCTAGTAGCCCCTCTAAACTGTCGACAGAAGGGTTGGATAATTAAAAATATTTTTTGCGTTTGATCACAATAAATTTAATTACATCTGTTTTCTGAGAGGGTTTTTGGGATAAAATACATTTTAAGGTTTTGTACGCTTACCTACATGTACCTTCGATAGATTCGTCATTATTTTCATTGCTTTCATTTTATTAATTATGTATTCCGATACGTTTTAAGAGGACGTTGTAAGGAGAATTTTCCTATTTTCTCTACAGGCATTGGAGAACTGGCACAGCTTATTTCTAAGCTATATGGAATCCCGAACTTAATTTAAGAATTTGAATTATTTATTTGAAAGTTGAAAGATTTGTGTAATTACAAATGAGACAAAGTGTTTTAAACTTGACATTCAAAACCGTCTAAAACATAAAGCTTTTAAATTGTACCAAATATGCCAATGGTGTGCTTTTCAAGTGTAAAATGTACCAAAAAAAAGTACAATTGTACCAACTTTACCAACCCTGGTTAGAAGTATATTTTTTTTTTAATTATGTAACTAACCTTATTTTTTGGGATCATTTACCGATAAACTTTTATTTTAAATCAATGACTATATATTATACTAGCTGTTCCCGCCACGTCGCAAACAGGGGTATTTTGCCAATCTAGCCGAGCATTACTTTTTTTTAGCTTATATTGGCTCTGAAAATATACTAAGTGCTTTTAAAGCTATAAAATAAGACAAATACGACCTTAGAAGAACTAATCCTACCTTTGATATAATAATTTTTTTTTTAAGTTTTACCATACTCTCGTTTAGCAAATGCAATTTGTATAGTCAGCGAATGTTCAAAAACCTAAAATTGGACTCCCCCCCCCTTTTGTGGGCGGTGACATAAAATATTATTTGCAAAAATAATGTAATTATTAAAAGAAATGGATTACATACGTCTTAATACCATTAAAATAACAATTCGGGAAGGACGAAACTTCCATTTTTTTAAATTTTTTTTTACGTTCTGATTTTGCTTTGAAAGTAATCCACTTTAAGACTCTTAATTTTATAGTGCTTTAGATGTGGTTTACTTTATATAAAGGTACCCATCCATGGGTAATTACTCAGATTAGTTATTGCAGAGTACTGTAAATAGTGTTTTTAATTACCCACTGACAAAAATAAAAGTTTCTGTCATGTTTGCAGTACCATTGAATCGATACTTTCACTACTTGTTCTTCCTCTTGCTTGATAATGAGACATTTTTACGGGGAAAAAAATATCCTATTTGAAGCACGATACTAAGGTATCGTGCATCCAGTCCAGAAAATTACAGTTTTAGCATATGTATTATAGATAACAAATATTTTACATTAGTAACAATAAATTTTATTTAAAATAATAACAATTTATTTCAAACAACTTAGAAACCATAAACATCTTTTTTTACTCGTACATATCTATGTACCTATGCAAGATGAGCAAAAACAAAAAATAAAGTAAATATTGGAAAAAAAAAATCGCAAAATATGGCGCAAAAACGCGTAACGTTAAAGTAGAGGTCGTAAATTATATAATGATACTAACTGACCCGACCCGCGTTGCTGACCCTAAGCAAACATTAGTGTTGTATTACCACACGATTTAAATTGAGCTTTCAACGAAATTTACGGACTTTAAATAAAAATCCATGGAATGAATACCTATTAAAAATATTTTTTACAGAATAACTTACATATGGTGTAGATATGGGCTTAATCAAAAACGAAACACATGTATTTAAGGCAAATTGGAAATTAAATTTATTTATTACTTCATCTTAAGGCCAGCGGATAGACAATGTGTTTTGTTTTTTTTTTTTTATTTGGTGTAAAAATGTATATACGTATATATAAACTTATATATATTTTTTGGCGTGCCAACTCGGGAGCAAGCCAAAACATGAATTTTCCAAAATTAAGCCAACAATAGTCATTGATTGGCCTTGTGCTTTGTTGATGGTAATAGCAAAGAGAATTGGAGCCGCTTGAATTGGAATGGTAAATCGTTGGGAATCATCGGAATTCGTGGAATAAGTACGTCTTCGCCTTTGAATCTGCAACCGATGATTGTTGCCTCGATTAAATTTGGTGAACAATTTTTGATGGTCAATCTGGCTCTGTTGCATAACTTTCATAACTTTGGTCGTTTAAGTTGCGAATAAGAATTACCGGTGATCCAACCTTTAATGTTAGTAAATGCGGTGGAATTCCGGGTGGTTCCAATGAATTCAAAAATTCAGTGGGATAATTGACTTGTTCTTCATCCGTTACTGTGTCGATCGATTTGTATTTGATTAATTTGCCGGGCAGTTTCAATTGAATTTGCTCTTAAATGCAAGAGTACACAAAGTTGTTTATCATCTATTAATAATATAATATTATTTTTAACTTATTTTACAATGTTGCACCTTAGTAAGCGCGGAATATCTTGTGTATCGAATGATCCGAAAACTCGGATTTTTGAATGCATCATTTCGAAAATTTTAAAATTTTGATATTGGATCATTATTAATTATTATTTTAGTTTTTTTGTAAATATCTTCGGAACTACATAACCGATTTAAGAGTTTGATATCTCGTTTTGAAAAATATTAGAACGGCTTCAAAAAAATAAATATATGAATATTTCATTGGTGGTGCAACATGTTTTTGATTTGATTTGATTTTGCCACCTCCCTCCGCCCTCAGACCGAAAATCAAAAATCAGACTTCACATTGTCACCCGCCTGAATATTCCCTGAAAATTTCATCAAATTCGGCCTAGCCGTTTTGGAGTGCATACGTTACATACATACACACATAACTTTTTAGGATCGCGATGAACCTCACTCTCAAAAACCTTTTCACATCAAAAAAAAAAAAAAATTAACAAAGGTCCCTTTTTTTAATTTCGAAAGAAATTTTTTATCATAAAAATTTGAAATAAGAGTTTTCTAAAAATTAATATATGTAATTAGCCTGTCACAGACAAAAAAACAATACAAATTCTTTATTCGTTCAGCCTCAAAAAAAATATATTGCAAACTTCTCAAAATCGTATCAGTCAATAAAAACGTATGCGATTTACTCAACTTTCCTGATTTTAATACGGTCCCAAACGGACAAATCTCAAGCAAAAGCGTTGAAAATACACTATCAAGCTGCGTACTTAAATTTTTACATTTCTCAAAATTAATTTTAAGCCTAATGTCCGGCTAGGTGGGATTTCAATACCAAAGTTGAGAATTAATTGAAAAATCACAGTCGTGTGAAGCGAATAAATTTTTGTACTCAGGGAAAGTAAACAAAATCCCACATAACCAGAAAAAAATTTTGGTTTATAACAAATACCGATGCCGAAATATATGTATACTTTTCAAATTTGATTTATTGCACGTTTTTCTTCCTTGCAATAAAAATTTATAGTTTACGGTGTTTTTTGAAGTGAAAATTAAATTATAATAATGGAACCTTCCACCTCGGGTTAGTAATATTATATGTGTGTTTGCTGTTTTTATGTACTTATAATTTGTTAAAAAAAAACATTTATTGCAAATGTATTGTTGCATTTACTACTTTGAAAGATTTTCAAATTATTATTTCAAAGTTTTTCAAAATTTTAGAGAGCATTTTTCCCGGAAATGTTTTCGGAAAAAATCAAAAGAAGACATATTTAAAAGACTGTTGAGAAACAAATAAGTAGAAGAAAACAAATAAAATAGCATTAAAATATAATTAAAAATGTTGCTTTTTAACCGACTTCAAAAAAGAAGGAGGTTATCTAGTCGACTGAATGTTGCTTTTTTTTTGTATGTATGTAACCGCAGAACTCAGCCATTTCTGAACCGATTTTAAAATTTTTTTCTTTATTTGAAAGGTTATGCTTTCAGGTTGGTCCCATTTTAAAAACAGTTCATTATATTAAAAATTAAAGGGTGTCCCCATAAAACATACATGTTTTTTACGTGTATTAAGAACCGTAAATGGCAGCAAATTAAAATTGCGTGTCGCTATAGCTCCCAACAGCAGAAATTATTAAAAAAAATAAATTTAAAGGGTGTCCCCATAGGTGACGTAATTTGATCTATTTGGGCCTATCTTTTGAACCGTTATAGACAAAACCTTGAAAATTTGACAGAATGTCGATTACTATGACCGTTATAATCAAATGTTTAAATATTCCAAATTTTAAATTAAAGGGTGCTCCAATAGTTCATTTAATTTGATGTATATGGCCGTACTTTTGAACAGTTGTACACAGACTGCTGAAATTAACAAAGAACCTGTACTGCTAAGTCAGCTATAATAAAAAGTATAAAATTTGAATTTGGAACTAAAAGGGTGTCCCAATAGTAAATGTAATTCTATGTATGTGGCCAAACTTTTGAACTGTTAGAGACAGACAGCTGAAATTTACAAGGAACTTGTATTGCAAAGTACACTATAGCAAGTATACAATTTGAATTTAGAAATTAAAGGGTGTACCCATGGATTATGTAATTTGATCTATATGGCCCTATCTTTTAAACCGTTAAACACAAACACTTGAAAATGTCCACTACTTTCTCTGGTATGAAAACAAGTATAAATATTTGGAATTATAATGTAAAGGGTGTCCCAATAGTTCATGTAATTTGATATATATGGTTAAACTTTATAACCGTTATAGACAAATAGTTGAAATTTACAGAGAATCTTTGTGGACAAGTCCTCTATAACAACAGGTATTTAATTCTTATCTTTGAAACCGTTATAGACAGAGGTATGAATGGTGTACCCATAAAAGACGGATGCTGGTGAAAATAGCTTAACTTTTCAACACTAATAGGGAGAGGCTTGACATTCAAATAGTCTTTATTTTTTTCCCTCTAATTATGGCGCATCTTTTATTTGATTTAAATCTAATTCTTACAGATTACTTCTTCAATTTTTAGTTTAGAATTGGTGCCCTTCTATCTGTTTTGAAGTCGGTTTTTTTTTTGCAAGAATTATTTAATTAGCTAATCTTATACTTAATTTAATCCATTATTAATTGAAGTTGATGTTTTTAAGTGGTAATTTAAACCTAGTAGTATTACCATGCTAAACAATAAACACTGGCAACATTGTTTTGATAAAAATTTTATCAAAAGAATACTGTGTTGTCTAGAGAAGCAGAATATTAAAAAATTGCTAGTAGTTAATTTTATTTACAGTTAGTTTATTTGAAGGAGTAAAATTAATAAATAAAATATTTCTTGTCCAATTTTTACATTTTGTAAAAAATAATTTTCCTTTTTATATGCTTATATTTATGTATGTACCTATGTATATGGATGGGTGTGTTTTATTTCATGTAGGTTTGAACCACCAACGTTGGTTGGTGGTTCAAACCGCTTAAACTAGCAAATAAAAGTTGTTAATCTCCATCCTAAAAACAGACCGAGTTTTTAGTGTTCTAGCTTTCTAGAAACCAGATTATTATTTAATACTTTGTATGGGAAGAACCCTTTTCTCCAGTCCTATTCCGCCAATTGCTTCCTTAATTCGAAGCTTGCTAAGTGAATTGTGATATTAAGCAAAAAAGATAAAAAGTTTCAAACACCAATGTGAGTCGTAGGCGTCCTGCCAATATTTTGTTCATTTAGCTTTGAAATTAATCCACATAAAATTTATGTTTTTACTCTGTATAAAGATACCCATCACCGGGTAATTACTCACGAACAAAGGCTTTATACAAAATTCTAAAATTTATATAAAATGAATAAATTAATTATTTAGGATTAAGTTCTTAATTATAAAGAGATAAAGAAAAAATTCGACACCAGCAGAGTGGAATGTATTTTCTAGACAGCTACGTCACACTACACTATTGTGTTAATACATTTGTAAAATAAAAATATTTAATTGTTGTTAATTGCTAACCAAAGGTTGGCTAATAGCAAGACAGATATATACCATTTTCAAATAAAAGAAAATATATAAAGAGAATAAAAATAAAGAAAAATGTTTGCTTGGTAGTATAATATAAAGAAATAGTGTTTAAAAGTGTAAAACAATTTCAAAAAAGTTCTATCTCCTATGAAATATAATATACAAATTAAAATTTCTTAAATCCTATTTCTTTGACTACCTATTAGATAGATACGGACGTAGCTGTCTAGAAAATAAATTCCACTCTAATGGTGTATCTCTGTATCTCTTTATAATTAAGAACTTAAGCCTAAATAATTAATTTATTCATTTAAAAATAGTTCAAATAAAATAAAATTCTAAAAATAGTTCTAAAAATAGTATTTAAAATATCCCGCTTTTAAAAATAAAAGGTACTGTCATGTCAAAATGTCTCTTGGAAATGAGATATTTTTGCAGAAAAAAGGTATCCTATATTTGAACCGAGATAATAATTTTATTAAACTTCATGCAGATTGTTTACGTAATCCTAACACAGACAGATTAAAATTCCAAAAATTACTGTTTTATATTCCACTTCGTTGTATATGGTCGTATTACAGTTTTATTATATGTCTAGATGATTAATAAATATCTGCACATTTAATGTTAAAGTTATTTTTAAAATACCACGCGATTGTTATTTATTCAATTTCGAAAAAGCCTAAATTTTGCATCTCAGGAAGAAAGTCTTAGTATTCGTGAAACTATTTGGAGATTAAAACGATCCGAAAATTGTCTCAGCAACACTACGAAAACAACTAAATTGTAAAGCGAATAAATGTAGTGTGAATGTGGTAAAAATATATTCCTCTAGATCGTAAATGATGTTTTAAAACAGTCTAAGTTTATTCGCGCGTTTAGAATTAAAAAAAAATAAAACAGTATAATACGAATTGGAACAAGGCAAGTAAAGATAGCGCATAGATAATGCATATATTTTTTCGAAAATTTTGGAGATGATACCAGTTTGGTATACAATTGTGGGGTACAGCCAGTAATTCTAATATTGAAATACTAAAACACTGAGATGCATTATCAATGCATTTATATCAAACAAAGCTAAACATAATGAAATATCAATTCTAAAGATTAAGGACGTACATAATTAGAAAATTTAACTCTAAATTCATCAAATTTACTTAATATACATATTTAGTAAAAAGATTTCAAATAAATAAAAATGAAAAAAAAACTTTTTACTGAATATAATTTTTATTATATTAAATTCTTCAAAGGCTTATTTATGTTTATTTGTTAACATAATTTAAATGTTTCTAAATCTACAATTAAAATAGAACTCAACTATAACTTCTAGAAGAACGAATAAGGAATATAACGATTATAATATTGCCATGAGGTCTGTATTTTTCGGGATTCAAAATTTAAAATTTCCTAATTTATCTGAAAGATTTTTAGTATTTGGAGCTGGTTTTTTGGTGGGTTTCAAAGGTTTCGAGGTAGAGGCTTGGGGTTTTTTAACCACTAAATCCTCATGCAACTCACGCAGATTTGCGTCAACTTTTTCTTGTTTTTTGGTGACGGCTTCTTTAATCTGCAATAAAATGTTATATTAACTTTGTAGGAAGATATTTATATTTAAGTTGTTAATTTCATTTAAAACATACCTTTTTAAGTTTTCCCTGCACTTCTTTGGGTTTCTTTTTTTGCTTGTTATCAGCTACTTTGAAAATATTTTTAGTTTTTTTGGACTTATTGATTGCAGAACTGCCTCCCGGCTTATTTCCACCACTGTGTTTTTGTTTAGACCTACGACCCATTATTGCAAACGATTCAAACTGAAAACAAAAAGAAAATATTTATTTTTTACAGGCTTAATAATTCTCAATTTTTAGCATTATATAAAGGGCCATACATATGGAGTTTACGCATGAAACTGGCAAATATTTTCCAAACATTTATGCGTGCCTCACTAACAAAATGAAATTATATTTTAGTTACATACATTAACATGAATAATTATAAAGCAAAATAACGTGTTCGAATTGTCCAAACGGGTTATGAAAATAGGCGTTCGAAAAAACTACATTTTACGTAAATAATTAAGTATACATTATCGGCCTTATAAGCTCATAATTTAGAGTTTAAAACAAACACAAAGAAACCTCAGCATGCAGAGTTTGTCAAAACATGGTATACAAAAAATCATAAACTATTCATACACAACGAATTTTGACAAAGGATTTGGATTTACAAGAAAACAATACTTAATTACCTAAAAGTTGTGACCATCAACAGCGTCGTTCGTTTGTTGAATGCACACGTGAACAAGAAGCGGTTTATAGGAAGGAATTTTTTTTAGTGATGAGGCACATTTTATTGTGTTTAAGGTTATTTAAAGAGTTTGGTCTAGGAGATCAAATCGAACACGATTGGAGAACTTAAAAAAGGATATATTATTAAGTTAATTGGATTTGTTCCTCCAGTAAATGAAATATTAATGTCATACCTTTCGGTAATTATTAAATATTAATATTTAATAATTAACTACCGTCGTCGCTGGTAGTTAATTAGACACCACCCTAATGAAAACATTACATGAACCCCCACTATTTATAATAAAAACACCTAATACTAACTCTCCAGTACTATTTAAGACGTGATAATGATATTTTCAAATCAAAAGCGCTCACCAACCTTACCAATCAAATAGACGGTCTTCACCGAAAGGTATAACACCTGTGTAAAAACTAAATCGTATTGTAGAAATGAATATTTTTAGATTTCAGGCCCTTATGTATGTATGTAAACATCATCTATTTAACATACACTAACCAAAGAAGATATACATACGAATGCTGAAGAAAGGTAGTAGCGATCCTGAATATGTATTACATTCTGCTATTGCCAAACATCTTTTAAAAATTAATCACATGATTTTAAAATTTGATAAATTATAAATAAAAACATAAATATCATTAACAATTTAAATCCTTGAAACTAATTTAAAAATTCTCCATATCTAGTCAAAATATAAATTTCCTTATCAAGAAACTTGATATCATTTATACCAACTATATAGTTGCTAATAAATAAACTTGGATATTCAGCTAAAATCTATTTATGTAAATTTTTTACAGTTTAAATCAAAATATTAAATTTAAAGAATTTTTTTTTAATTTCAAATAAAAAAGTTTTATTACTTAAATAAAAAATGTGATAATTTATTTAAAAATAAATACATAAATTGCCGTAAAAATCACTTCATTTAAGAACATTTAATTTTTATCTTCTGATTTTCGTCTAGTTCAGCTTTACGCTTAATCATGTCCTGAGTATTACTTGCGACATTCAAAACAATTGGTTCCGTTAAAAGTTTTGCCGTCAGATAAAATGAAACTCTATACATGTCCTTGTTAGGAGCAACATTACGCACAAAATACACTCCTTCCAAATTATCTTTTAACGACGTTTGCAAATTATCTTCTACTAATTTCAATACTAGTTCTTTAGTATTTATACCCTTGGCAAATGAATAAACGTGTACAAGGGGGAAGTTAAAATCCTCCTTTGAAAAATCTATTAAGGAGTCTTTTTTAAACAGACCTCTAAACGCCGACAGAAATTCTATGGCCATCGCTGGTAAATTCATTGTTATGTGAATTTTACAGTTCTCGTCATTTGTTGGCTGTTGCCACCTTTTCAAAAGATCTTCATAAATATCATTCAATATAAAATCTCGACCATCCTTGTTAAAAATCTTACTTTGAGCCAAGCACTTATTACGCTTCATATTGTGTTGCAACCATTTAAAGCTTTCGGGGTTTAAATCATTTGCCATAACCCAGCACCTTTTCTTAGCAGCTGGAACTGAAAACGGCCCAACACCTGCAAAAACGTCATAAAAGACATCGTTTGGTTTAAGTAAGTGTACAATTCTTTCATGTTCGGTTGATAGACGAGGATTCCAATATACTTTGGAAAAATCAAACTCGAATAAAACACCATTTTCTTTAGTCTCCACTTGATATTGCGCTTCACCACACAGCAGATCCAGTTGAAAATTGCGATAGGTGTTATCTATAGAAGCAGCCTTATTTACCACGGTTCTACATCCGGCCACTTTATCCAACAACACTTGACCTATAAGATCTTTGTAGGCCATTAAATTATCCCTCAAATTCAGATGCACAATATGGCCAATCCTAGAGTAAGATGTCAAACCTTCTTCAGCCAGCGGTAATACCGATTTTATAATCTCATCTGCTCTCCAGTTGTCATAGCTTAAGTTCAAAGTTGCTAAGCCATAATTGGGCTCTCTTATATCATGTTTTTCCAAGTCAACAGTTGGTAAATCTTGCCAGTTCTTTACCGGCACTGGGTGTAATAAAATCTCTCTACCCTCTTGGTTATTGAATTTAAAAGGCTTCACCGGTTTTAGTTTTTCCATTTTCAATAACAATTTTTTTACTAAAGGTAACACACTTTGTGATTTTGCCTCTGGCACCCACAAACGGGGAACTTGTATGGTTTTATTAAATTTGTCCTTCTTCAACACAGTCATACCTCTCACTTCGGTCGGTGGATTTAATAATTTACAATCCATATTTTTCCAATAATGCCTGTTTCTTAATGTTGCAGTTATCGTGGTATTTTTAACATAAAATAAAACACGAAATTGTTTGTTAAAAATACATCTTCTGTGCAGCATCAATGTATTGATGTGTCCTACAACCTCACAAAAAGTGGTTTTGATCTATTTTTACAGAAAAATGACATGCGTTCTTTTAATTGTTACAAATATCTTGAACTTTTCTGGATGCCTTTGTTTTTAATTGATTTTTTAGATAATTAAAATAATATTTTTATATTTTTTAGATATTACCTTCACTCCCACCGCACTTCACAGAATCACACAGTTGTAAAAAAGCGTACTTTTTATACACATGGTTTAAATAATAATGCCCTGTAGGAAAGTAACACCTTTTTATTCTCCACATTTCTAATAAAAAGAGAACAGTTTTCGTTCAGCTCGCCAGAATTTCAGTTTCCCATAAGAAGTATGTGTAAAAAACAATCTGAAACCAGGTTTGATAATTATCAGGCAACTTTCCGTTTGGCAGTACGCAGCTAAAAATATAAAAAACTGAGTTTTTGACTATTACAGGAATGTTCTATCAAAAACCGTACACTTTTGTAAACTGAAACAAAAATTAATCTCCAGGCATTTGTTTTGTAACGGAATTTATGACATTTCTTTTTTTAATACTTTTAAAATATTTTTTGTTCATTTCTGTGTTGATTTAATGTTATTGTGTGCAATATACAATAAAACAAGGTATTTTTATTTTACTAGGTAGTGGCATCCCTATAACAAATACATCAATACAAGAACAACATGGCATTTTGTTGTTGCTTTGTAGTTCGAAATGTCAAAAAACATATAAGAAAATTGAGAAGGCGTGTATGTGTTTTATTGCTTTCTCACTTCTACACTATAAAATTTCTGAACACATACAACTTTTGACATGTCGAACTACTAAATCAACTACTAAATATACCTTGCAATAAAATTTTAAAACCACGACTACATAATTTTTATTACAAACGACCACATGATGAATTTTCCTTTTGTTGAAATAAAGGCAAAAAATCAAAATTTAAATTCCGTAGAGCTGTGTACTGGGCTTAAATAGAAAGTGATTTAAAAAGTGTCTACAGCCGACATAAATATTATTTTAACGGGGTTTTTATATATGGAGTATATCGTGTGTTTTGACATATATGTTAGGTGTAGACGCTATGCAGCACTTTTTAGTATGTCAAAACTACTTACGTGCATCGAAGGTGAACAACACAAAATGGTTAACTTTGAATAAAAAAAGACTATTTCGCAATTTAAATTCAGTAACACTCCCTTTAGACGAGCAATCGCTTGCACATGCAGATAACGTCGGCAGAATATCGAATAAAAATTTGCTTATTTTTATCCATGTGGAGCACACATATCAATGTTCATATTCGGTCTAAACATAATTTTCTGTTTTGTCGTCAATGTTGTTTGAATGCTTATAGCACAGGAAGTATGATTGTTGTTTTTATGTGCGCACATAATATTGTAATAGTTGAACAAAATAATGGCTTATCAAGGGGTATCTAGTGTAAACACAAAAAAATAACGTCGGCATAACATAGCGTCTACACTTCGAATGAGATTTGATTTACATATGTATCTCAACAAACGTAAAAAAATGGCATTGCCATGCAATTTTTGGATTAGAGCGTTTTCATTACATAGCGTCTACATTTGGGATAAGATCTGGGATATTTATCTTATCAAACGTCAAATTCTATCCCAGAGACGTTTGAGACATGTATACCTCAATTGCAGTGCCATGCAATTTATGATGAGAGCGTTTTCATGAAATTTCTCATCAAAACAATTTCATGAAATGAATTATCAAATATACACAGTTACAATAAATATTCTCATCTATGAATGCAGAAATCTCAATCAACAAAGAAATTTGATGTTTACTGCACAACTGACATCTAGTAATGATATTACATGAGAATTTACGAGTACGTAAAGTAATTTCAATAAATAAAATGCATTGTTTAGCCGCTGTTCTCACATATTATATCTAAGTTAATCACGGTTGTATGAAAAAATATTGAATTGAATTTTTTTTTTATACAATAATAACTTAAGGGCTTATTAATCTTATGTGTAAAGATCCCTAAAAGATGTTAAAACCACCTACAATGTTCCTATAGCTGCTGGCTGCATGATTAGCAAACAACAAAAAAATAATTTATAAATTATTTTTAATTAAAGAACAAACCTAATGTGTTTTGTTTATTTTTACTACAAGAAAAAACGAAGAAATAAATAGAACTAAAAAATTAAAAAGCAGTTAAAATAAAAGCATAAAAAAGAATCTGGATCCACCGCATCTTATTTAAATAGTTAAAATGTTGTGAAAATTTGTGTTATGTGTAATTGTGTTGTGTGTGTTAAAAATTTAAAATAAAAAATCAACATACATTCATATGTAACGCCTTTTTAACATATTTTTTTTTTCATTTCAATTTTGCTTTTGTTTTCAATATTGTTTCTAAATAAGGAAATTTTTAAGAACCAGCCGGCAAAAAACGTAAACAAACAAAATTTTGCTGGGCTATCGACACCTCCGTTGGTACCAAGGCGAATTCATACCAGGTGGAGTTGATTGTTTTTTGCTCTCGTTTTTTTGCTAATGTCTTGTCAAAAGTACATTGTTTCATATCTGCTAATCTAATGTCAAAGTTGTTGTTTTGTTGTAGTTGTTGCTCTACTGCTTACACCTGGTATGAATTCGCTATCAACTCCACCTGGTATGAATTCGCCTTGCTTGGTACCAAGGCGAATTCACTGTATTTTTTGACAAGACATTAGCAAAAAAACGAGGCCAAAAAATAATCAGCTGGGCTATCGACTCCACCTGGTATGAATTCGCCTTGCTTGGTACTCAATTTAAAAACGTATTATACAACTCTGTCTTTTATTTCTGTTGTTCTTTTTGTTTAAAAATGAAGATAACAAAACAAACAAACAAATGAAATCGTATCAGCTGTTCCAAAAAAATCAATAATTATTTGGAAAATTGTCTAAGCAACCAAATTATTATAAAAGCAAGTGGAATATTTAATAAAAAAGTCTAATCATGACCAATGAGCAAACTAGTCAAGAACCAGAAGCTGAAGTTGAAAATGTACGTGTAGTCGTGAGGGCAAGACCCATGGATAGAAATGAATTGCTGGCAGGTTCATTAAGTGTTATTAAAATTGACAAACTAAAAAGAGCCATAACAGTCGTAAAACCCAATGCAACTGCAAATGAGCCACCCAAAAACTATTATTTTGATAATGTTTTTGATGGTGAGAGCAGTCAGTTAGATTTATATGTCGACACAGCAAGGCCAATAGTCGAAAAGGTGTTGGAAGGCTACAACGGTACAATATTGGCCTACGGACAAACAGGAACTGGTAAAACTTATACTATGTCTGGTAACCCCGAGTCACCACAAACTAAGGGCATAATACCCAACGCCTTTGCGCATATTTTCGGTCACATTGCCAAAGCTAAAGAAAATCAGAAATTTTTAGTTAGAGTAAGTTATATGGAAATTTATAACGAAGAAGTTAGAGATCTTTTGGGTAAGGATGTAACCAAGAGTTTGGAAGTAAAAGAAAGGCCAGATATTGGCGTGTTTGTGAAGGACTTAAGTGGGTATGTGGTGCACAACGCAGATGATTTAGAGAATATAATGAAATTGGGTAACAAAAACCGTGCAGTAGGAGCAACCAAAATGAATTCCGAGTCGTCTAGATCACATGCAATATTCTCCATCACTGTGGAACGGAGCGAATTAGCCGAAGGTGGTCAGCAACATGTTCGCATGGGTAAATTACAGTTGGTAGATTTAGCGGGTTCAGAAAGGCAGAGTAAAACTCAGGCAACTGGTCAGCGTTTGAAGGAGGCTACTAAAATAAATCTTTCACTTTCGGTATTAGGAAATGTCATTAGTGCTCTGGTAGATGGCAAAAGTTCCCATATACCATACAGAAATTCCAAATTAACACGTCTCTTACAAGATTCTTTAGGAGGCAATTCAAAGACAGTCATGTGTGCTACTATATCACCAGCAGATACCAATTATATGGAAACAATATCAACATTACGTTACGCTAGTCGCACCAAAAATATACAAAATCGTATGCACATCAATGAAGAACCGAAGGATGCCCTATTGCGTCATTTCCAAGAAGAAATCGAACGTTTGCGAAAGCAGTTGGAAGAAGGTTATGAGGAGGAGCCACAAATCGAAGAGGAAGAAGAGGCTGAGGAAGAGGATGACGATGACGAAATTGAAATGGAGTTTTTGGCCGAAGCCCAACACCAATTAACTGAAAAAGCATTAGAGAAACAAAAACAACGTGAACAGAAGCAAGCCAAAAAGGATGCTTTGGAAAAATGTAAACATGAACATCAGTTAGAAATTTCAAAGACCAAAACTGAGCAAGAACAATTGCGAAATAAACTAATGTCTTTGGAAGGCAAAATTCTGGTAGGGGGAGAAAATCTCCTAGAGAAGGCACAATGTCAGGAGAAACTTTTAGAACAATCATTGCGTGAATTAGAAGAACGCGAAAAAGCGGAGCAAACGCTGAGAGAAACTCTACAACAGAAAGAAACCGAACGTATTGATATAGAGGAGCGTTATTCATCTTTACAAGAAGCCAATACAGGTATAACGAAGAAAATACATCGTGTTATGCAAATGTTAATGGGTGTCAAGTCCGAACTGGCAGATCAGCAACAAGAACATCAACGCGAAAAAGAAGCTATTTACGAAAACATACGTTCTTTATCACGTGAACTGGCACTATGCGAATTGGTCCTAAACTCATACATACCAAAGGAGTATCAGTCAATGATCAACCAATACACTCATTGGAACGAAGATATTGGAGAATGGCAACTAAAGTGCGTAGCCTATACAGGCAACAACATGCGCAAACATATAACGGACTCTAAAGCCTCTATGAAAGACTCAAATGACTTCATTGACCTTTCTCACGTTTATCTCAGTTACAATTCTGATTCGGTTACCCAACCTGTAAGAGCTAAATCGTCAATTGCATCTGCGCGCCCCCGTACTTCAGGTGTTCCTCGACCAACTACTGCCCGACGGTATTGAGGTGATATTTTTTATCCCTCCAACAAAAGAAAATATATCGATTCAGCTCAACTATCGCCGCGATTCTTTGCATCTCTATTACGCACTCAATGCTGGTTTATTTTAGCATTATTTCTAACTTATTACTGTTTGCATTTGCTTTTTTCGATATAAATTTCTGCCTAATATTTTTCTGTTTAAGTGTTAAAGTGTATTAACTCTAATTTAGCAATAGCTCTTAAGTTGTTTCTTAATAAACTTGTGCTTTATAAATGTCATATTTCTTATTTATTTTAGATTTTTTTAAATAATTAAGCGCTAAAACTAATATATGTAATACTCGACTCTTGTATTTGCTTCATTGAAACATAGTCATTAACATTACTGACATAATAAAGACTTTAAAATTTATTTAAACGAACTTCTAGATTATAAAAATAATTTCAATAAACTTTTTAAAATATTTTAGTGGTTCATTGCTATAACTATTTGTATTTAATTTTTTTTTTTTAAATTCCAAAAATTGGTAGTTTGTATTCCATATCGAAGCAGCAACAAAGTTTTCAAAAATTATCTCATGTAGAGACAAGAACCAGTTACAGTTTTATTATGTTTATAGACTAGCTGTGCCCGCCACTTCATCAGCGTCCTTACAATATTTTGCTTTGAAAGCAATCCACCAATCTACATTATTAGTGCTTCAGTTATGGTTTATGTATTTACTTATACTTATATTATAAAGGTTTTAAAATATCCGCTTTTAAAAATAAAAAGAGTATGTTTACCTATAACTTTATTTTGGAAATAATATACATATTTTTGCGGAAAAAAGCATAATTTATTGAAATTAGGATACTGAGGTACCTCCTCACAAAATTTATTTAAATCCATCCGGTAGTTTTTACTTGCTGCGAACAAAGACAGGAAATGAGTTACTGTTTTATTATATGTATAGCTATAGATGTGTGGAGATTAACCGTAGGGCTCTTTATCATTTTTAGTCAAAATTCTTTTACGCAAGATATTCCAACGACAAATAGCCAATAACCCAAACAATTTTCTATTTATAAATAAAAATCCAATAACTGCAACTTTAACCCTATTGTACCAGAAACTCTAACGTAGCAGTAAATACTTCATATTACGTTAAATAGTGTCCTTATCGCTATCACTATCAAAAATGTCGTTGTGTAACACTTAATTTTCACAAAGTGACCAACACGTGGACCCAAGTGAGCTGTGTACTACAGCTGCCTGCTTAACCTAACGTTTAATTTAATTTGTCTGCATCTATTACTGCCACATGCTTCAGTAGATTATATACATAGACCGTTGGGAGACGTTTTAAAGGGCAAATTGTGCTTCATTTATAATTGCTGTGATTTATAAAACAGGCCGTTTTGTTTACTTTACCAAAGATACAATTCTTGCCCTAAAAATACCTTAGGAATGCATTTATTACTATCTAAAATTCTATATGTATCCGGATAGGAATAACCGATAATATTTATTGACAACCAAACAATTTTTGTTGCTGCTAGTATAGTATATTGGTTACGATGACTGACCAAAGTTAAATGATCAATAAGACCTTTGCGTTATTTCTCTTATAACTACTCTTAACTTCCTTACATTATTGACTGCATAAATAAATAAATAAATAAATAATAAAAAAACAAACAAATATGTAATAAAAACTAAAAAAAAAGAAATCAAAATAGAAAATATCATCCTGGTTCCATCCAGGATCGAACTGGAGACCTTCTGCGTGTAAAGCAGACGTGATAACCGCTACACTATGGAACCACTTGGTTGCTTTGTGGCAAAAATCGCATATAAGATAATTTTCAAAATAACTCACCACCAGTGTGGCCAGCTTATGATATTTTTTATTGAAATAGGTATGATGATTTTCATGAATAATAAAGTAAAGGGCAGTTTAGATGGTACGACTTTACGTATGTAAATTCTATGAGATTGTGTTAGATATATTTGTAAATGACAGATCACATAAGTATATTATTAATACATCAAAATAATAAAAAAAAACACGTAAAATTAATGCTTTGTATAATTTTTTAAATGGGATAGAGGACTTTAGAGAAATTTTTATTTTATTAAATTGCTTTTTTTTTTTTTTAATTTAAAATAAAAAATATTTTATTTATGTAATCTAGAAAAATTATTTCTGGGTATTTCATTTCAATCCATTCGCTGCCAAGCCTAAATTATATGAAGATATTCCTATTGAAAATTTTTGCTTAATTTTAAAAGAAGTAAAGTATAATTTTTGTAAAAAAAATTTATTTATTATTAGTTGCCGGCAAACCAAAATGTTCCCAATTTGACCACAGATTACCAAATATTCGTTTGTTTTTTTTTTTTGGCAAATAATTATTTGTTCTTACAAAATTTTTGTAACCAGGGCCAAACAATAATTGATTTCAGCAGAGTTTTTTTCTTTTTAAAGCTTTATTACTAGCAAATAAAAGAAATTTGTATAGAAGGTGTATTGTTCGGCCGCTACAACTAATAATAGAATGGTGTTCAAAATTATATCAGACCTTTGAAACTTGCAGAGTGCTAAGCCTGCTATAACAAATATATAAATTATAAATAAAAATTTAAGAGTGTTCCAATTTAGAATATTTTTTTCATATATCGAGTAAATTGAAGCTAAATGGTGTCCCATAGAAACACTATTTTAAGGAATATGGATTTTATAAAGCGTTATAGAGAACGCTCGAAAGAGTTTGAATATTTGTATATATAATAGAAGTACCTTAAGCTGGATAACTGCGTTGTTCAGGTCATGGAAACTTCAGGTATTATCTAACCAAGATGAAAATCAAAAGGATGATCCTTGCAAACTGTGTCTGGAAGAGACTGAGACGGCAGCGCACATTGTGTGTGAATGTCCAGCACGGCTAGGATAAGACTCAGGACCATTGTTAGTAGCTTGTTAAATGTGAATGCTATGGGGGACTTAGCCTTGAACAAATGCTAGCAATAACTAGAGACTGGGAGATAAGAAATAAGGCCGACAGTTACCAGTCGAACCAGTCACGAACACGGAAATTTTGTTTGCATCTATCTATTTTTATGTTGCTTAAAACCATTACAACAATGTTTTTAAAAACTGTTGACTCTCCTGAAGATTTGTGAATTTTGAGTTGTGACTGTTTATGATTTTGTGTGCGATATGTATGCCCATATACAACTGCAAAATGTTCTTTAAGCCTTTTTTAAGTTTCTTACATATTACGTTTTAGTTATATTTTTTATCTATGTATGTACATATTTTGTGGGAAATAAATTTATGTTTTTTGACAGTTTAATCAAATATTTTTCTTAGTCAAATATTTGCTCTAGTGTGACCACACGGCAAACATATTTTCCCAAATATCTATTTGCTTATGTTTGAACAAACCAAAATGAGCAAATAAATGTGTCTAGTGTGACCACAAAACAAATTTTAAAATATTTTAAGAAAATTTAAATCAAACACCAACAAACTATTTTGAGGCAAACATTTGCCTAATGTGACCGTACCTTAAGGTACCTCCTCACAAAATTTTATTAAAACTCATCCAGTAGTTTTTATGTGATGCGAATACAGACAGCTAGTCGGACCGATAGACAGACACAAATTCTAAAAATTGCAGCTTTGTATTCCACTTATTTAATATTTATTTCATACAAAAAATTATATTTGGAATCGGTTCTATACATTATTTATTTTTATTCACTCATGATTCCTTTTGAAAATTTATTTAAATAAATATTTTATGAGTATAAAATATTTATTTATCCAGATAGCTATTTCGCTAGTGCTCAACTAGCTCATCAGTGGATTTTTCCAATTTTTCTGAAAATAAATATTTTATACTCATAAAATATTTATTTAAATAAATTTTCAAAAGGAATCATGCGTGAATAAAAATAAATAATATTTATTTCAAATATAATTAGCTTTATTGAACTTTAAGTGCATTTTTAAATTATCCAGTTATTTTTTCTAAATCCAAATGAATTTTTTCCATTGTCCGGTTATTTGACTTTTGGTTTCTGGCAGCCCTAACTCTTTTATAATTATATTAATATATTTTTTAATATTACATTTGCGTATTATTTAAAAAAAAGTGTATCTTTTGTAAATATAATTAAAATAAGGTCTTAAGGCTGAAAATAAGCACTGATAAATGTATTCTATGCGCTTTCATCTCAAAGATTAAAGAAAAACACATAATATGAGGGAAACTTTAGATATTAATATACTTTGATCAAACCAATTGCCGATGGATGATGGGAATAACATTTCTCGTATTCTATAACCTAAATTTGGTTCGTTAAATGGACGATTTCTACAACTAAAACACTACCACAAGTAAATATATACGAAAATTTCCCACTTCTAAAAATAAATCACCTGATTTGTAAAAAATATTCTTTTATCCCTTTGAGTAGTACAACAATTCATTTGTATTTAATAAAAAGTTCGACTATCGCAGTATTAATTTAAAAGTCAAAGAGTTAAGTTGTCGAATTGTAAGAGTGTTTAACAGTTTGCTGTATTTTTGAACAGTGGTATTAAATAAATAAAGTGACTTACAGTAAAAGTAATAACAGAGTGTATTTATTTTGCAATTAAAAGAACCCAAAGTAAAGTAAAAACGTAACAATTGGTGACAGAAGTGAAATTGTAAAATAAAAAAAAAAAAAAAATTAAATTTGAAGAACTTAAAGTGGAGCAGCTGAAAAAGGAGTTGAGTAAGCTGGATTTGCCAACAGCAGGTAACAAAACAGAACTGCAGAGGAGGCGCAAGCGTCGTGGCATGGACATTGGCGCATATGAGTTTGATGAAAAAGAGATGACAGAGGTATGCAGCCGTGAAACAACAACAGCTAGTAGCATGGACTTCAATACGATGTTTGCCGCTATGATGGAGAAAATGGGAGAAAACTCTAGAATGCTCCTAGAAAATGTACAAGAAGCTTCTAGAGCAAACAGCGAGAAACTGTTAGCTGAAGTAAGAGGTGAAGTACAAGAAGCTTCTAGAGCAAACAGTGAAAAACTGTTAGCTGAAGTACAAGAAGTTTCTAGAGCAAACAGCGAAAAACTGTTAGCTGAAGTAAGAGGTGAAGTACAGGAAGCTTCTAGGGCTAACAGTGAGAAACTAGAAAAAGTGAACGAGAAGCTACAGGAAATTTCTAAAACCTTCAATAAACGTGTTGACACCTTAGAAACAAAAGTCTGCAAGTTCGATGAACAAATCTCTGCCGTTGAAGTGCAACTGTCTGGTTTAAACAGAAAAGTGAATCTTCTAGAAACTAGTGGCGTCGAAGTACAGGTGAAGGATGTCGATGTAAAGCTGCAGGAGCTTGAAAACAAAATTATGAGCCTGGAAATAAGAGAAGGTCCAGTACGAGTAGTGACGGAAAACACAAATAGGATAAAAGCTCCCAGTTTCGATGGCACCGTACCCTACAACGTCTTCAAATTTCAGTTCGAGACAGTGGCCAGTAAAAATCTATGGAGCAATGAAGAAAAATCGATTGAGCTAATTCTGGCACTTAAAGGATCTGCAGCAGAAGTCCTCGAAAGCCTACCAACTAGTTGCAGAAATAATTATGAGGACATAATGGTGGCGTTACAGCGCAAATATGGTGGCGATCATAAAAAGGAGCTGTATAGAATGGAGCTACGTGGCAGGGTGCAGAGAGCAAATGAGACGCTTCATGATTTCGCCATGGAGATAGAGCGCTTGGTGCAGCTAATATACCCTGGGGAAAACCATCCACTTTTAGAACAGTTCAAAGTGGAGGCATTTGTTAATGGTATTCGTGACCCAGATATTAAGCACGCAGTTTGCGCTAAGCAAAACACATCCTTTGCTGAAACCATTGCTTACGCTCTGGCTCAAGAAACAGCAAAAGTCATTTCGAGGCCGCAGTCATACAAATTGCGAAAAGTTGAAGTTGCTGCTGAAGAAACAACAATGGACGACATAAAGCAAGTACTTGAGTCGGTAAAGAAAGTCTTAGATGAAAGACAAGGTAAGACAAACGCTAAGTGCTTTAATTGCGGCAAAGTCGGCCATTTTCAACGAAACTGTAAGGCAGCAAGAAAACGAGCCAGATCTGTTTCGCCGCCAAGAAACAATAAACATGCGACTCATGGAACATCTCGAGAGTTGTTAAACTAAAGAGAGCTAGCACTACGGGGCATGAGCTAGCTCCCACAACCGAGGGCCCCACAATCTCCATATCTGTGATGCAGCAGCAAAACAGCAATCTTACTGCAAGCGGGTATATCAACGGAGGAAAGCGTATTCTGACAATAGACACAGGAGCGTCGCAGTCTATAATAAGGCCCGATTTAGTAAAGGGAAAAGTGGAACAATTGAATAATGTAAGCCTGCGCACCGCTACCGGAGAATTTGCTACTGTCTATGGTAAGGCCAAAGTCAGATTAACTATAGCCAACATGAGTGTGGACCATGTGTTCATTGTTGCCGATATCGTGGACGAAGTTATTATTGGCGCAGATTTTATGATCACGATCTGCGCATGGGGCAACAAATAATGATCTGGCAAAACGTCGAAATACCCCTTGATATTGGATATGTGAGGAAATCTGCAGTAAGGAAACTGGTTGCTGTAGCATCCCAGAAATTACCACCTCAGGCAGAAACTGTGATATGGGCACGTATGGAGGAAGATTGTGAGGACAACCGGTTGTGGGTGGTAGAACCATCAGGAATTAAGAGTGAAACAATAACAGCAAAAGCCCTCGTGAAAACCTGTAAGAATGGAAAAATTCCTGTGAGAGTGTTAAATCTATCCAGCAGTGAAAAAGTAATTGGTAAAAACTCTCACATAGCTCAATGTACACCAGCAGAGGCCATAATTAATTGCGAGAGAGACTTGGAGCCTGAAAAACTGTCAACTAAAGAGCGCAAAATATTAGCAGAACACGTGGGGAAATGGGTAGCAGAGCTGAAGCCACCTGACAGAAACAAAGCCAAGCAGCTGCTACGAAAGTACGCCTCTGTCTTCGCCCTAAAAGATAAAAGCCAAGGTAGAACGGCAATAGTGAAGCATGAAATAAATACCGGCGAAGCGAGGCTCATAAAACAAGCCCCCAGGAGCATTCCTCTAGCCAAGCGGAGCGAAGTAAAGCAGCTAGTCAACGAAATGGAGCGAGACGGAATTATCAAACCATCTTCGAGTCCTTGGAGCTCGCCGGTAGTTTTAGTAAAGAAGAAAGATGGCAGCACTAGATTCTGCGTTGACTACAGAAAGCTCAACGATGTTACCAAAAAGGACAGTTATCCGCTACCAAGAATCGATGACACCTTGGACACGCTAGCAGGTACTAAATGGTTTTCTACGCTAGATCTACAGAGCGGTTACTGGCAAGTCGAGATAGCTGACAAAGATAAAGAAAAAACTGCTTTTAGTGCTCTCGATGGTTTATGGCAGTTTAATGTTATGCCATTTGGTCTCTGCAACGCTCCAGCCACCTTCGAGCGTTTAATGGAACGAGTGTTAAAGGGACTCAATTGGAAGTCATGTCTGGTATATCTGGATGACATAATTGTCATGGGAAAGACCTTCGATGAACACCTAAGGAATATGGAAGAAGTCTTCAGGCGTATATCAGCGGCTGGACTGAAGCTCAGTGTTAAGAAATGTGCATTGTTTCAGAAGGAAGTCAAATATTAGGGGCATCGTGTAACAGCAGAGGGCATATCAACCGATGAAGATAAAATACGGGCAGTAAAGGACTGGCCTCGTCCTCAAAATCTTCACGAGTTACGAAGTTTCTTGGGACTCTGCACATACTACAGACGATTTGTGCCAAATTTTGCTAGTGTTGCTGCGAGCCTACATGAGCTAACCAAAAAGTCGCGACCTTACCAGTGGAGTGAAGCAGCCGAGGAAGCATTCCAGAAGCTCAAGGAATTGTTGTGTGTGGCACCTATCCTGGCATATCCAGTAGCTGGGCAAAAATTCATGCTAGACACTGATGCGAGCGGATATGGAATAGGAGGCGTGCTGTCGCAAGTGGTAGATGGGACAGAAAAGGTTATAGGCTACTACAGCAGAGTACTTTCGAAGCCTGAAAGAAACTGTTGCGTAACGCGACGAGAGCTTCTAGCAGCATTGGAATGCATTAAACACTACCACAAGTATTTGTATGGCCAACATTTTACGTTGAGGACAGATCATGCCGCACTCAGGTGGTTGCTGCAATTCAAGAGCCCTGAAGGACAGCTTGCACGCTGGATAGAGCGTCTTCAGAGCTATGACTTTAGTATTGAGCACAGAAAAGGAGGCAAGCATAACAACGCAGACGCCCTTTCTAGGCGGCCATGTGATCTGGGGTGTAAGCATTGCACAAAGGCGGAGAGAAAAGAATTTGTTATTGATGTTCGGCTTACACATATAGAATCTAGTGAAGACTGGCCGACTGCACAAAGAAACGATCCCATATTGGCAAAAGTTATAGCGGCTAAAGAGGAAGACAGAAGACCGACGCGAAGTGAGATCTCACCAGAAAGTCCACTGGCGAAGGCATATTGGGCCCAGTGGAACAGTCTCAGGTTGAAGGATGGCTGCTTATGTCGCACCTGGGAAAGCACAGACGGTAAAACTGTGATAGACTTAATGGTCGTGCCATCCTCCAAGATCAAAGAGGTCATGAAACAATTCCACAATGGTCCTAGCGGAGGTCACCTCGGGGTAACGAAGACGCTGGAAAAGATAAAACAACGGTTCTATTGGGTCGGCTGTCAACAAGCCGTAGCAGAGTGGATAGCCAATTGTCAGGAGTGCATTGCAGCAAAGGGTCCAGTACAAAGGAGTCGGGGGCAGCTTCAGCAGTACAATTCAGGCGCTCCCTTTGAACGTATAGCGATGGACGTAGCAGGTCCCTGCCCTGCTAGCAATGCTGGAAACCGATACGTTTTAGTGGTGATGGACTATTTTAGCAAATGGCCGGAAGTATATGCCATTCCCAATCAAGAAGCCAGAACGATTGTAGACACGTTTATAAGCAACTGGGTGTGTCGCTATGGTGTTCCCTTAGAACTACACTCCGACCAAGGCCAAAATTTTGAATCCGTTATATTCAAAGAGATGTGCGAGGTATACGGAATAAGAAAGACCAGAACGACACCGTTACATCCGCAATCTGATGGTATGGTCGAAAGATTCAATCGAACCCTGGAGGAATACTTGAGAAAAGTGGTCAGCGCACATCAGAGGGACTGGGATGAGCATATACCCAAATTTTTGTTGGCATATAGATCAGCTGTTCACGATTCCACCTCACGAACACCAGCGAAAATAGTCTTTGGATCCAACTATGGAAAAGGTACATCTGTGTCTGTTCGGGACGAACAGGTTTGAGAAGGGGGTAGTGTTACGAAAGAAGAATTTATTCATTATAAGCTCTGAACAACAATACTCTCGAACAACAACAACAACATTAATGGCTTATTTTCTTACAATGATGGAAGAAAGAAACGCCTCATACAAAAATTCGCATTTACGCATACACACACACACAGATTAAATAAACACTCTTCTGTTAAATACACAGCCACATACATAAATACAAGCATAAACAAATAAACAGCCACACACACAGGTATAAAGAAATAAATAGCCAAAAAAAAAGGTATAAAGAAATAACCAATCACACAAACAGAAAACAAGAGCAATAACAATCGAACCTGCCAGATATGTCTGGAATAGAACATTCTGGTGCTTTTAAAGCACCTATATAAGTGAATCGTGCTGGCGAAGTAGTATGGCAGTATTAATTTAAAAGTCAAAGAGTTAAGTTGTCGAATTGTAAGAGTGTTTAACAGTTTGCTGTATTTTTGAACAGTGGTATTAAATAAATAAAGTGACTTACAGTAAAAGTAATAACAGAGTGTATTTATTTTGCAATTAAAAGAACCCAACGTAAAGTAAAAACGTAACAATATAGACTAAAAATTGGGATACTATTATATTACGTGTAGATGAGAAGCTTAAAAGTTGTCGCGCGTGCTTAAAATATTTTAAACGTTAGCTTGTGTGATCGAGAGCTAAAAATTCATAACAACTTGTAATTTTTATATTAAAAAATGAAAATGCAATTAACGGGGTTGGCACATTTATCTCACTTTTATTTAAATCGTAATTTAAATCGAGATTTGAATCAAATGTTTTTAATAAAAATCAGTGTTTTAATCAAATATGTTTAATTAAATTTTCTTTTAAAGAAATCAACATAAAAAATATTTTAAAGAATAGAGGAACTTTTAAATCCGAGAAATCAATATAATTTTTATATTACTCAAACAAAAAAAATAGGAGCTTGTACTCAATGTTCAAAATGCGCCATGTTCGGCCATGGTTCCTCAAATTGTCACAGAATCAATAACTGCACCGGTTGTGGTAGTCAGCATAATTACTCCCACTGCCCACTTAACAAGGCCCCAACTCTAGGACCAGTTGTTTATAAATGGTTCAACTGTGTTAAAAATAACCTGAAAAACACCAACCATAGAGCTGATGATGTATGCTGTCCATCTAGAAGGGAATATCTTGAAATCCGCCAAAGAGCCTCAAGAAACCAAAGAAAAGTAAGTTTTACCAAAAACAGGCCTCAGTTTAATCTCTCAACAGAAAATTTTCCTTCTATTGACAACAACGTAGCAAGACCAAGTAACGCTTGGCCAGATGAAACAAACCAATTAAGAGAACCTCGACAGAGTGCAACTGAATCTGGACATAACAAAGACGATGATTTATCTAATGAAAAAATATTAGAGATTTACTTTGAAGCTCTGAACGCTTTGGAGAAATGTAAAACAAAATATGATAAAATGAGAGTACTCGGCAATATGCTCAAATATGTCATATAATCAAGAAGTAGTAACCATGATTCATGTTATGCAATTTAATGCGCAAGGCATGACAAACAGTAGCTCCATTCTCCAATTGTAGCAAGTTTTAATTCAAAAGCAAATTTACTTAGTTTTTATTAATGAAACCTTTTTAAAACCACACAACATCCGAAGGTTTTCAACTAATCGCCTACATAGAAAATACAAGCAAAAAATGCTTAGCGATATCTGCAGTGATTTGACGATCAGATTGGAAGGCAAATGCAGGTCTTCAAATTTTGCTACTAAAAGAAATTTGCTGTATTAACCCACTTTACAACTTCTGTAAAGAAGTTGCTAAATGGGTCAATTTAAAATTTATTTTACAACTGAAAGGTTTTTCCTCTCTTTTTACCTTAAATAGATATATGTGTCTTATACAATTTGTAATCTATTATATACAAAAATGTTTTAATTGTTGCAATACTTTATGTAGAATCTCATAAGTTGTATACGTTAAGTTTAGAAAATTTTATATTGATTTTATGATAGTAAATAAAAAAAAAAAAAAAAAAAAAAATAGCAGCTTGTGCTCGCAATATCTGCTTCTTTTAATTACTCGATACTACTCATTACTTAACAAATGGGTATTCAATACTTTTGTTTACTTAATACAACCACACTATTAATCAGAGTTTTAATGAAGTTGTCCAATTTTCTATTCTAATGTGTTTCTAAAACTATAACGTTAAAAGTATCGAGTAACTACTTTTGAGTATTGAGTACTCAAAAAAATTATCAACTACTCTGTACTCGATACCCACTACTCAATACTTTGCCAGCACTACTAGGTGCTAGAATTTTCAGTTCCAAAGATGGAAACACCCTTTCCACAATAGCTTAAAAAGATATCGCCCAAAAAAATTGACTAATCATTATAAAAATCTTTGACTGTTTTTCTTCACTAAATATATTTTTCACATTTTTATGACTTCTTCTGCGAACATTGGGTCTAATAAAAATGACAAAAAGTGACTAGGGTTCATTGCTTCATTACATCTCTAAAAATAGGTTATTTTTTATGATTTTACTTCATAAATTTATTTTTATTAAATAAATTAAATTACCGCGGTTAATTAAACCTTTGGCATTACTACGTTTTATGCAAAATATATGTAGTTAAACTGTATGATAAAGTGAATATATCATGAATTGTGATTTATTATGATAAAAAAAATAATGCTTAATACGATTAAAATATCATTTTCCCAACCCTGGCAATTACAAGTTACTTGTTTATTAAGCGAACTCCTATAATTGAAATACATCTCGATATTTCCCTATTAAATTTTCTTAAATTTCATCGAGTAGTTTTTGCGGCCTGCAGGATCAGGCGTACAGATAAAAAAGTACTGAAAATTGGTTTTATAAAAAATAATAAGAAATAAAAAAATACAACTTGGTTCCATCCAGGATCGAACTGGAGACCTTCTGCGTGTAAAGCAGACGTGATAACCGCTACACTATGGAACCACACGTTTGCTCGTGAGATAATGTTCAGATTTAAAAGAAGTAATTGATTTTATGTACTGATTAATACAAAATTTTTATATTTTTTTTGTTTTAATTGTAATTATGCCAAAGAAGGAATTCTAGCGACAGGCAGCTAATATTCTCATATATGGATGTACAGCAAAAACTTCACTTACCAAGAAGCTATTTAATAATGAGAAATCGTTGTCGCAACTACTTACAATTCCACTGAAAGAAGTACTTATTTTTGCTCAGGATGTCGCTAAAAGAAGTCAATACAAATTAAATAATCGTAACCCAAAAAACAAGTTATTCTTTTAGTACTTCTAAAAATTCTAAAAATAAGTGCTTGCTAAAAGTATAAAAATAACTAGTTACAAATTTACTTCGAAATGTTCTAAAATGAACTAGTTACAAATAAGATTCGAACATACAAAAAAAACACCAGTTAGTGAAAAGCCTATAGGAAGCGAACATATAACTAGTTACGAAACAACTTGCTCAGGACCTAAATAAAAAGCAAAATTCAAATTCAAAAATATTTTTATTAATAAAACAAAGATATTTAAATTCACAACAAACAAAATTAATTCAATTTAAAAGAATGGTTATATGTATGTATGTACAGATATGTATGTAGATAAAAAAAATTTAATTAATGTTTTACATTAAATTAAATAAATATAATAAATTAAAAACAAATTACGTAAGTTGCGTTAAATCGTTATTAGGATTATTAACATTTTGTTTTGTCTTTTCTTGCTTGTTTTTTAAACATATATCTTTAAAATGTCGATTTTTTAAATTTCGTAAAGCATGTCTCAATTCTTTCTCAAAACTCGGAGGATCATTGTCGTTTACTGCTGCTGACGTATACGATACTGAAATTAATTTATTAATTTATTATATATGTATGTTTGTATATATATAAAATAAAATTTTGTAACTTACAATAGAGCACGTCCAAAATTTTTTTAAAGCTTTTTATCCCTTTCTTATTATGTGTTCCATTTAAATTATATTTCAATAAAACATTTGGGCATATTATTAAGGGGAGCCCTTTCATAAGCCCCTTCTCACCCATAATAGTGGTCACAGTTTTTACCTAAAATAATAAATAAAACATATACACATAATAAATTGTTTTAAAAGTAGTATTGTCGCCTAAAATGCAAAAGCGCCAGTCAATAATGTTTTATAAATTACAAAAGTAATACATAAGTAATCTAGCAAAATTAAAAGCTTTGCAGTTATATGCACTTTTTTATTAAAAAAATATTTTTTACCATTTCCTCTTTGTTGTCGTCATCAATTTCGTCTTCCCATTTCAATAAACTCTCGTCCGATTTAATTGGAAATTTTTTTACAAATTTTGGCGTCTTCCAAAATGATGATATAATAGCCTTCAAGCTGCCACTGTGTTCTGCGAGTACTTCACAGACGGTGTTGTTTTGATGTTGAACTGCATCTAAAAAAATCCAACAACTTTTAAAAACAGTCCATAATGTACATACATACTTTCTTTTTAAATACCTAGAGTAATTTTGTGTTTCTTTTTTGTTCTCTGCTAATAAATCTAGAAAAGAAATAAGCATATTTACATATACAGAATTGTATGTGCATTAACAAGTAATAATGTTATATTGATTACTACAAACCTTTTATTTCTTTTAGATCTATTTGAATATCTTTCAAAATATTTTTAATTTCTTTATTTGACATCTTTAAAAGTGTATTTCTGGAATTAAAATAAAATAGTTTTTATAATTAAGTTTCAAGGCTTTGGCAAATATGTTTTCAAAACAATATACATCTTCTTCTAACAAATCTCCCTCACTCAATGCAATATTCAAATCTAATGAGTTTAAAGGATAATTGAAAAAATTTTTGAGATTAATATACCGTTTCCCCAAGAAAGTTTTTTCATCAATAATTTTTGTAATTTCCAGAAATATTTGATTTCGCATTAAGCAAATGTTATTGGGATATTTTTGACAAAAATACCCTTTTTGTGTGAAAATTGATGATATTACCCCTCGTTTGTATTTCAAACCCTGAAATTTATTTTTTAGCTCAATAGGTTCAACTGAGAAAATATTATATAATTGTTGTGCTAAATGTTTCGGCATTTTAATTTTTCTTTTAATAATTTGCATAAAATTTTCAAAAGGGTACGCAGAAAAATTGTTAAGTTTCCCGTATTGTTCAACACATTCGACTAAATGTAAAACATTGTGAACATTGTATGATACACTGTCCTCACCATACAAAGATGGAAACTTTTCTACAAAAGTTTGAAGCATTTTAGAAACATTATTTTTGTCTTCGGAAGTTATAACAGATTCAAGTAATCTATAACTGCAATGTAGTAATAGAAAATGGTCATATATTTCTATTGAAACATGATCTTTTAGAGCTATTATGCCAGTATATAATAAAAACTGCCTGAATTCTGTGGCTTTCCATCTCGAAATTTCAGTAAGTGATCTTGGCTTTCTGGAAAATTCTCGAGGAATTGAAAAAGATAGAGCTAGAAGCTTGTCCGAAATTAAACTTATTGAGGAAGTTGGTACTGGACTAATGGTCTTTTTATTAATTATATACGTTAGTATTTTTTTCCCAATACCTAAATCCAGCAAATGCATACAATCTAACGGAAACTGCGAAATCATTCCGATTCCAATAGTTTCTAACTCCATTTGTGAATTTAGGTGTATGGGTTTATGGAAATCCTTAAATTTTCTATTACAAAAATCTTCATCTTGTCTCTTTTCTCCCGATGTTGTTGAAAAAGTAACGGTATTATGTGCCTTTCGACCAATTTGGTGACACTTAGCACATCCATTAAATGCCATATGACCCTTTATTCCACACAGGAAAGATTTAGCTGGCGCATCGCAAATAAATGCACGAATATGAACATTAATTTTGTTCCCTTGAACAATTAAACCGTTATCTTTCAAATCTTTCACATCGTTAACAAAATCATGTAAAAAAGAATTAACATCAACTGGCTTACTTTTGCCTATATATGAACCAATTATAAAAACTCCAGAGTTCCTAATCGTTACAACCCGACCTAAAATGGGCCACAACCCAACTGCCGAACTTTTAAATATTGGTAAACCATCGACACCTATATCGACTTCAATGTCTTTAAGTTTTAGAATTTGAATTTCATTGGCAAATTTTAATAATTGGTTTTTGAAACCAATATGGACATAGGTGCCAGGAGAAACGGTACGTTCAATACATTTAGTAGTTTTACCCAAAAGACCTTGAACAGAGCTAGGCACATCCAATTGTTCAGATTTTAATATTTTTAAAAGCTGATTTGTACAATCAACTGTAGGCTTATTTTCAATGAACCACGTTTTCAGCTTTTCGGCTAAAGTTTCCCCAGGAATTCGCTGAGTTGAAATTTCGTCTGTATGCACTAAACCCGATGTGCCATTATTAGACGAAATAGCTTCATTTGGATTGTCTATATTTTCTTTAGACGTAATTTTTAAAATTTTGTTTTTTTCTTTTTTTCTAATTCTTTGAAATTGCCTTTTACCTAACATATTTTCATTTAGTTTAATAAAGTGCACTTTTCTAAATTTGAATATATGTATTTATACTCACTTTTAAAATTTAATATACTTATCTTTTTTTACGGCTTGTCTTAAATTGTTGTAATTTTTACTTTTATTTTAACTTTAAACTTGCACTTTTTGGTTGGCCGTTATGGCGTCTGTTAGAATTTTTAGTGATGTACATGTAGTACTGATTACTTCACACTTTCAATAAAAACGCTGCTTTAAATCACGAATAGTCAATGGCACAATTTTAAATGTCGCAAGGATAAACAAATTTACACTTCAATTGTCTGTACAAGACTGTTATCTTTTATTATAATTAACTGTTTAAATACTAAAACAAAGGAATGTGAAAAATTCCATTAGAGTTTTTTAAGGGATGCGATTGGTAAAATACCATTACAATTTCAATAGAAAAACAAATATGTATGTGTTTATGAAGAGAAAAAGGGTTATGGTAATTAAAATATCATTACAATATACATACATGTGTAAATAAACAAACAGATGTGAAATTACAATAAACACTGACATACTTAATAATACTCCTACACAAATTAGTTCATAAACATATTCATAAGTATGTATATACTTAAGTACACACATATGTAATATGTATGTATAGAAATGTAGGTAATGTGGAAAATATTTTAGAGTTTCCTATTTACTGCCTGTCTCATAGTGCCACAAGAAATCGTTGGTTAGCTCATTTACATTTAAAAAAATTTAATTTGTTAAAAATATAATTATGCGAAAATGTAATAACTGATTTTTAATTAAGTAATCAATCATATCAAGTAGTCGTAAACTTACAAATCTCTCAGTGTTGCAATTTTAAAGAGTGATGCCAACAACATCAAGTGACAAGAGGAGGCAAACAATTAGAAACAAAATATGAAATTATTCACACATTTTTAAAACGCTACTAAACAAATTAGTATTCAACTATAAAATAGCTCTGTATTAGTTAAAAATATTATTCAATTTACTATTATTAAAATCAATGACTGACATCATCAAACTACAGACATTTTTCTAAAATTCAAAAGCATTTTGAAACTGTTCAGTATTACACTCTACCTGTGTCTTTTATAAACTAATGGACCCAAACACATGCAAGTATTTTTTCTTTTTAAAGATGAATAGCAAAAACAACTTTATTTTCTTGCGTTTTGTTGTTTGTAAATACCGTTGCTTGCTTGTTTGCGACAACACGAGGCCTAAAATTCTTAAAATATTTGCATTACATTACAAAAACAACAACAAAATAATTATACCTGCTTTACGAGCTTTAAACTCAATGTATTCGTAAAAATGGAATATAAAAAAGATCCGTCAGTTTTTTTGCGTATTGTGTTAGTTTATTCATAAAATGATTTTTCTATATGGAAAATTTGGTTGCCAAAATTCCAGCTAAAAAAATACAGCTGGACGGGTTAGCCAAAATATTATTTATTTAGTTATTTTAATTATTAAAAAGGAAAATCCCACAAAGAAATTGGTGAAATGTTCTCCCTTGACCTCAGGACAGTTGCCAACTTTGTTACCTACATAATTTATTAATTATATAATTAATTTGAGAAACTGTACAGGTATATGTATATTACATGGACATAAGCTGAATTGCGAAACGTTAATTGCCTTGTCTTTGAACAAATTGCACTGTTTCATATCGCCGCCCTACAAAACGTTGGCAATGTGTATCCTTTGAAACGCCGTCGAAAAGTATATACATATTAGTAACGCAGTAAACAAGTAATTAGGCCATCATTTCACAGCTTTAAAACTTTAACGAAATCTTTAGCTGTCATTTTCTTACTAAAGTTTTTGTGTACACATTTATCAAAAACAAAATTACAAAAACGTGTTTTAAGAAAACATGGCATACAATGCTGACGCTTTTCTTTTATTTTTGATGGCATCACTGTAGAGACCAGCTGTAGGAAGTAAACAAAATAAAATTCTTATTTCACATATGTAAATACTACTGTATAGAATTTCTTAAAAAAATTTAGTAAAATAGAGGTAATTGCTTAAATATTATAATCAGCAATACATATGTACATATGTATGTATACCAAACATCGAAAAAGGTAAATACATTTACATTGGGATAAAGACTTAGTTTTTTATATATGTAGTATGTAATTATATTTTACATTTTCTTAGGAAACGTTTACGGAATCTACACACTTCTAAATGTCGTATGCTCATACAACAGACGTGATAAGTATGAAGATAGGCGCCCAATGCACGATCACGGTCACATCGTTGTGCATTAAAAATTTTTAATTCATTTATGTTTATAAACTTTAAGTGAATATGAACATACATACATAAACTTAATTTGTTCACAAAATGCTGTTTACCAAATTAATTGCGATATGACAACAATAAAATTCATATCGCACTTGATCAACAAGAGGGTATAAACTTGGAATGTTTAAATTTTCACTTTTTGCAAGAAATCAACCAACAACATCAATATCATCTATTAACAGTAGAAATTTCAACGTGCCTACATATTCTGATTATCCTTTCATCTCGAAACCCACATCTGATACCACATTCGTGATAATGTATTGTGTAACTTTATATCATTTTGGGTTAATAACAAAGTTAAAACAAAAATATGTACATATGTACATACATCGTACATTATCATAAAAAAATTATTATTTTGTTTAGAGCCTTTATTCAAGTTAAAAATATTAAATTTGGTTGTATTTTAAGTTGATACTATTTTGTTGATAAAATTTGTTTTACTTTATGATTTTAATTCGAAATGAGCCTGCTTTTATGATTAAAATGTTTACATTTTTCCATTGTAACTCTTCTCATGAAACAATTCGATCCTTCTTTACTTATAATTATTTATATGATATCAGACAGACAGAAATGAGTTACTATTTTTTATATGTATAGATATAGATTTACTTTAAATAAATATGAAACACAAAGTGAATTACAGTAAATTAAAAATTGGCGTCTTTTTATTTTTACAATTAGAAACGTAACAACATACATACTGCACTATCTAATCCTACACGAAAAACAAAAGAAAAGTGGTTGCGAATAACTTTCGAAGAAAATTGCAACGAAAAAATAACTTGAACATACCTATCAACTAAAAAATAATACTCGTAGTAGTATGTCTGAAGTTGAGAATACGTAATTATGATATAAACAATGTTGAGCTGATACCGTCTTGTTGGTAGAAATCTTTTGTAGAAAAAAATTTTCAAACTTTATTAAAATTTCAACTAAAGCGTCGCAACTAAAAATATAACAAAAAAAAAAAATCGAGAAGTCTCAGACAAATGGTATTAAAATTTATTTGGCAATAATTACAAAAAAAAATTTAAAAGAAAAACAGTGTTAACATCTTTTCAATTGGAATTTGATTATTATATTACGTTTTATTAGTGCAGTTTAATATTTTAGATTTAAAAGAGATAACTACAACAACGGAAACATAATATTCCGTCTTTAAACTGAACTCATTATTTTATATAAAATTATAATAAGTTATATGATTTATTCTAAGGAAGTCATTATTGAATAGCTACTAAGTAATGCATTGAGTGGCGAATAAAGCTACAAAGTAATGCGTTGCGGAAGTACTTCTTATGGAAGTTGTGAGTAAAAATTTTGCTGGGTACTATACTGTATGTATGTGCTGTACAAATAAATGTATAATTAAAAATTTGTTGTATAAGAATAAGGGTTGGCATTATTGTAGATATGTACCTGGTAAATCAAATTGTATCTACCTTTAAAGATTAAAAACGTGCTGTTTCTGTATTGCAAGCGAGGAAATCGTTTAGAAAATGTTTATGAAAACCACGGAATTTTTGAGTTACATATTTCTACACAAAATATCGAAAAGAGTAATAAATGAACGTGCTGTTTTGTAACGTAAGCGAGCAAATCGTCTAGAAAATTTAGGTATATATATGTACATGATATGTAGGTTCGATTTCATTAAGAGATTTCTTTAATAATTGTTTATTTGAAGATTATTTTCCATAATTTTATTTATTCACTTCAATAGGAGCTATAATATACAATAACTATTACTTATATTGTCAGATTACAGTCGTCAGTGGTTTTTCTTTTTAATTACTTTTGCCGTCGGTCATTTGTGGTATAAATATTTCTTTATTCCTCCATTTTTTCGAAGTTTTTTGATATACGAATCTGCAGAAATGTGGAAAATATAGTATTTGTTATTTACTTTTATTGTGTGATTACTACGCACCTTTTAGAATTTTAATAAATTTAAAATTCTTTACGGCTCGTCGTTGAATATTTAAGAAAAACTGTCATTGTCAAATATTGTTTTTAAACTTTCAACAATAAATTTTTTTTATGTCGTCAACGAATTCGTTACGACAAGTCGGATTACAGACAAACTAACGAAATGTCTTAACTAATGAATTCCTTAAAAGCGCTATTTTTAATTACTCGATACTACTCAATACTTATGAATTGGGTACTCAATACTTTTTTTACATAATAAAACCGCACTGTTAATCAAAGTTTTAATGAAGTTTTTCAATTTTCTATATAATTTGATTCTAAAACTATAACGTTAAAAGTATCGAGTAACTAGTTTTGAGTATCGTACTCAAAAAAAAAAAAAAATATAAAATAGGTACTTGGTACTCGATATACTTTGCCAGCACTATTCCTTATGACATGTTTGACTTTAGAAAAAGTCGAAATCTTTTTGCTATTTGTTTAATTTTATTTAAAAATTTCAATTAGAAGTTTAAAATAAAAAAATATGCCACTGGTTCCATCCAGGATCGAACTGGAGACCTTCTGCGTGTAAAGCAGACGTGATAACCGCTACACTATGGAACCACATATCCGTCTAATGGCCAAATCCGGACCCAGTGATTAGGGAAAACTATTTAAAAATTTTAAATAGAAATAAAATACTAATCAAAAATTTTTTTCTAATAAATTCAGATTTTAATGCGACACTAATAAATTAATGAAATTCAAGCTAGAGAATACTGTTTTAATTGAGCATATTATTTAATTGAGTGTGATAAATGAGTGAAACTGTAAACTCGCACTAAATAACAGCAAAACAACTTGTTTTTGCACATGGCGAAGAGTCGATCTTATAGCAAAACAAATCTAGAAAAGAGACAGTTGATATTTTGTCACTGCTGATTAAACAGCGGTTGTGTATTTAATTGTGAATTGTATTTTTACGTGTTTGTTAAAAAAATTATTATTTGGATATTTAACGAAATAAGTAAATTTTTTTATCTTCATTAAAATAATTAAAATTTTAACTACAAGTGCAAAAAAAAAAAACACGTAACTAGCGGAAGAGATAAAAATTAGAAAACAACAAAGCAAAAAGAAATCTTACAATTTGTTGCGAAAAGTTTTTGTGTTACAACATTAATTAGTATAAATTTAGAAAATAGATTTTAGTTTTTCTAAAATAAAACAAAAAAGTAGACAAATCTAAATATAAAAATAAAGAAGCAGTTGGTAACAAAACAAGTCTTCCCTAAAGAAAAAGAGACATCGATCAAATCTATAAAGAGCATCAAAAGAAAAGAGAGAAACACCTTTTCAATTTTGTGGATTTTCCTTTAAACGAACGGATCACTAAAAGAAAAAAGATTTTCATTGAGTGGTAGTAACTCTTATAGCGTAAATTTTTATACAATTTTTATAATTACCAATGTAGCCCTTTGGGTAACTATTAACACGAGCGAAACTGTAATAAACTTCTGTAAACGGAGTTCGTGTTAAATTTTAAAATTCATTTAATTTTTTATACAATAATTATTTTCACATTTAAAATAGTGTTTATTTTTTAATTGTTTAATACGTGTGTGTTTGCTCTCCACTTCATTATATTGTTGTGAGTCAGTCACGAGATATTGGAATTTTTGGTAAGTTTTTTTTAAATCAATTTGTTGTTGTCTTTCTTAATTTATTGTCATTTAAATTTTTACACATTGAAACTGTGTCGTCACTGCTATTGCCGTTATATTAAGCAACAAATTAAAAAAACGTCCTAGTAGTCCATTAAATATTAAAAAACTTCATTATTCTGACTGTATCATTTTTGACACATAACAGCCAAATAAAATTCTCATGGCAAACCTTAATAGCGGTGTATTAATGCTTAGCCATTGGAAAATCTGATTTTGTAGTGAAGTTGGCTGCAAAAACCTGTCATTATTTCTTTTTGGTGGAAAAGTATGTAGTTTAGTTACTATCTAGTGATTTTATCTTTATTTTGTATTTATATTTAGTGCGTTAATTTTTAATTATTAAAAAAGATAAGTTGATATTACTGTTCATGACAGAACGCTGCGCTCTAATCTAAGTTTCGTAATGCAGCGTCAAAGTTAGACAACGTTGCGCTTAGCTTCCTGACTGAATCTGAAAGTCCATACCAAGCGTTGTAAACGTCTGTCAAAAAAAAAAAAAAAAAAAAAAAAAAAAAACAATCAGTGTAATGGCTGCGATAGGCACAAAGCGTATACTACTTAAGGCCATGCATTACTATCATAATTAAGTGTGTGATTTGTCAAAAATGGCATGTATGCTCAAAAAGTAGCGAGAATTAAATGACAGGTCTATACGATTTGATAATCTTCTCGAAAAATTCATAACATATTCATAATCCCGAGAAGTACATAGATTTACTTTCTACTTTTGTATGCGTCTAAGCGTTTTTATTTCGAATCTGACCAAAAAAAATTTGGTAAATGGCATAGGTAAGAAACCAAAGCGCCAGGGTGTGATTTCCTTAGCTTCCTCCAAAATCTGCAGCGCGACCTATACCTTCATATAGGAAGTGAGACTCCAAATTCAGCTAGGTAAAATTAAAAAGAGTTTAATGGTGCTCCTCCAGTGAAAAAACTTGAGTTTATTGGTTCTCCGCCAGTAAAAAAAATAGTTTAATGGTGCTCCACCAATGTCCGAATTATTGAAATTAAAATTTCTAGGTTATATACGATAACCAAACGATTACACGTGGCTGATTAAGCAACTACCAATAACAATATCGTAGTACAGCTATTCGAGGACGCCAATCAGCCAGTGTGTAAACGGGACGCAAATCACTCGAAGCTCGAGCAACAGGGACGGCCTGATTGACTTTAAACGATAATGACGCACGCACATATTCCCCGACCCAGAGCTACTTAACGACTGCGTCTAAGCGCTTTAATGGCGTCAGCTGTTCTTGATAGCCAAGGATGACAAATTGTATTCTATTTTCAATGCTATCGATAAATATGTTTGTGTCCTAGATTACTTTTTTCGTTTTTTTTTATTAAAAAACGTTTTTGTTAAATATTTTGTAATCAAGTTTACCAATATTTGTAAGTATAAAATACATTAAAATAAATTTTTGAACACAATTTAACAACAACAAAATTTGCATTTTAGTTGTCGATTAATATAACCTCAGCGACAATTGCAAAAAACTAACCCCATTTTTCAGTTGAGAAGGGAAAATATTTTCAATTCGTTCTGAGATATCGTTGGATATTCTGGATGTTTGTTGCAGGCTTTCAAGGTTCATGTGTACCAGACAGGACACTACTACGACAAAAATATTTCTAGGTTTGGGCAGAAAAGTTCTTAGAGTCATTGTTCGGTTGGCACTCCAGATTTTTTTCACAATATGCAAGGATGGGGAGGAATGATAAACTGGGAAGACAATTATCTGTCATTGTTCGAGACTGCAAGGCCATAGATTCCGCTGGATGGAAAAACGATTCTACGATAGGTTTGATTTGATATCGGAGTTTGAAAACTTGATGATGCGGTCAGAGTCTTCATGCAAATTAGGGGTTCTTTCGAGGAAAACAGAAGTTAAGCACAATGGAAACATTCCAGAATATTTTGGGAACGTTGTTGAATGTTTAGGTTTATTCTTTTATTCTATACATATATATTCTAGCAAGTGAAACTTGAAGCCCTAATATCTTTAAAAGCGCTTTTGGTAAAACGGAAACATTCTTTTTGAATGGGGTTAAAAGAGCTACCACACCACATGACTGAGTTTTATCAACTACATTGTGAAAAATAAATTAGTACTAAATTTTTGGTGTGACTGTACAATGTACAGTGCACATAAATAATAAATGTTAAAAAAATAGAATTAAAAATTGAAAGCAGTATCAGTGGTCGGCTGATAATGTGTGTATGTTGGACCAATTATCAACCCTAAACTTCAAACAACTAGCGATAAATGTTAAAGCAATTGTGTAAAACAGGATAAAAGATAAAATTTATGTTTATTATTACGACGGAATTTAAAAAGATTAGAACTGAGGCAATAAAAAAACATCAGCAACTTTATCTATTTGCAATAAAAATTTTGCAAAATGTTTGAAAATCTATGTAATAGAGATGGGATCGTGGGTAAACTCTCACTCACGATCATGGAGGCTTATGAGAGAAAAGTTTTACTCATGCAGGATCTAAGTATAATCGTCTTCATAATCGTGTGTATTTTAGTTTTGACAGGTTGTAGTCGATAGCCTGCTGTCGTCTATGTTTTTACTGTATGATGCCGTTGAAGGATGTCTGGCAATGTTCTGACAATGGCAATGAAAAGTGTTCACACGAGTGACAGGTATCAAACATTTTTATTGTAGATTTTTATGACAATTTTGTAAGCTCTGACAACCGTCTGAACAGAGCTTTTTGATTTTTTATCTGAGATTTGCAGATGCAAAATAACGCGCATCTTAAAATTAAAATGAACTGACAATGTCTTATAATATTCTGACAATGGCAACAAAGAGTTTTCTCACGGTCGTCAGATATCTGTCTGACAATAAAGTTGTCCATGCTTTTTCTCACAATATTGCAAATCCACACGATTGTAACATTTTTTTCTGTACACTTTTTTGACAATATTACAAGGTGGTACAAAAGTCGTCTGAACACAACTTTAGACGTAATGGTTAGTTATTAATAACCTTGACTATATGTTTCGAATAAATAAAAAAATATTGAAGTTCAAAATATACATATGTACATATGTAGGTATATTTGCTAGTTGTTATCTTAATTATTTATTTCACTTTATTTAAATATAAAAATATAAAAAAATATTTTGACGTTCTTATGTGACGTACAGCAAATAGGTATATGAAATTGTAAAACATTTGTTATTATTTACTTAGCTGATAAAAAAGTCAGTTATTATTATGTTTCTCCTAATTACTGAAAACAGTTAAAAGTATTTTTGTTAAATATTTTCAACCAAACAGACGTTCAAAGTGATGCTCCTGCAAAAGAAACAAATACTCGTAATAACAATGAAAAGACTAAAATTTCAATTATAAAAAGGAGACAGAAACCAAATGTCTGGCTTCCTCAAAATCAACAAGTAAGGTAAGAAATAAGACAATAAATTCCAATTCTAAAACTAAACATCTAGACACCATAAAGAAAAATAAAATAAAACAACTTGCAGCAGACATCAAACGATCAATTGAAGACTGCTTTTAGTTTTTTTTTTTTTTTATCAAATAAAGCGCATGAAGAACAACAAAAAAATATTTCACATGATCGTGTTCGTCCAATATCAAAAAAACAAACAAAAAAAACTTTAACTTTGTTAACATACATTGTGAAATTGTCTGCGTAAAACAGAAAACAGAAAATGAAAAGAATATTAAAAAAGAAGGTCAAAATCCTTGGGTTTCTTGTCCTTCCTCCAGACACTACGACGATCAATGATCATAATGTCGATTTAGAGTACAATCAACTTTAATAAATATTTTTTCAAAACAATCCATACAAATGCATAGAACGACGATTGTTTTTTTGTCTGTCTGCTATTAAACATGGGCTTTCATTAAGTTAGCAGCCAATTATTTGCTATGAAGATTTAATTTTATGTTTAATAGAGTAATTTAGTTAATAAATTATTTAAAATATACAACTCACTTGTAAAGGATGTCCCAACATATATTTACAGCCTGTCCCACAATGTCTCATGACATCGTTCGTTCCCACTAAGGCACATTCATCAGGTAACCTCACTACGAAGGGGAAATATTAAGGCGAACATTTTTAAATTTTTTCTATATGAAGTTTGATAGTTCAATTTCCATTTAAGGGGAAAAGTTGTAAATTGAACTGTCAAAATCCATATAAAAAAATTTATAATTTTCGCCTAAATATTTCCCCTCCTTATTGAGGCTACCTGATTAATTTGCCTTGAATAGAAATAATAATAGAAAAAAATAGTTTTTTCTTATTATTATTTTTTATTGAATCATAAAATTCACAGGATAGGGTTGATTAAGGAATGGCACATTCTTTTGTAAAAATTTTCCATGCCTATTTTGCTTTAATGTGAATAATAGTTCTTGATGCAGCGTGGAATTTCCTCCTTGAATGCACGGGTGGCTGTGAGCTTGGTGACACTGATTTTTGACTTCAAACGCCCCATAAAAAGAAGAAAAATTATGTTAAATCACACAGTCTACGGTGCCAATAGAGCTCACCGAAACGAAACAGACCAGGATTTGACTCATCAATTTGAATTGTTTTACAGACTGTACGAGTATGTATGACATGTGGAATCTTTTTGGTAAAACCGCATGACTACATCAAAGTCATTAAATTCAGGCCGAAATTTAGATGGTATCCTGTCGCGATATCAAGCAACATGTTTGGTTTTTGTCAACCTCTAATCGGAAAATTTTGTGGATCTATAAGCTCAAGTGAAAGAGTTCTTTGTCATTAAGAATTTTGCTCATAAAGTATCCGCTCAACTTTTATTATTTTCAAAATAAAGGGTGGATATATTTGAGATTAGGAAATAAATTGGTTTAAAATACATTTTTTTTAAAGCCTTGTGTGTATGGACTAGCAGTTCCTTGGACGTCGTCAGCATTCTGAAAGCAATTTGGTAGATCTTCCCTTTTGTTTTAAAGGTAATCAAAATTTGATGGTTTATATATTTACTTTGTATAGAGATACTCTTCTCTGGGCAATCACTAAGGATGTTGCAAAATAGGTTTTATATAAAATTCTATTATTCTATTATAAAAGCGTTTAAAAATTGCCGTTTTCAGATGCTGTCAAGTTTTCAGTCTTATTGAAAAGGCAAAATTGCGTACTTTGACTTTTTATCTACATACATATTCTCTTGGAAATGATATATTTTTACCGGAAAAAAGTATACTTTACTTGAACCGAGGTACCTCCGCACAAAAACTTTTATTAAAATTCACCCAGTAATTTTTGTTAAAATTCACTCAGTAATTTTTACGTCAAGCGAACACAAACAGACAGACAGACAAAAAATTGGTGTTTTATATTCTACTAGCTGTACCCGCCACGTCGTAGGCTCCCTGACAATATTTTGATCGAGTTTGCTTTGAAAGTAATCCACACCAAATTTTAAGACTCTGACTTTTATAGAGATTCAGTTATGGTTTACATATTTTCTATGTATAGAGGTACACATCACTGGATTAAATTCTAAAGTTATTGTTGAGTTCTTTAAATTCTGTTTAAAATATCCCGCTGTCAAAAATAAAAGTTGCTGTCAAGTTTGCAGTACCTTTAAATAGGTAAAATTGCGTACTTTTACTACTTTTTCTCTATTTTCTCTAGGAAATGAGATATGTATTTTTATGGAAAAAAGTAAAAAATATTTTATGTGCAGAAATGGTCCTGTTACAGTTTTATTATATGTATAGATATCGAATAACATCTGCACCAGCAACCAAATTTAAAAAATATATTTCATGTACAGGCACTTTTAACTGATAGCAGACATCCGAACTGTTTACAAAATTTTCACCACGTTTAATAATCACCCCTATCGCGAATAATCATTCCCATGAAAAAACTCCCTAATTTTCTATAGTGAATGATTTCTACCTTAATACAAGTAAATTTGTTATTGGAATCATTCACGATAGAAAAGTTGGGAGTTTTTTCGCGATAGGTGTGAATATAAAAGCTTCGCTTATCTCGTTAACACAGCGCCAAATTGATATTTCAGAACATCGGAAATTTATGATTTGTTTTCGTAATCCCGGTCTTACAACCAAGAACAAGGCGTCCAAATTAGTGCTGGCAAAGTATTGAGTATTGCGAGTACTCGATACTCGATCATTTTTTTTTTTGCGTACAATAAACAAAAGATTTATGTTATAAGATAATTTTACGGTGATATTTTTAGAAAAAATTTTATAAAAATATTTGACAACTACGACGATAAATTTCCTCTGCTAGTATATACACGGAAGTATTGAGTACTATTAAGTACCCAATTGAAAAGTATTGAGTTGTATCGAGTAATTAAAAGTAGTAGAAATTGCCAGCACAAGTCCAAATGATATTTACCGGACCGAAAAATGTATAATGAAAGATATTTGATTATTAATTCCAAATTTCTTTTTTGAATTGGTATCATTAAGCTGAATTTGTCCGAAAAAGTGTTTAAGTTTCTTTACTTTCTAACCCAAAATTTACTTCACGTGCCGCATATGTTTTATAAGAGTAAGAATAATTTATTTATATAACTTTAACTTTAAATATAAGTAGTTATAATATGTAAAGCTAAAAATGACGGAGAAGCTAACGAGCATATCATCTTGCGTTTATCTTTTAACACCAGATTTGCGGTTGCCACATTTTCTTTGCTATTAAGAATAAATAAATTCAAATTTCTTTATATTAAATATTATAAAAAAAAGTAGATAATAATTATTTATTTTATATTTTATTTATTTATTCAAACATGTTTAAGTCCTTAGGGCAAATAAACTAGTACAATTTACATGGCATACATTTCAAAAACTTAACAATAAAAATATCCTATAGCGGTGTTCAGTGTTCGATGCAAATGGTCTTGCAAAAGTGCAAGTGCGTAATATCATAGCTTTTTTGAAATCCAACAACAATATATCTTCCTATTGTTTTACCCACGGGGGTTCCAATTGTCACTGCAGGAATATGGCAAATGCTTTGACGCGGTTCACTCGGGGAAAATAGGGGCACCAGACGCTAGGGTTCCTAGAGCCTAAATCTGGAAGAAAAGGTCTGTTGTTGTTTTATAACACGGGTCCTCTTCGAGGCCCGACCAGTGCCCAAAGGACTGGTACCACGGGAATCGGTGGCCCCACAGAGAGCCTATCCTCTCTGTGACCGGTTATTGATGAGGTCCCCTTCGGGGGTACACGTGGTGGTTGTGGGGTAAGATCGATTTATGTAGGTATGGTGCACGGTCGATCAAGTGTGCAGTTGCACTCTCAACAGACGGAGTTTGGATAGTCTCCAAACCCCTAAGCAAGAGGTTATAATGTGGATCTAGGCTTGCCTTGGAAAGGCTTGCCATATCATATAAATTGCTATTCATTGTGACTGTATCACACACAAAAAGCGATTGGTGGCAATCGTAAAGTGTTGTAATACTACACAATGGGGGCGCTAGTCTACGCCTAAGTTTCACTCGGTGGTAAGACCACCGTGAAGTTAGGCCGAGTTGGCAGGTACTCACGTTAATCTTGTTCCACAATCTACCTATTGTTTTTGTTAAGTTTAAATGATATAATGCATTTGCACTTTCGCGTGGCCATTTGCATCAAACACTGAATACCGCTTATATATTGTTCTAATTTCATTTTAATAGTGAAAGAGAAAAAATTCTGAAAAAATATATTAACTATTATTATTCTTAAGTTCTCATTTTAATTAATTTATTAACTAAATTAATTTTAAAACCCCTCGTTTGCACAATTATTTCGTGAAAACAAGGTGGCAAATATTGTGGAACCATTCAGTTGCAAAATAAAATGGTTTACAGGTTTTGTTGACAAGTGGACTTGTGTGAAATTGACGCGAATACTTCGAATATGAAGTGAGCTTGTCTTCCGTCTCTGAATTAAAATATGCAGAGATTGGCACCAGTAAGTTATATTTTTCTAGTTACCACAACTTCAATGTAAATTGGATGTGGCCCTGCCATAATTTTTTTATTTTTTCATGAAGGTTGTAATAACATAAAAATATAAACCTCGCATTATTGCTTACTTTAACTATCGCTATCTTTATAACCAGGTTAAAGACCTTCTTGTCAATTTCCGATAAACAGTATGTTGTTTTATAGCGAAAAAAATATAAAAGCCAGCGCAATGCCAAGCAACCAATTTGTTGGCATTTCAACAGTAGTTTTTTGCTGAATTATTTATTTATAATGCCACGCGTAAATAAACAAATACAAAATCTGAGCATGTACTTGTATTTTAGAGACAGTAACACAGCAAACACTTGCACTTGATTTTAATTTCACAATATTTAGATGTCAAGCTGTTCCTCAAATTTTGAATAATGACAACTTATTTTCATGGGTCATTCCAAGTCAAATCAATTAAAAGAGACAAACATTTTCTTGACCCTCTCCGATTTTAATGACATTTTCTGTGTTATATTTGTTTTACTTAGTGAGGTGCCAAATACAAGTTAGGGGAGGATTTTCTGCAGGTGAAGACTACAGGCAAGTCAAAATCCACTAAAACCATACGGAAGATTATGTCACCTATAAACTTTTGTCAAAACGAATTTTAGTTGTTGTATATTAGTAAAGCATACCAAAAGTTTAAAAACAACAAAACTTGGGTTCTGTAGCTACAATAGATCCTAATTACATACAATGAAATTTGTAGTCAAACTTGAGATCGTTCTGTTCATTCTAAGAAAGAATAAATTAAATTACAAATCAGGTTTAAAAGATTAGTAGGAACACCCTGTAATTTTAGAGTTGGAAAGCTTTTCTATTACACTTTGTGAACTGCCTATTCGGCTTAAAATACATGTGTCGCCTTCACTGTTGCCAACTTTTTCTTACGATTTCCCACCAGATTTGTATTGAAAAACGCCAGAAACCGCTAAATTTTTTGTTTAGCGGTAAACAAAGTAAAAAAAAAAAACAGCCAAAAATATAAAAATTACATTTTGACCGTTTTTACACCTTGCAACAAACGCCGAGTTTTTTTTTCCTATTCTTTTTGAAAGTTGCTTCGAAACCCTGTATTCTTTAACATATGAATTTTTTCAAAATATTTATTTTTGAAAGTTTTGTTTTTTATGTTTTTTTGTTTTTTTCTGTGTTATTAATAAATAAACAAAAAAACTGTATTGTCAACTAAACGTATTTTATTATGATTAAGCGATTAAACATTCTTAATATAATATTAATACACACACATTATAAATATTTAAAAATAAGTAATATATTGTTGTAAAATTAATTTTAATTTGTTTTGGAGTTACGGACTCCTAAAGTTTCTATGTAAAGTTTTGTATATCTTAACTATTTGGTGGAATGAGATAATATGAGTATCACTGGAATGGTAATTAAAAGTACTATCTAACTAAATTGACATTAATGAAAAATATTATAAAATATCAAGCAAGCACAAAAAAAAGTTTTTTTTTAAGGATTTTCTTGTCTATGTTCTGACAAAAAGAATGAAAATTAAAAAAAAATATTTGTTTGTTCACCTAAAATGTTTCCCAAAGGTAAAAAGTAACCCAATAGTTTTCGCTACAATGTCTGTCAGCGCCTTCTATATCTGGAATCGTAATAGGTAGACTCTTGAAATTTTCACAAAAGGTGTATATCTGTGGCCGCTATAACAACAACTACTAAAACTTTTAGGATGTTCCGAAAGAGACTCGTTTTTCACGTATATGTGTTTATTTCTTAATAAGTAAGAGGATTAAAGTTAAAATTTATATAAATAAATAGTGAGGAGATTTGCATGTACACTGTCTAAATTTTTAACCATAATAGTTAGAGTCTTTAAAATTTTTATAGGAGGTGAATTACTGTGTTAGGACAGGGAGATATTTTTCACTTATATTGCCTTTTTTACCGCAATGGGTAGGATCCTATTATTTTCATATAAAGCTATAACAATAATTACTAAAATATAATGAGTATTTCGATAGTGATGCAGTTTTCGCGAATATGACTGTTTTTTTTAAACGCGAGTATATACAGAGTGTGTGAATTTATGGAAAAATATAAAAAATAAAAATAAAGGGTTTTGCGAGAGTGGCAAATATTTTCGAATATTTCGCAAACTATGTACAAATTTGTCCCCTAGAACAAATATCAAAACGAAAAATTAAAGGGTGTTTCGATAATGACTCGATTTTACATATATAACCTTATATTGACAGTTAAAATTTACACATATTATATTTAACAATATCTACAGTAACAACAAGAAACGAAATTTAATAATAATGGGGTGGTCCCTTAATGTTTTAAAGTTGCGGAATTTGCCTTTCTCTTCTTAACCTTGTAGGCAAACACTTGATATTTACACAGGATATTTAGTACTATGATCTAGTAGAAAAAATAATTTAAAATTAAAGAATGCCTCATAAGACGTAAAAAATTATAGACTTGAATTTTTAAAGTTGAACTGAACATAGTTAAAACCATACGTATGTGATTCTGAATCGCATTTGGCTGATTTATTTTTATTAATTTCATTTTATTTGGATAATACTTTTAATTACCTTTCCAATCGCACGCATAATACCTCATTCTACCCTAAAATTTACCATACCATACTTTACATACAAAGAGTACCGCCCAATTTGTGCTTGTGACATTTTTGTTTAAAATTAAATTTTTATATATACATATATATCTTAAATTATAATTTGGAAATAATTTTTTTATACAAAACAAAAACACAACTTGTCGTTTTTTTCTGTAGTCAAAAAGTAGACAACACTTTAAAAAAATAAAATGAAAATAATCTAAAACAAAAAACAAAAAATGCCTCGTCAGGCTTTGTCTTGCAACTTTTACAACCCCGCTTGCCTCCCAACCCCTCTCACTAACAAGAAAAAAGTTGCATGAAAAAGTTGAGGCGTTTATTGCAAGGTGTAAAAGTGGTCTTTATTTCTAGTATATTGAAATTCATTTCAATTTTAGTGATTTCAGGTTAGTAGGTTACGCCATTTAATTATATATATGTATTATTCGATTGTATAATGACTAAGGGAAATTTAATAAAAATAAAGGAAATTATATAGTTAATCGACAGTTTGTCGCATTCTAGGCAAACTTGAAAGTAATTTTTATCAGATATAGGAACGATTTATTCGTTTCTGACAATTAAACCTTTCTCAAACAAGAACATTTAGAGTATTTGAAAAATTTAGTTTCAATAAATGAATCCGACTACAGCCTGCTTAGTTCATTTTTAATACAATTCTGTTTTCAACGCTTATTGATAAAGCCCATTATAAATAGTTATGTAAGCAAACCAAACTTGGAATGTCGAAATTCCCCACAAAGTTTTTAAGAACCTATTCCTCTCAGGCTTTTTTGTTATCATTCAGTTGCAATTAAATTCAAAAGTATAACTTAATTTTACACGCGTAGTAACTAGTACTTTTTGCTGACGTGACACAAATGCAACCCGCAAACTAAAAGACAAGAACACTTACTTGCCTACCGGAGCACATCCAGATAAAGTTGTTGTTTTTTTTAGATGTCATCCTGGTGGGGTAATGTGTCACGTATATTTTTGAAATAATAAAACTATTTTTGTGCTGTTACTTACAGTCAATGCAATTTGTAAATGTTTTAAAAAATCGATTTACTGTGAAAAATTTTAATCCGGAGCTAGTTATTTAGCACTTATATCTTATTTTAACTTAAAAAACGGCACTAAACGTGCTATTGCTGAGAAGTTGTGGTTCTCGCATGAAAAATGTAAGAACCACAAAGTCATGAAAATAACTTTTAATTGTAACTCTGTACAAAAAAAAAAAAGTTTTTGCTCCCCCTAGCAAGTTTACTTTGTTCAAGTGCATTGGATATTTGTCAAAAATTGTATCTCTTGAAACCATTTTAAAAATCGCTAGATTTCCCGCTAACCGCTAAGAGACCATTTCCCCACGATTGGCACTGCAAAAACGGTAGATTTAGCTGGAAAATCTCCAAATTGGCAACAGTGATCGCCTTATAAACAGTCACACTCTTTTTTTTCTAAATGCGACCAGTCTGCAAGCATAATCTTTCAAATAAAAAATCAAAAGCTGCTAAGACTTGACGGAGTTTTGAAGTACTAAACATGTAAATAAATACACCTAATTATGTTTTTACACGGTTTTGATTTAACATGGTTTGATTTTATTCCATTTAGCACGATATAAAATCTTTTGGGCTTAGATTTTTTGTCAAATTAAATATTTGCGAAAAATGTATGTATGTTCATAACAAAAATTTAGGGGAATTCCCTTTTTGTGCATACAAGCAAATTGATTTGTCCGAGCTATTGAAATGGATTAATATTTTGTGAACTATGAATACATTCCTAAAAGAAAACGTCAAAACTACAGATACAAAACTAAAACGTTAAGCCATTTTTTTAGTAACCCAATTGAAGTTTTAGCTCTCATTCGAAATTGAGAAGACTCAACATTTTTTTGGCAAAATGTTCGGTTTAAACGAAGCCATAGTAAGAACTATAAAAAACTAAATTTTATTTAGACAAATGGTGATTTCTGGAACGAAACTATCTGTGAAGTCTTCATTATATACTGGAGACGCAAATCACCTATTTTTGCCTACGATTAATGTCTTTTTTACACGGTTTTTTCTGGAAACAATCTAACGTGTAAAAACAGAATTGGGTGTAGAGACAAAAAAAGTAAAAATAATCAATGTTCTCTTAAAATTAAATTCTTTCTTCTCCAATTTCACTATCTTGGAAAATATGTATTGCTCTAATAGGTTTGAAAATATTTGACAATTACAAATGATATAATAATTAATTTAAACACATATGACTTAGTGTTTGCTGGGAAGTAACAGTTGTACAGGCAAGCAAACACTAGAAAATGCCATTTGCACATACATACATACATTCAATTTATTCATAGACCTGAACAAACAATCACTAGTAGTGATCATTTGCAATAAAAAAGATACATTTATAATTTATAGTAACAACTGCAATAACAACGAACAGGAATGAACTGATCGTAGAACGTAGGAAAAACAAAACAAACAAAAAAAAACACAATTAACTCTTAAAGTAACAAAGTGTATTAAAAAGAAATTAAAAATACTACACAATTATAAAAAATAACATGAAGATTTTATAATTTTATCTTATACATAGTCTGTAGTTGTTTGAGATAATAGAGAATTATGGTATGAGTACAATCTTTACATGTTATCTTAAACAATTTTAATGATGCGGGAGCAAAAAACAATATGTTTTTTTTTAATAATTTCTTTGATATTAAAATGTTTTTTCTTTTTAACCATTAAACCGGCTAAAGGGTCAAAACATGCCGCGTCGCTAAAGAGGATTTTTCGAATACAACGTTTCCACTAACATACACTCAGTTTCGTAATAAGCTCGCTCTAGTTTAGAAATCTCCAAATAGTGCAGACTACGCGCAGTGGATTAAAAACTTTGTTTTTATAAACAATGAACGACTATAGACATCTTGATAAAATTTCACACAGGCACAACAAAGACACTTTCAGGTTGATTTGCAAGCGGACGGCATTTTTATAAAAAGAAATACTCAATAATGGTATCATGAAAAACCAAGTTTTTTAATTAAAAAATGTTTTTTCAGCTAATGTTTTTTTTTGAAGCTTACTTTACAAGAAATGGATGATTACCTAGTGGTAAAAAGAAGGAGTATGAAGGCCTTCTAGAAGGCCTCTTTACTCCTTATTTTCCAGGCACCAAGCCTTCCTTTCGCATCCCAAACTCATATCTTTTTTACACAGGTTGTCATTGCGGAGCAGGCCTTCCACTCTCTTCTGTCGTCAAGCGTTCCATAAGGTCTTCCGAAAATTGTTCTCTGAAGGCCTTTAATTTAATGCCTCTTAGAAGGCTTTTCGTACCAAAAACTAAAAACAAAATTTTTTGGGACAATATTTTATTTTATTGTTGTTCTAATTTTATTAAGCACTTTTGATTATTTTTATTTTTAATTGAAATATTAAAATTTTTTTGGATTCGAACCGTCAACCTCCAGAGGCTGATAGACTAGCGCACTACCAATTAATCTATCGAAGCATCTTAATCGGAAGCAGCAATGAATTAGATAAAGGGCATTTCTTTTGTATTTTATTAATGAGAAATCTAAAAATAGAAAATTATGTTTTTGCCATATAAAATGAGTACACATTCCTACTTCCCTACTAAGAGAAGCGAAGTAGGAATGTGTACTGGATCTTTTAGAAGAAAGAGACAAGGCCTTCTCTGGAAGGCACACAAAAGTGAGGATTGTATCCGAGAGAATGTCTAAGCATACCTTATAGAAGGCTTGAAGTGAGAAGGCCTGTTTAGTTTTACCACTAAGTAAATCTAACTCATGAACAATGGAAACTCACACATAAAAAAATAAAAAAAATAATGTGAGTGGCGAGTTACATTTTTTGTAAAACCACATTGAAACGTAAATTGTAAAATACATCCGCGTGTTTTTAAAATAATAAAATAAATGTGAATTATGAAAATAAAATAAATGTAAAAAGTAGTTTGGTGTATAAAAAAGTAATTAAAAAATAGAATGTGTTAACATGGAGTCGCCAGCATTCTTTCCTTGAAGACAGCGGTAGAGGTAGAGCTAAAATTAGGGACAGCAAATTTCACTCAAGCAAGAGTAACTAGCTAAAACTTTTACTTCAATAGTTTATTCTTAACAGACAACATATGTACATAACTGCACAAGCTAAAATTAACATCGGCGAATACTGCTCACATCCGCGCAACCTGTTCGGAAGACCTGCTGCAGAAGTACAATGAGGAAGGTAGATGCGAAAAATGTGCTTCCGTAAAGCTTATGTAAGTTGATAATCATCCTCGAGGTATGTACATACATACTTTGATCTATCTTGAAATATTTATTAAATTATATACTTCTTCATATTTCAGATGTTTTACAGAAGCAGGAAGCGATTGAATTTGAAAATAGCGTTCGAATGGCAGTAGACCGCAGTACTCATTGAGCGAAAAAAAAAATATTTTAATATGTTCAATTTTATATTAAATAAATATGTATAATTTAATTTTAAAATATATTTTAAAACATATTAAAATAATATTAAAAATATTAAATCTGTGTATGCATCAAGTTTGCTTAATCAGCTGTGGGGGGTTTATTCATCCAGTTTGAGTACTCAACGTTAATTAATATTTAATCATAGTTGATCAGTAAACAGAAGTAGAGTGAGCAATACAAAGATATGTTCTATAATCCAAAGAATTAATAAGTTCGAGGGAGATGCAAAATAACACGTACACAAATATTTGCCTCAACTTGATACTCTATGTCCTTAAATAATGTAAAAGAAACGCAATGAGAAAAAGTCGCTCATCAGTGACGCTCAAATGACTACAAAACGGTCACTGTTCTTGTAGGGTATATTTCACTATGAACAAAATTTTGATTAAATTATTAATTAAAAAATATTTCTTAAAATAACATTAGCAACTTTGAAATAGAAATCATATTTTAAATATTAAATGACAAGGATTACATCATTTGAATTTGTGGACGTTGGACCCTAAATTTGGAATTAATTCAACAAGACCAATAAAAATTCTTATTAAAGAAATAATCAGAACGCCATTTTGAATATTTTAAATTATTTTTAATTATAACAAACCATCACATTTCGAGTCATAATTGACTAATAAGAAACTGCTAAAGCTAAAGTATTTGCTATTTTTAAATAAATATAATTTGTTTAGGAGATTAAATGATTAACGCTATTCAACAGCAAAAATTTAATGAGTTTTGTTGCCCCAACTACTAAAAATCGTATAGTAATGTGTTGCCAACTGAATGAAGGTAAAATTTTAACAGCGAGCAGTTTAGAGTTTGAAAATTGGCGAGTTCGAATATAGTCGAAATATATATAAATGAATAGGTACTTGAAAAATTCAGAACCCTAAACCAATTTCGAATGCTAAATACTCTCTTTGTAAGCATCTCCATGCTTCCAAAGTAAACTAAGTAACTAAACTTTGGCTCAGACCAGTGTTGGGATCTGAAATTGTTTAAATTGTACCGCCCAAATGATAAAATTGTAGTAAATCAGGATCAATTGCACCAACATTTGACATTGTGTAAAAAAAAACATTATTTCTAGGCAATTATAGATGGCATTTTATTCCCATTATTATAGGACCCGTTACAGCAGACCAATCATCTACTTAGTTGGAACAACAACTGATTAACGAAATTAACACAAGGCGCAATAAACAGCAATAAACAGATTGAATCTTACGGCAACATCTTTGGCACACAAAAGGCCTTGTAACTATATTACGTATATATAATAGGGCAATTAAAGTAAATAATAAAAATCCTGAACATAAGAATGTTAAAATTTACATCACTTAGTTCTAGCTAAGGTTGGAGAAGATTCAAATTATAACTGTTTATTAGCGTAAGAAAAACTATTAAATTACAAAATTTATTGAATAAATTTTATATGAAATTGTACAAAAAAGCATGAAATGTACCAGTGTACCACTTATGTGTCGCTTGTACCAAATTTGGTACAATTGTACCACAAATCCCAACACTTGCTCAAACCATAACTGAGTCTTTCAGTCGGAGGACCGAATAATTGGAGACTGCCTTGCTATATAAAAATTAAAACAATAGTGTCAGGGAGAGTCAAATCAAGAACTGAGTGTAAATATTGAGCCACTACAGTCCATAGAACTTGAGAACAATGATAAGGGACATATCGAAACGATTAACATTTATTATGACATTGCCTAGTGTTCGTACGAGTAAGTCTCTGATATATCGCGGATAACTCCTTACTGGATATAACTACCCTAAGAGTAACTGACCAGAACATGGCTGACGAACTTTTTTTCTTTTTTAGTTAGTTTTATAACAAGTGTATGATGTCTCAAGTTATCAGATAACATTACCCAACCTAATCTAATGCCTAAGTCGTTAGACAACAAGCCGATGCCACATATTATTGGTGATTAGATCTCATCAATTAAATTCAGCCGTATTTCTTTATAATAAAAATACTTGCACAAGTTTAACAATTCAGGTTAGATTGAAGCTACTGTCAGCTGTTTGTTAAGTTATTTGTACCGCTGAGTTTAAATCACAAACTTAAATCTGAATTCAATTTTCATAAGGCGATACAACTTTTCGAAATATACGGTTATATCCAAAAGGAGGGAAATTTCATAGGGACATATGTATATATGTATGTAAATATATAACGTTTCCTCCGATTTCCTTACTTAAAAAATACGAAAATCTACACTACAATTATCTTAAAGTCGGTGAAAGAGATAGAAGATGCAATAGGATGTATCTGTTTTTAAAAATCGTTTTTAGAGGGCATTAAAAAGGGAATACGATTTAAATGGAACTTGAAACAGAGATAGACCCTTATCTGAAATGGACTTCTGGGTATTCAAAGTTTATACTCAGAGATAATAAAGGGATAAAAAGGCAATTTATGTAATTGATTTACATGATTACCATGTTCATATTAATCTCTTAAATTGTCCAACCGATATCAATTTTTTTTCTTGATAGATTTGAACCGATAGGTAGCGCTGTAGAAAACCAAATTTTTATCTCTAAAGCTACTCATTTAAATTGTTTATTTTTAACTTTGAAAGATCCTAGAGGTAATCCAGGAAATTACAAATATTGAATTTTTAAATTTATTAGTCGAACTATTTGTTACCAAGCAATTGAATTTTTGAAGGTAGGCTTAAGTTCGTTTTATTTTCTCTAAATTGAAAGATTATTTTTTACAAATTAGGCAAAAATGGGGAAAATTCAATTCAGACACTAACACTAATCGCTACATCCGTCTTCAGCATTCTTCGCATCTATTTACTTTGGGTGGTGTTGGTAGTTGTAAACAACATATATTTAACAAACCAAACTAACAGCTTAACCTAAACAAGGGCGTAAGGCGTAAGGAACATACATAAATAAGAGCGCAACGTTTTGTAATAAACAGTAATGTTAACATATTTTGCTTAGTAAAATTTAATAAATTTAAGCACAAAGTAGATATAACATCGCTTGATAAAGCAGCAAATAGCTAAAATGGCACCACCCTTCAACAAAAAAAAAAACAATAACATTTGGTTTGCATCGAACTTCACTATCTAACTGCTCAACCTACACAAGGACGTAAGGCTTAAAATAACTGTAAAAAATTCTCATTTACATACAAAATGTATGAAGCAAACCTATAGCGCGGCGTCAGCAATTGGAAAATCCAATTTTGACAGAGCGTTAGGTAGTGAAGTTGGCTGCAAACAAAATGTTATTGTTTATTTTTGTGTAAGATAAATCCATTTTAGCTATTTTCTACTTTATCTAGTGATTTTATCTCTCTTTTGCGATTAAATTTATTAGATTTTACTAAAATAAAAGTTAACATTACTGTTTCCTACGATAAGTTGCGCTCTTATTTAGGTTTGTTCCTTACGCCTTACGCCCTTGTTTAGGTTAGTCAATTACGCGCTTGTTTAGGTTAATCAGTAAGTTAATAGAATACGAAAAGTATTTCGAAAAGTAATAATAACGGTATTGATTGCCAACCCTGATTATTTCTTTTTGATTTATTAGCATTCACTTCACGATATTAGAAGATTAATGATCCACATGAACATGCAGATAAAGAGATAAAAAAAATGATCGACAGATGTGGTCAAGTTCATAATTATTAAGAAAAATTTTAATGAAAATTGAATTTGTTATACAACCAACGCGAGAAAGGTTTATTTCTGTAATATGTATAACACATTCGTTTGTCTTATAGTGTTTTCAAAATCGATCGTTGTATTTTCGACAGATCAATCGTTTTTTTATGATGGGGTGTTGTTGGTTTATCTCACCCAAAACAGCCAAAGAAAAGGGAATTTCCGTTTTAATGAAACTAGTCTCGCCAAGATTACCCAAACAAACGGTGGTTCTTCGCTAACATACAATTTTTTAATAAACGGAAGCCGAAATTTTGTTTAAAAATAGTGTCAGTCAAACAAAGAAAATTATATTTTAAGTGTTCGTTTGATTATTTGAAAAAAAAAAATTAAATAAAAAAAAGAGACGAAAAATTATTTTGTGTTAGAAGTAAAAAGAAATAAAAATATAAAAGATTTTTTTTTAAATTTTAACGAGAAAAAGTAAAAGTTTTTTTTTCAAAAATAAATTTTACGGCTAATAATTTAATATTTAAATAATAATATTTTTTGGCATGTGCTATAATTGTAAAAATGTTTCTGACAAGGTATGTTCGCTTTGTTATAATGTCGTTTTAAATTGAATTTCTTATCCATACAGCTGTTTTCTTTCCGTTGTCAATTTGTTTACTTGCTTATTTTAATTGTATTAATTGTAATAATTTTACTTATGTTTTTCTTGTCAATAATTCTCTATTAAATTTATTAACTTGCTTTTATAAACCGGTTCATGTTAATTAAATTAAAATGAATAAAATTTGCATCTTAAGTAAAACTTTTCCGTTATGTAAAATTATTGTTATCGTTATAAATAATTGATAGAAATAATTAAAAAAATAAATAAATAAATATTTTTAATAATGTATTGATTCGAACAAATATTATATAAAAACTAGAGAACATAAATATTAAATGAATAATAAACTTACTATTAATTAACACTTAAAAACGGTCCGTTTCCACCATTTGCAATTTAAATCGGAAGATTTTTTTGGACATAACCTGAAATGAGAAAAATCGATGTGAGGATTTGAAGTCTCTTGAATTCATTTTTATTATTTTCGCGATTATGTCTGTGGACGGGTGTGAACGCTCTAAAGGTCATACCGTTTGTATATTAAAATGTAATCCAGTATGTGCCTTAGGTATATGGAGATTAAAAGCTATATAGTTTTTGGGCATATTCATTTACTTGACCAACCCAAACCGAAAATAATTCTTTTTTCGTTTCGAATATACTTTGAACTTTTATTCGTTATGTAATATATCCATAAAAATATCTGTTCCCATGAGGTATGGTAAAGTTGAGTGTAGGCCATTCTAGCTCTTTCCAAAACGCCAGTATTTCTTCCTTATACATTTTTATCGGTTTTTTTAAATCATATTTTTAATTATTGCATCTTCAATGTATTTCCACTAAAAATAAGTAATCATATCTTAAGTCTAAAAGAAAAAGCTATTATAATGGGTGATTTTTTTGAGGTTAGGATTTTCATGCATTAGTATTTGACAGATCACGTGAGATTTCAGACATGGTGCCAAAGAGAAAGATGCTCAGTATGCTTTGACATTTCATCATGAATAGACTTACTAACGAGCAACGCTTGCAAATCATTGAATTTTATTACCAAAATCAGTGTTCGGTTCGAAATGTTCAAATGTGACAAATTTTGTTCAGCGATGAGGCTCATTTCTGGTTGAATGGCTACGTAAATAAGCAAAATTGCCGCATTTGGAGTGAAGAGCAACCAGAAGCCGTTCAAGAACTGCCCATGCATCCCGAAAAATGCACTGTTTGGTGTGGTTAGTACGCTGGTGGAATCATTGGACCGTATTTTTTCAAAGATGCTGTTGGACGCAACGTTACGGTGAATGGCGATCGCTATCGTTCGATGCTAACAAACTTTTTGTTGCCAAAAATGGAACAACTGAACTTGGTTGACATGTGGTTTCAACAAGATGGCGCTACATGCCACACAGCTCGCGATTCTATGGCCATTTTGAGGGAAAACTTCGGAAAACAATTCATCTCAAGAAATGGACCGGTAAGTTGGCCACCAAGATCATGCGATTTGACGCCTTTAGACTATTTTTTGTGGGGCTACGTCAAGTCTAAAGTCTACAGAAATAAGCCAGCAACTATTCCAGCTTTGGAAGACAACATTTCCGAAGAAATTCGGGCTATTCCGGCCGAAATGCTCGAAAAAGTTGCCCAAAATTGGACTTTCCGAATGGACCACCTAAGACGCAGCCGCGGTCAACATTTAAATGAAATTATCTTCAAAAAGTAAATGTCATGGACCAATCTAACGTTTCAAATAAAGAACCGATGAGATTTTGCAAATTTTATGCGTTTTTTAAAAAAAAAAAGTTCTCAAGCTCTTAAAAAATCACTCGTTACTTGATAAGTCTCACCAATATAAACGAATGTGCGGCCGTAAGTGGGGAATCTTGCCAAAGGCTGCATACTTGATTTACATAATGATGGTGCGTAAGTTGAATGGGGTTTAGAGGATTGCTTGTATGAGTGTGTTGCAATGCGCACGGCTTCAACACAAGCAGGAGGAGTACGTCTCCGTTTAACACGCAGAATTGCTTGGAATGCTGCGTGCGTTAGATCACCTTCTGGAATGTCGGGTGCAGAGAATAATGGTTGTCAGTGAACTCGACAACCAGTTGATTATAAAATGCATGAGGCAAGTGAACGTATACTCAAAAATTGTGCTGGAATGTGTTTTAAAACCTAAAAGATGTGCTCAGTTAATGATGTAACATTAATGTGGGTTGCTGTAAATGACATTTCAATTGCCTATAATCATACAGGACGGAAGGGATCGAAAAGGGAACCATTATGAAAGTGGTCTGCTTCGATATTCCCCCTACAATAATTTATATAATTTATATATGATAAGTTTGGCAAGTTCTAGATAAACAATACACGATCATTTAGAATGTTACGGGCCAGAGGGTTTAGAAGCGTCTTTAAATATGTTGCTGCATAATTCGCTTAGCTGAAAGCACGTTTAGATCTTTGTGAATGTTCGAGTTTTTCTTAATACCAGGGAGCAACTGTGATCATTGATACTATGACGCCTTTGAATTTTTCCTAAGTTGCTAGCTGAGACAGTGTCCCACAATTGTATAATTCATATTGGGTAACACCATATTGCTTTGAGTATTGACTTCTACACAGCGCGATTTAGATAGTTGTATTGCTGCACAACACAAAAGAAGCATCAACTCCTTTAAAATTTTAAAACATCACATATGTAGAACAAGTAGACATTTGAGCCGTTTATTTTGAAAGTGGCATTAGTCGTTTTTTCAAAATTATCAGAGTAACGATAACTTTGATGACAATTTAACGGTATCTCTTCATTTTTACAAAAATTTCAATCAGATGTTAACCTCCACTGAGATTTTGTTCAAGAAAAGTTATACTAATCAACATTATAACAAAGATATTTATTTTGAGAGTAAATATATATTAATTTCAAAACAAAGTGGCTAATGCCATATTCAATTTCATTGTGATTTTCCACTTTTCTTTTTCCTTCTATTCTAATCAAAATGTGAAATGCGAAAAATTCCGGCAGGAAGAAAGTATGTATGCTTTACTTTATATGGCGCTGCATTCCATCAACGCACCTAAATGGAATGCACCTGGACGCAACTGGAATGTTAAATTAAATAAGGCGAATATAATTGTTCTCTTTTTCTCCGTTATTCCAGTCATTTTGCACATACACATGTACTTGGAAAAATTTTTCTTTCAAATTTGCTTTTTCATATTCAAATCTTCATGTAAAATGTCATGTATCCGCTGAGTTAAAATTACTACAGCCTTAGATACCTCACTCACTTTCATTCTTCGATCAACCTATATTCTTTCATGAAATCAGTTGGCTATTACTGGTGTGACGATCTCTTTTGGGCAACCCGAACGTTTGGCGTCACTAGTACTGATACAGCCAAAACGGATCTTAGTTAACTACTTTTTAACGATTGAATTTGATGGTGCAGAGTCCCTCTTGGTATCAGTGAACGGTTTTTACGTAAAAAATTATTTTTAATCAGCACACGAAATTCCATTTTTCCACTTTCGTTATAATCAACGAGCTTGTCTGCTTACAGTGACTGGCAAAATTAATCGTAAGACGCAGCTTGCCTAAAATTCGATACTACTCCAACAATAGATAACAGTTAATGTGAGCAGTGTTGCATTAAAAGTTAATGAGATGGAGAAATAAAATTTCGCATAATTATCATACTACCCTCGTATTAAGAAATAAAAATATTGTTCTTGTTGTTACTTAGAAATTTGAATTACTAAGATTTTTATAAGAAGTTCTTATAATTTTAATAGCTTCAGAAACCAACCAATTAAAATATGCAGATGTTCTACATATTTAATACGACAAAACTTCCTGGTGAAAACTAAAAATTACATTAATCATTCAAGACAATTTATATTATAAATTTTCAGAAATCTTTTAAAAGCATAAAATTCCGAAAAGAATAAATACTAAATAAAATGTTTTAATAATTTCTTGCATATTTGTGTTGACAACAAAAAGTGCAAAATCGAAAGTACTTGAGATTTCTTATAAGAAGATTTGTATACAAGTTCACTTGAACTTCAAAGTGTAATGAACTTTTTTAAGCCATCTCAAGTGGTTCTTCATGTTTTGTGTTTCTTTCGTTTGCAACCAATTTAGTTTTTTTTTTCTTTACAAAAATATTTTTAGTGTAATTTTTACGATAAATTATCTATATTTTTGTTTAACACTAATTTTTTTTTTATTTATTTAATATTTCACCAGTCGTCATGTAACACGCGTATTTAATTAAAATGATATTTTGATCGAATGTGGGGTAGCCGTGTGTGTAAAAATGAAATAAAACAGTTTTAAACAATGTTGATCACCTTCAATTAATAAACTTATTTTTCATATAAACAAATGTATTTAATTTTTTTTTTTATTTTTTACGGAAAGATAGAAAGTAATTAATTAACTAATTAGTATTTCTTAGTTACAAAAAAAAAAAAAAAAAATTATTTATTTAATCAAAACTATGGTGTTTTAGCCAGGCGCATTTATTTTATTTATAAAGTGCACAAGTTGTCATTAATATTTTTAAAAATCGCTTTAATATGGCAAAACCCTACAGTTTACACGTGAAATCGTACTTCATATTAGGCAAGTATTTAACGGAATAGACGTTACCACAAAACTTAACTCTTTATTCTAACCATACATTCATTAATTTATACAAGTTCCTACTCAGTTCTTTTAATTTTAATCGGGCTGAATTTGATGGCATAAGGCTTTGATATTTTTGGCTTCTTCGCATAGACTTGCGACTGAAGAAAACCTCACAAGAAAAAGTCTAACGGGGGTCAAATCTCACGATCCAGAAGAATACCGATGTGGGATGAGCTGTTCGACACTTAGCGCCATCCTCTTGATATCCTATGCTGTTGGTATACATATCATCCAGTTTAGTCCATAAAAAGTTGGCAAACCGCTTGCCGTTAACAGTGGCGGCATGACCATCGCTGTTTTCAAAAAAATATAGACGATGACGCCGCCAAAATCCACACCAAACAGTGCCATTTTTGAGACGCATTGGTCGCTCTTGGATCTCATATGAATTGATTTCGTGCAAAAATCAAAAATTTTGTTTGTTGACGTACCCATTCATCGAGAAAGAGCCTCATCGCTGATGATGCTTTTTCGATAAAAATTATTGTCAGATTGAAACTTTTTTGGACAAAAATTTTATCGTTTTAAACGTTTTGTTTTTTTGGTGAACGTTATATATGTCCATGGTGATTTGGCGAAATTCGACAAATGTAGCTTCAACAATATTGCTTATATCAACTGTCAAAAAAAAAAAAAAAAATATATATATATATATATATATATATATATATATATATATATATATATATATATATATATATATATATATATATATATATATATATATATATATAATATATATATATATATATATATATATATATATATATATATATATATATATATATATGTATTGTAAGTGGCAAGTGATCTCAATAAGATGCTATAATAAACTGAATTAAACATTGATAAATATTTCGCAAATTCTATATAAAATTAACATAAATCCTTCCTTATAAACCGTTTTCATAGCAAAAAAGAAACATGCATTTATTAACACTATATAAGCCATAGGTTTTTCGACAATGGTGCTTAAAATCACCACAATATTTATCATTAAATTTTGAATTGTAGATTTAATTTTTTTGTTTAGTATGTAGCACTCAAAATTAAAAAGTAACGTTTACATTTACAAATAAGACGTATTTGATAAATATATGATTTTCGTACATAATAAAAAAAATATTTTGATGGCCTTTCTTCCCTAATTTTTAAAAGCCGCAATGTAAATAATTTATGCTAATTTTAACTAAACTGTTCTATAATAAATAGATTAAGGCCAAAAAACTTAATTACTACTTAGCAAAAAGCATTTTTATTTGCTGGTAATGAATAGTAAAAGTCATGGTGATTAAAATCATCGGTTGGCGATAAATGGGTTAATTGATATTTTTTGTTCTCTTTAAAGGGAAATTTGATTTAAAAAATTATATCTTTCAAATGACCACCATAACTAACTGCATTTTTGACTACTCTT
>OX451217.1:49751032-49829898 GCA_949628195.1 Phasia obesa
GCATTTTTGACAACTCTTTCAAGAACTTTGGAAGTTATTTCATTAATGAATCGTTGGGGGTTATAAGCTTAACATACTATCGCACCCAAAAAAAAATTTGTAATCAACAGACTTCAAACATTCGATTTTAGAGGCCAAAAAACAGGTCCATTTACATTTCAATAATTTGATAATTTCGTACTACAGCTTTCACCTCATTTCTAAAGAAATATGGATCGACAATTCATTTAATTCTGCAATTTTGTTTGTTGGCGAATCCATCTAACTAAAATTGTGATGGGGCATTACTTAAAAGGATTATTGATTGTAAAAAAATAGGATCAGTTTTTTGAGTTTTCATAAGACAATTCAGCAAACATACGATGGTCATTAGGCTTTAATTCTTAAACAACCTACATATTGTATGAATGTTAACCAAGAACTCTACGCAAGCATTTTCATTTGGTGGACGGACAAGGAATGAGTTATTGAGGACGGCTGCGTATTGACAAATCAGGATCGGTTTACAGAAGGAATGTCTGTCTTGTTACGAAAATTTCTTTCTCTTGTGGGAAGAACTTTTTCGATAATTCGTTGAATAGCAAGCTCAGAAAGGCGATTACAACACCAAAGTGTGCTATAGGTTTATCGAACAAATAACTGATTTTTAAAATAAATTTCCACAATTATTTGGGTACGGATCGTAAAATTCTTCATGTTGATTTGTTGAAAATTTCCAATGTATAATTGAACAAACATTTGAAAAACAAAAATATTGCCATTTCTGAACTAAATCTTGGCAAATATTTGACGGCGGAATAGAATTGATCATTTAAATTAATTCTTTTAATCAAATGAAAATTAAGTTTTCACTATAAAAGAAAATAAATATGTATGTATATCATATATGTATATCATGTATAACTCGTCATATTAAATTATAGATATCAAATAAATTTTTGCTGGGGCCTAATCGCCGCATTAAATATCGAGTAAAATCTCTCGTAATTTTTCATTTTGGTATCATTGCACTCGATATCGAATAAAAAGTGTCGTTATTTTATTCAAAAGGAAATGTTTTTAAACCGTGTTTTCATGTTCTCTTGTTGACTTATTATTAATTTATTACAATTTGATATAAATAACGATTCCTTACCTGTCGAATGGCATAATTAGCTTACTCGACTCGTATCGAATTTGTAATTCGATACGATAGTTTACTCGATATCGAATGCGGCGATTGGGCCCCTGAAAATAGTAGCCACGCTTGTTTCGTCAAAAATTTGCCACGTCTAGACAGATCTTTGGTATTTTTTTTTTTTTTTGCTTAAAAATGTGGGTTGTTAGTGTCTCTTACATAAAAAACTTAACTCTGTATGCATTAATTAATATTTTAACTCATAAAGCCTGAGAGCAGATACGATTCGATCACTTTATTTTAAACTCATTTAGCCCAGCCACAGAGTAAATTAAACACATATTAAATCAGCTGTAGCAGGGATGGATACACTTATATAATTATAATTTATTTCATACTTTCTAGGTAAATTAAAAGTTTTTTATTTAACAGTTTTGAATGGTTTAATTTACTAAATAAGTAAATTAAACATTAAGAATTTACTTTTTTGAACGATTTCCAAAGCATAAATTGTACAAATTTGTACATTATTTTATCTAGCTGATTTTTGACTTATCATTTCGTTTTAATTTACGTTGTATTAAATACACATATTGTAACAGCGTAGAATTTGTTTGCTTGTTGAAGCAGGTAACGAATGGAATCCCGGTCGTTACTACAATAAAAAATCAAAGCCATTAGTTTTTAAAGGAAAATGAGCAAACTTTTACGTTAAAATTGTTAACACTCGCAGATAAGTATGTTAAGTATTCCTGAGTGTTAACATTTTCAACTGGCAACTCTTTTCTATAGAAAGACTTTTAAGTTGCAATCTTTTCTTCATAAAAAGAAAATACAAAGCTGCATTAATGAAATTCAGCTATATTTATGCAAAAAAATCATCAAAAAAAAAATTGAAAAAAAAAACTTTAAATATCTCAGCCAAGCCAAGGGCTTCAACTTAGAGGTTCTATGTACTTTATGGTTTTATTTTTTAATCAAGTACATAAACAGTCATTTATGTAACGCTTTTTATCGCTTTGTTAGGCGACAATTTTTAAAGCTTTCTTGTGATATAATATAAATCTACCATTTCAACTCATGATTTCTGTACATAATACAAAAATTTCGGGATTTCTTATTCCAAAAAAGGACCTCTTAGCAAAATAATATTTAAAAAAAGTTATTTTTTAACAGATTCAATAGAAATGATCGCTTTACAAAAAAAAAAAAACAAGTTAATTTTTTTGATATTGATTAAAATCTAGGTTATATCAAAAATTCGCTTTCTAATTTTTTTTCGCTTTAAAAGTTATAAATAGTCAATTTTTAGAAGTTTTGTATGGAAAAAATTTAAATTTAAAATTTTTTGCGGTAATTTAAATACAAAATCAAAGCTTTTGTAGACGTTACGTTCTATAAAACTCAGCCATTATTTTGTACATAAAATACTGAGAAACTTTTAAAATGTTTCCATATAAAATAGTTTAAAACGAAAACGTTTCGTTTTATTAAATGATGCTCTAACACAAAAAAAAACGACTTATCCCTAAAACCACTAATTTCCTTAATAATTAATAATAATCTGGAGTGGCCTACACTCAGCCTTACTATACCTCATAGATACAGATATTTTTATGAATATCTTATATAATGAATAAAACTTTAAAGTATATTCGAATCGAATATACTTTGGGGTGTCAAGTAAAATATCCCTCACCCCTTAACGATTATGCCTAAAATCTATTCAGTTCCTTATCTCCATATACCAAAGACACATACTACGTTTCATTTTGATATGGGCGTTAACAAAAATAGTGGCACACCCACTGTGGTAAAAAGTAAAAATTGATGCAGGAGACCTAATTAAGATCCATTTGAATCCCGAATCGATTTATTTTCACGATTACTTTACCTATATTACGTATGGTCAAATAAAAAGTATAATCATTTAAAGGCGTTTCACACTAGAATACAAGTAATAATACTTTGAAATAAAATGCAACTCTGATCTAATCGCTGTTTGAAAATTTAAAAAAAAACAATAACAACTCATCATTACAGGTTTTCATTTTCCTCAAATGTAATGGGTGATTTTTTTGAGGTTAGGATTTTCATGCATTAGTATTTGACAGATCACGTGAGATTTCAGACATGGTGCCAAAGAGAAAGATGCTCAGTATGCTTTGACATTTCATCATGAATAGACTTACTAACGAGCAACGCTTGCAAATCATTGAATTTTATTACCAAAATCAGTGTTCGGTTCGAAATGTGTTTTATCGACAAATTTTGTTCAGCGATGAGGCTCATTTCTGGTTGAATGGCTACGTAAATAAGCAAAATTGCCGCATTTGGAGTGAAGAGCAACCAGAAGCCGTTCAAGAACTGCCCATGCATCCCGAAAAATGCACTGTTTGGTGTGGTTTGTACGCTGGTGGAATCATTGGACCGTATTTTTTCAAAGATGCTGTTGGACGCAACGTTACGGTGAATGGCGATCGCTATCGTTCGATGCTAACAAACTTTTTGTTGCCAAAAATGGAACAACTGAACTTGGTTGACATGTGGTTTCAACAAGATGGCGCTACATGCCACACAGCTCGCGATTCTATGGCCATTTTGAGGGAAAACTTCGGAGAACAATTCATCTCAAGAAATGGACCGGTAAGTTGGCCACCAAGATCATGCGATTTGACGCCTTTAGACTATTTTTTGTGGGGCTACGTCAAGTCTAAAGTCTACAGAAATAAGCCAGCAACTATTCCAGCTTTGGAAGACAACATTTCCGAAGAAATTCGGGCTATTCCGGCCGAAATACTCGAAAAAGTTGCCCAAAATTGGACTTTCCGAATGGACCACCTAAGACGCAGCCGCGGTCAACATTTAAATGAAATTATCTTCAAAAAGTAAATGTCATGGACCAATCTAACGTTTCAAATAAAGAACCGATGAGATTTTGCAAATTTTATGCGTTTTTTTTTTAAAAAAAGTTCTCAAGATCTTAAAAAATCACTCGTTATTAATACTTGTGCTATAGTTTGAAAGGACCTTTAGAAAAAATTTCAAACCACTTTTGTCAATTGTTAAATAAACTTTTTAATGAAATTTTATTAAATTACAAATATTATGGTATTATCATAGCCTTTTAGAATTTGAATTTGTTTACCTTTAGGTTTCAAAATATCATTTCCTATATAAATAATAACAAATTAGGTTATCCATCTCTGTGCTGTATTAAATAAATTGCTCAAATAACACAAATATTTTATTTTTAACTAAATGGATTTTTAAAATTATATTCAGTTCAGTACGTGCTCTCCAAACATCTTAACGTGCGTGTAAATTCTATTCAATTTAAAAATTGAGGTAAATAAGTTTTTATTTAGTTTCTTGGAAATTTCTTATCAAGTTCATTAACCATTCTTGCTTAAATATACCAATTAGCAAATAAAATTAATTGTTATGAAAATAGGAAAGAAAGTAAAAAAAAGGAACATAAGAAATCACGTAAAAAAGTATACGTGTAATCAATTTTTAAACACGTGGATTATTACATGTAAATTGTTACGTTACGTTACATTAATTGCTTTTCTCGATTTCCGCATATTTCATGTTCAGTAAAGTGGTGAGCGTTTTTTATAATTTCGACAAATAATTACTTTTCCTTTTGTATCTGTTATCTATGAATTACACATGCTGATGATAAATTGTGTAAAAATATATATTTGCATACATATGTAAATATGTGTGTATATGGTCACATTTAACAAATACTACTTTGCGTTTCGCGGTTTTCTGTGTGGAGATTTTTTTTTATAGAGAGTTGTTTCTTTTTGATCTTTTTCTTTCTACATTCAAAATGTGGGTCATAAAATAAGTGTCAAATTCGTTGATATATTTTTTTGTTATTATGATGACTCTATGACTCTTCACTATAGGGAAAGGTATAAATAGTTGATTCGTTCTAAAAAGTTCTTTATCGTTTTCTGAATTACTTAATAAAAAAAAGTTAAATTTTTTAAGTGATGTTGCTACGCTTACCCCCAAACACATTTGTATACACTGGATGTCCTAACACATATATGTACGTAAACTTTTTACAATTTTTTTATGAATATCTATTAAAGAGCTGCATGAATGTTTTGATTTTCTGTCCATTGAGAATGAAGCGAAAACAGAACTCTAATTGAGAATACATTTAACGAACGAAACGAATATTTACTCTATTCGCTGAGAGGCCAGCAATCGAAACGAAACATACACTTTCAATATGCGAATGGAATTTGTGGTTGAAAGCACGATCTACTCGCATCATTCCAATTTTGTATGGAATTATTAGAATGGTTGAGAATGTTTAGAATGTTTTGATTTGCGATACGATACAAAAGAAGCTCTTACATTGATTGTGGTGATGATGTTCGTCGTGCAGTTGTATTGTGCCAAAAGAAGAATAAAAAATGGATTGCTAAAATGTAAATGTAAATTGTAAATACATACATAAGTGAAATGTGTAAACTGGTAAATTTAACCATTTATCACAAAGTTGGTCTCTATCTAAATCCTCCTGCTAACAAACTTATCTTCTTTAACGAGAACGAAAAAGTAGAAGTAATAGATGAATGCAAGCGCCAAATGATGACATATGATGATGATTTCTGTGGTCAAGGCATCCACAAATTGTAAAACCCTCCATAAATTTTGAAGCTCTGGAAGATTTCGTGTGACAGTCAAATATAATAGAATCGAGCGATAGAGTGTCTGACAATATTAGACGATATAGTACTTTAAATGTTGCCTTAAATGACAACTTTAATGTACTACAATGGTGGGACTTTCACAAAAATAAGTTCCCTTTGCTGTATAAGTTGCAAAATATTTCCAACACCGGCTAGCAGCGCTTCTTCCGAAAGATTTTTTTCTTCATCTAGGAACTTGATTACCGAAAGGAGGACCCGTATTGTTTCTAATGACTCTACAATTGGAAAATTAATGTTTTTGCCTTCTAACATGGCGAAAAATAGTAAAACGCAGTAAAAATTTTTCACGTTTTCATATTAATTTATTTTTTTTGTTAACTTTTTTAATGTTATTAATGGATTAATATTTTTGTTTGAATATTTCTAAAATGCTTTTTAAAGAATAAAAACTTTGTACTTAAAACGAAATAAAATATGTTTTTTAAATTAATGCTTTTAACTCAAGACTCAAGCAAATGTTTCCTTTGTTTCGCTTTTTGAAATGAATCAATAATCTATTCGATCTCTCATGTTTCATTACTCTCATGTCTCCATACTCGCATGTTTCCATTCTCTAACAACAACAAACATTTTTTGAGTTTGATTGCTCGTTTCGCTTTTACAAATGCGAGTAGGATGACTGTTTGAAAATGTGAGAATGTGTTGAACAGCGTTTTAAGCATACTCGTGCAGATCTCTAATATCTATACATATAATAAAATTGTAAGAGGACTGTTTCTGTACATACAAAATTTTAAAAATATTGATGTTGATGCAGATATTAATCGAAATGAAATACAAAACACCAATTTTTGGAATTTTCGTCTCTCTGTGTTCGCATCACGTCAAAACTACTGGATAAATCTTAATAAAACTTCATAAGAAGATACTTTAGTTTCTCCATTCAAATATACGATAATTTTTTCCCGTAAGAATATCCAATAGAAAATAGAGATAAAATAAGGAAAGTAAGCAATTTTACCGCTTTAATGATAGTGAAAGCTTGGCCGCACCTTTTATTTTTTAAGCGAGAACTTTTAGACACTATTTACAGAATACTACCATAATTTTATAATTATATAAATTTAAGAATTTTATGTAAAATCTATGTTGCTACATCCTTAGTAATTACCCAGGGATGGGTACGTCTATATAAAGTACATACATAAACCATATCTGCAGCATTATAAAAGTTAGAGTCTTAAAATGTGCTGTAGATTGATTGCTTTTAAAGCAAAATCAACAAAATATTGTCAGGACGCTGATGGCGAGCAAAAAATTTGAAAAAGGTAATCGAGTGTGGAATTAGGTATTTTTGGTGGAAGGACTTCCTAACTGGATTGCCAACATAATGACTTTAGAGTAATACATATACATATATTTCGCAAAAAAACGTAATGCAAATACTTTTTTCTTGATTTTTTTCTTGAAGTAGGTAACTTAGAAATTTTTAAAAATTATTCGAAATAATGACACACATATTTTGTAAATATTTTCAATGCATTCTCTGATCTAGCTAAATATATAAAGCACAAAATGTGTTTGTTTGTATATTTGTTTGTATATTTTTTTATTTGTTTGTTGGAAAGCTATAGCTGCCTACACCAGTGCACCGATCTTTCTGAAATTTTCACAGTTATTAGATATACGGTTGGTAAAATAGGGTACTTATTTTTTTGATATTAGATGTAGGCGTGGCACCTCCCATACAAAGTAAATATTTATCATTGTGTAGCTTGGTAACAGTAATAAGTAGCGCCTTGAAATTTTGCATCCGTCACTTCTATATCAACATACATAGTTTGGAGAAGGAAAGGCTGGATAGGAATAGTGGGCGTGGTACCTATCATACAAAGTGAAAATATATTATTCTGTATCTAGAGCACTGAACAACGTAGCACCTTGAAATTTCGCACTATTAACGTACATAGTTAAGCTAAACACAGGCTAAATTGGAATAAGTCATAAATTATTATCGTGTTCCTGGCGAACTGCGATAGATAGCGCCTTGAAAATTTGAATGGATAACCCCTGTGAAACAAAAAAATCCACCAAAAAAGATTGGATTAGGATAGTGGGAGTGGTACCTCCCATAAAAAGTAAATAATTATTATCGTGTTAATACCTATAGTCTAACAAAAAACTGATTGGCGTCGTACCTTGCATATAAAACTAAAACATTTTCGATGTGAGAATAGCGTGTGTTTTCAAGTTAAAGATTGGCCATACTTTTTTTCCAAGTGTTTATTGTATTTTTTGTGGATGGGTGCAGCGAAGCGCACCCATGATTAGTTAGTTATTAAATACGTATTTTTTTTTTTTTGTAAATTACAAGCCCTAAATTAAAAGGAACTAACACACGACTAGTCATATGATTAGTTCCTAAGTAACACGCGCCGCACAGTAAACTGTCCAGTGGAAAAAAATAAAAAAAAAACTTTCGTATTTATCAATAAAATACATATGGGATGAAAGCTAAGACTCCCACGATTCCAGAGGTGGTTTGGGTTTTCATGTGCGTTATACCTATAAAAAGTTACACGGCTTTAAAGTCGAATTATTTTGATAATTTTATCATAATTTTTAAGTAACAAAAAATGGGTTTGGAAAAATAAATCTCAAAAAATCATTTTTCAATAAAAATGCATGCAAATTTATTTGTTTTATTCAGAAATGTAGCAGAAATAATAAAAAAATCCTAAAATTCAAATATTTATAACAACACTAAAAAAAATTGTGAAGTTTAGCCAAAATATATACTTAAAAAAAAAAAAAAAATAGTCAGCTTCGATGGACCCGAAAAAATAGGTAAAAAACTACTTTTATGAATCAATAATCTTATTTTCTGTTATAACGAGTGATTTTTTAAGAGCTTGAGAACTTTTTAAAAAAAAAAACGCATAAAATTTGCAAAATCTCATCGGTTCTTTATTTGAAACGTTAGATTGGTCCATGACATTTACTTTTTGAAGATAATTTCATTTAAATGTTGACCGCGGCTGCGTCTTAGGTGGTCCATTCGGAAAGTCCAATTTTGGGCAACTTTTTCGAGCATTTCGGCCGGAATAGCCCGAATTTCTTCGGAAATGTTGTCTTCCAAAGCTGGAATAGTTGCTGGCTTATTTCTGTAGACTTTAGACTTAACGTAGCCCCACAAAAAATAGTCTAAAGGCGTCAAATCGCATGATCTTGGTGGCCAATTTACCGGTCCATTTCTTGAGATGAATTGTTCTCCGAAGTTTTCCCTCAAAATGGCCATAGAATCGCGAGCTGTGTGGCATGTAGCGCCATCTTGTTGAAACCACATGTCAACCAAGTTCAGTTGTTCCATTTTTGGCAACAAAAAGTTTGTTAGCATCGAACGATAGCGATCGCCATTCACCGTAACGTTGCGTCCAACAGCATCTTTGAAAAAATACGGTCCAATGATTCCACCAGCGTACAAACCACACCAAACAGTGCATTTTTCGGGATGCATGGGCAGTTCTTGAACGGCTTCTGGTTGCTCTTCACTCCAAATGCGGCAATTTTGCTTATTTACGTAGCCATTCAACCAGAAATGAGCCTCATCGCTGAACAAAATTTGTCGATAAAACACATTTCAAACCGAACACTGATTTTGGTAATAAAATTCAATGATTTGCAAGCGTTGCTCGTTAGTAAGTCTATTCATGATGAAATGTCAAAGCATACTGAGCATCTTTCTCTTTGGCACCATGTCTGAAATCTCACGTGATCTGTCAAATACTAATGCATGAAAATCCTAACCTCAAAAAAATCACCCATTATATCCTAAAATATGTATACAAATATTTGGGTAATTTCTATGCCAACTTTTAAAATGTAATGATTTTAGAAATCATCCATATTTGATATTTTTATTAAAATTATCAGTTGATATTTTTAATATTTGAAAATGTATAATATTACTAGGCTATGCTTTAAACCAGGGCGAACTAATACAAGATGAGTGCACGGGCGAATGCTTTAGAATGCCTTCACAAAACAAATAAGAAAGTACAGACTTGAGCACACTCGAAAAAATAGCAGAGAAAATTGCAATCAAGATTTAATGAATAATTTCTTCTGATCCATTAATTTCATCTAATAGAAATACAATAAATACAAGCAGCTCTTTCAACAATAATGAAGAAATTAGTAATTGCATAATAGTAGATGAATCTCTTAACACTGATTCCGACTCAAAAACTTATTTTAGTGATTAAGAAATTGTTTACAATTGTTATGTTATTTGAATTTGTTTGTAACTTTATTATTAATCTTTATATAAATTTGTTTTTTATCTTAAATAATAATTTAATTTTAAAATATTTAGTTGTGTGAATTTGGTAACCCTATTCATATAATGTCATGTTATTTGAATACCAATGGTTGAGAGTATTTTCAAAACTTTAAAAAATAAAAATACTAAAAAGTTTAAAATGATGTTATATTCAAAAAAGATATACGGCAACCCTAAATAATTAGAGATTTTATAAAAAAACTATTACGCTCTATCATTTTGTATGTGAAACGATAGATTAAAATTCAAAAAAAGTAATAATTACTGAAATGGGGGAATTTTGGGTATTTAATTGTCCCCGTACCGGAAAAATAAAAGGATTTCTAAAATTGTTAATTCATTTTTGAAAATAGTAGGCCAAGAGAGATATGTGCCAAAAATTGCATTAAGCTACCATAACTACTTCGATTTTTTCCAGTTTTACTATGGGGACCGTTAACTGTGCGTCGGTTTAAATTCTATCACTTTCCATGAAAGAGGCCTGGATCTTTAACATTGCTATGGCCAGGGAAATGATCAATTGTAATAGGTCTCAGACCTAACCGTAACGTGCATGTTGAACACATTATTTATCTACATTATTTAGATTTCAAATAAGTTTTGGCTGACTATTTTCCTCTTTCTCCTCAAAACTTGAGAATACTTTGTTTATTTTATAAATATTTATTTGAAAAATCTTATAAATATTTATTTAAAACTTAATAATCTCTTAGACTGGATAATAATAAAAGTTTTATTTATTTCACCGTTAATTTCAAATTTCAATTTACGGAGCTTGTGTTATACAGATTTACGTCAGTACCTGGCATATTGCCTTAACCTGAGGGTGGTCTTACCACAGGGTGATAACAATCTATCAACGCCTTTGAAGCGTATAGCGACAGAATAAGTACCACTTTATAGCGCGGGTAGCAGGACAATGCTCATTCCCTGTTGAAGTGCAACAGCACACCGGACTAAATCGCTCTTCCTGCGACTTACCTCTTTACTCACCGAAGGGCTCACCAATAAGCGCTCATAGAGATTTGAGAGAATCCCTGTTGTACTATCGGTTCCCATGGTACTACTCGTTTGGACACTGGTCAGACCTTAACGGTTTTTATCTTCTAGTTTTAGGCTCCTGAGAGTCCTGGGGGACTCGTGCCACCACATACCCCGGAAGCATTGGCGTGAAGCTGTTAAAGTCAGCAAGGCAATATGCCGCCGTGGGAATTCTCAAGACGTATGTTTTAGTTCGAAAAAACGTATCGATGCTTCCCTAAAAATAATATTAATGCTAAACCATTTCAAGCATTTTTATAAATTGAGTTAAAGACTCTATCTATCTCTCTCTCTCCCATGTATGATATTAACAATCAATTCAGTTTTCTAATTTATTTCCCAACCAACACTAATTCATTTCTTTGATGCCCAATAGTACTTTTTTTTAATCTATTTTTCGTATTTTATATTCAAAATGTTTTTAACATTTTCATCTTTGTTTATTTTCCAAACATACAAGAAAAGTATGGCATAATTAAATTTTTCTAAAATGTTTATTTATTTTTAAACATTTAATTGTTTTAAACATTTAATTTTGCTATTTAAATTAATATACTTAAATACATGTGTACTTACTGATAGGAATAAAAACTAAATGGAGCAAAAGTATTTAAATTACGACTAATAAAAAGAAATTTATATGAAATGGCCCGTCAAAAAAGTGTTAAAATAAATATATTTTTTCCTATAAAAATATTATTGATTTTTTTCCTTCATTCTTTTGTTGATTTTTTACCTTTTTGCAAATAAGAAAAAACCATAAACGCTTAGCATGTTGAAAAATTAACTAAATAAATATTTATAATATTTATACATTTGTAGCATAAAAGACAGAAAATTCGTTTATCAAAAATAGTTTCAAAAATTCGATTAACAAAGTACATTCATACTCGTATTATACATACATAGGTACATACAGTGTATGCAGTAAAATTGGCCCACTAAAAAACATTTTTGCTATTTGTTAAGAGACAAAGAATAATTGAAAAGCATTTGTGTTGCGAATAAATTTTTTCTTGTTATTCTATATAAAGAACTTAAATTTTATAACAAAATTATTATTATTATTTTGTACTAAATACCAAAGAATCGCAAATTTTAGCTTACATTATAGGTTTTTTTTCGCAAAAGATCAGTATTTTTTATTTCTTAGTACTTTGTTGGCCGCCTTGAGTTCGTTCACATTAGAAATTTTATATTTTTGCACTACCATCATCAAATATATTAAGGTCTCGTGGTTGTGGAGGAGTTTTGATTTACTCTTAGGCAGATATATAGTAACCGTTCTTTTACTATTTCTGCTGCATATTTTAGGTCGTTGTGCAGGCAAAAGTGAAAAGTATCTCTTATGTCTGATTTCTTAATTTTAAGACAATTGTTAAGTACTAAAACTTTTGCAAAATTCCCTTCATAACGTGACCACGATTATATATTACTGCAGACCGTAAGTCCTAATAAACCCCACCTTCCAAACCAAGATTGTTTTTCGGACAATTTTTCCATTACAAGCAGTTTTTCTAAGCACTTTTCGTACCGTTTCCAGATTGCAACTTATATGTAAGCGCTTTCCAACAATGTCTCTTAGTTTTGGGGAGCTTAAAATGGGATTATACTCCAAACTACGAACATCACTGACAGAAAAAAATTTTTGGCACTAAATTTTTGATTGTTTGCGCTTCGTTTTTCGTTGTTAAACCTCTTAATAATATTTTTCACTGATCGATATGTTGTTTTGAAAATTTCCACAATCTGCCCCTTACTTTTTCTACCTTTGTAAGGGTCAGAAATAAATTTTCTTTTCTCCCCATCGTCAAATCTTCTTAAAAATATGTTTAGCTATAATTAAACGACATATGATTTCTACATATAACAAAATTGTAACAGGACAGTTTCATGACATATTTTTTGAAAATTCTGTTCTGATGCAGATATTAATCGATATGGAATACCAAAGAATTTTTTAAATTTTTGTCTGTCAGTGTTCGCATGACGTAAAATTTTATAAGAATATACTTTATTTGCTCGATTCTAATATAGGATAATTTCTTCCCTTAAAAATATCTCATTTTCAAGAAAACATAGAGAAAAAGTAGTGAAATAAACAATTTCGCCTATTTAAAAACTTGGCAGCATCTTTTATTTTTGTAAGATAGAATTTTTAGACACTATTTACAGAACTCTACAATAATTTTAGAATTCTGTATATATAAATTTTAAAATTTTATATAAAGCCCATGTTGCTACATTCTTAATAATTACCAAGGGATGGATAAAAGGCACAATAAAAGTAATAGTCTTAAAATTTGGTGTGGATGATTTTTAAAACAAAATCTTAAAAAATATTGTCAGGACGCAAGGCTATTCAATGTATAGAGAAGTATAAACAAAGTAGGTTTAGCAAAAATAAGCAATATTTTTTAAAATCTAAACATTATCTGTTACAAGGGCATGTTTTTTTAAGGGTAATTTTCACTGTGAGACCAAAAATTACATTTTATATTTCACCTTAGCTAATTTGGTTATAATTGTAAGTAAGTTAAGAAAATATGAATTATATATACCAGCATTTAAAATACATAATTTATATTTTATATTATTGTATTAAGAAATGTAAAAGAGCAATAGGTAGGCTAATTTCATTGCCATTCACTGTATATATTTTATTCTAAATAAATTTGCAGGGTAACTTGTTTGGATATAAACGTTACTGACAAGTGATTTTTCATTTATTCAAATCAATAGATGGTCTTATCCCAACATTCACGAGAATATTTAAATTTTATTTTCAGATTCTGATTTTGGTTTTTCTAATTTAATTGAAATCTACAACAGTTTTTTGAAAATTTCAAATAAATTATTTTTATATTTTCTATCAACCTGAATTAGTTTAGCAAAATTATTTTAACAGTTATTTAACATTCATACGTACATATATTACGAGTACTTTTGATTTGATTTTGTAGCAGCTTAAGTAGAATTAAATTAGCTTCATACTTAAGAAAATTGAAGTGAAAAATAATTGCAAACAAGTGGTGTTCCAGCCAGCCATGTTCTAAAATGTCTACTTGCTGTGTCGCTACGCGAAACAAGGGATTTGGTAGAGGCGTTGTTTTTACCCATTGGTAATATCACTGTATGGTTAAGGCAACACGCCAGGCGTAAATTTGTATCACATCCTCAAAACAAAGAGCGTTGGTAGACACATTATATTCAACCACCGCACATAGGGGTATTATGCAAATCTAGCCGAACATTATTTTTTTTAGATTATATTGGCTTTGAAAATTTACTAAGTGCCCCTAGATTAATGAAACTTGGCAGAAAAATCGCTTATGGTCATAGGCTATTAAAGCTATAAAATAATAAAAATCGGACCAAGGAGAAAAAAGTTTCCCGTAGAAGAACTAATCCTACCTCTGAAAAATTAAATTTTTTTTAAGTTTTTCCATACTTTTGCTTATCAAATGCAACTTGTGTAGTCAGCAAATGCTCAAAAACCTAAACTTGGAGCCTGGAGATTCTAAAATTTAATTTTTCGACCTTCCTCCTTTTGTGGGCGGTAACATAAAGTATTATTTGCAAAAAATTAATTTAATTATTAAAAGAAATGGATTACATACGCCTTAATACCATAAAAATAAAATTGTACGATTTTTATGGGCAGGGGGAGGAAGTAGCCCTTCAATCATACACCCCGAAACGTCCATGTGATTTTTTTTTTAATTTTTTTGGTTATTTCCAAAAAATATAAATTTTAAGGCTTTTATGACGAAGACAAGAAGATTAATAAAAGTCATTTTTGTAATTTATAACTTTATAGTATTTAATTTATCTGGGAATAATCTGGAAATAGTCAGCTTCCTTTTTTGCTTTGAAAGTAATCCACTTCAAACCTCTTAATTCTATTGTTCTTCAAATATCGTTTATGTAATTACTTTATATTACCCATCCCTGGGTAATTACTCTGAAACATAGACTTTATATAAAATTCTAAAATTTGTATAAAATTCCAAAATTATTGTAGAGCACTGTAAATAAAGTTTTTAATTACCCACTGAAAAAATAAAAGATTCTCCCAAGTTTACAGTACCATTGAATCGATAAAATTGCGTACTTTCACTATTTGTTCTCCCTCTTTATTGGTAATGAGATATTTATATGGGAAAAAAATATCATATATTTCCAACACGATACCAAGGTACCTCTCCATAAAATTTTATTATAATTCATCCAGTAGTTTTTACGTGATGCGAACACAAACAGACAGGCAGGCAGAAAATCACAGTTTTATTATATGTAAAAATCACAGTTTCCAAGTTTCCAAATTTTTATTTGGAAACTTGGTGATTTTTAAAATAGTTTACGATTTTGTTGGCGATTTTTCACTGACTTTTGGTCAACTAAATTAAGGAACATCTAAACGGATAAGCCTAGTACTCTGTTCGAATTTGTGAAAAATGTTGAGCAACATTTATTATTTCACAAGGAAAATTTGACATTTAAAAAGTGGTGTCTATCTGGCGATTTGAAAGAATTTTACGATTTTATTGTTTTTAAGTATACCACATTGTTTTAGAAATGTTAACGAAAGCCAAGCGATTAGCTGTTGTTTGAAAAATTCCACATGAAATAATGCCGCTTTGCTTTATTTCACAGCATTGATAAAATGTTGCCAGAAACATTTCAATGTTTTTCCACAGCAAAAACAAAGTACTACTTCTGCAACATTTTTTCATGACTTTTTCATAGAAATTTTTATGTATGTAATTTGACAGCATTCCGCATGAAAAACTGAACAGAGTACCAGGCTATACTGAAGAAATTGAATATTTCAGATGACTTTTTTCCGGAACATATTTTTTTTCTCGCAATTATATATATATATATATATATATATATATATATATATATATATATATATATATATAGAATTCGGAAGTTTATATATATGTTTAAAGAATTCGGAAGTTAGAGTTTGATTTATGCTGTACAGCTCATCATCGTCCTCTTATTTGAATATTATTTTATATGAATTGAACTACAGATGAAGTCATTGTATTCATATAATTCAATTCATATAAAATAATATTCAAATAAGAGGACGATGATGGGCTGTACAGCATAAATCAAATTCTAACTTCAGAATTCTTTAAACAAATATTGTACCTTTCTAGTGATCTCTAATCATTTTTGATTTCAATAAAATGTCAACATGAAGTATATATACATTTTGGCCACCTTTTTCTATGTTTAGCGAATTTTATCAATTAAAAAAAAATTTGTTTTTGTTTTTTATTACAAATATTTTAAAGATTTAAAAAAAACTTATCGATATTGTTAGCAAAATCTAACAGAAATCAATTTGGCGTATTTGGCGATTTTTTAATTCGATTTTGGAGAAATAAGTGAAAAATCTGACAACACTGGTCCCCTTGGTTGTTTTGTACTGGAATAAATCAGCAGAGATGAATTTACGCTATATTTGGTTAATCAAATTTTTGTTGCTATCAGATTCTCATCTCTCATTTACAAGCACAATTAAATATCAGATCTGTTCCAAGTGCATAACAAAACAATCCGAACTTGTACAAATTAGTCCAAAAGCGTTCCAGATAAAAAATTTTTGTGCAATTTTGAGAGAAAATAAGAGAGTAAAATTTTTCATTACCTGTGTACAAAGTTGTAAGAACTATTTCTTTGGGTAAGTTCGGACTGTTTTTTTGTTTACATTTAAAAATATAAAAAAAAGTAAATAAAAAAACAAAGCTTTTATTTAAAATTTGTAGAAAATCAAAATGGTAGATTTTCAAATAAAGTTCCAGGAGAAAGTGCAATAGTTTCATGGCTTTCCGTTTTGCAAAAAATTCTAAAGATATTATAAATAATTTTTTCACAGTTTTTTTGCAGCTGTTGCCAATGATGCAAATGATTTGAGTTTAAAATATCATGCATTTAAGTGTCTAAAATCACTAAAATAAAATTTATTTGAGAAAGTAATCAGCATTAGTATTTCAAGATGTTCAATTGTGGTGTTTTGCGTTCCAGCAATTTCGGAGAACTTTGTCGCATTCAGAGAGTAATTTTCCTTTTACTCTCAATGTATGTATGTATGTATGTATGTATGTATGTATGTATGTATGTATGTATGTATGTATGTATGTATGTATGTATGTATGTATGTATGTATGTATGTATGTATGTATGTATGTATGTATGTATGTATGTATGTATGTATGTATGTATGTATGTATGTATGTATGTATGTTTGTATGTTTGTATGTATGTATGTATGTATGTATGTATGTATGTATGTATGTATGTATGTATGTATGTATGTATGTATGTATGTATGTATGTATGTATGTATGTTTGTATGTATGTATGTATGTATGTATGTATGTATGTATGTATGTATGTATGTATGTATGTATGTATGTAATGTAATTTAGGGGGAATATCGAAGCAGACCACTTCCATAATGGGTCCCTTATCGACCCTCTTCCGTCTTCTATGATTACAGGCAACCGAAATGTAATTTACGGCAACCTACTTGCATTCAGTCGTGTGCTATAACCAGCCCTTAATCATGACTTTAGTGATTTCATACTGTTGGCCTTCTTTCTCATCACGCAGTCCCTAGTAATTGCTACCATTTGTTCAAGGCTCAAGAATCTTATGCTAGCCAGTGCTGGACATTCACACACAATGTGCGCTGCTGTCTCAGCCTCTTTCCTTTCCCGTCTCCTCTTCTGCCTCTGCCACTCACTTTTAGGTATGAGCAGTAGAGACTCCGACTCACAGTCCGGACTTTTACTCTCAATAGTCCGGACTGTTTTGTTATGCACCTGGAACAGACCTATCATATGTACGTGTTGAATTCATCACTTCGAATTGAAAGAAATCAAGTTATTTCTTCTCTTCGCATCTTACTATTTTTCCAAGCAATTCATTACAACTTTATTTCTTCCATGAATTATTTCCAATTCCTTTTTAATAAAATCACGAATTGGTGTTAAATCTTTGTTCTCACTTAAATATTTTTGGCTATAAAACTGCGATTAATTTTTTTGCTAAACAACAAAATTTTGAAAAAAAGAGACGAATTGAGAGTACCTACAATACAATTTAATTGTACAACCATTTGAACCGCAAAAATGTGTCTATTTCTGGAATATTATCTAGTAATAGAAAAGTTTTGAAATGAATTCTAGTTTGTCTTGTATTTTAATAATAATAAACTGTTGTCAAGTGTTACATATTTTGCCACAAATGATTTATTCTTGAAGTTTCTGAACATGTCAATAACAATTTCCATATCAAATGGTTGATGTCAATAACTTTGCTGTAATAAGTGAGACTGTCGGTTGTATTTAATTTCCATACTCACTTTAAATAAATAAATGATTTGAAGATAATTAAATCAAAATTATAAAGAAAATAAACAATAGAGTGGAAATATTAATAATCTAATACAATTTCAAAAATATTTCATACTTGTTTATAAAAATAGAGGGAATAAAAAAAAAAACGCTGTTTTCCCCATCATAATTTAAATATGTATCTTGCAAATTCATTTAATCATTCATTTTATTGATATAAATTGTTTATTTAATAAACAATTTTGTAGGAAATTTTACAATTTTTTCTTGCAGATTCTCTTACTGAAGTCATGTGCTTTGAAATGCCATTTAATTTTAAAAATAATTAATTCTGGTTTAAATCCAAAATTACATTTCAGTGATGAGCAAGAAATATTTTAACTTAATTGTGAGACTTGTGATTTTTTTAAGAACAAAGTTTATATTACGAAGAAGTAAGCTAAGCTTGGAGTAAATATTTCGAGCCTTTGGTATTATTTGTCTTATGTCGATCTTAGTCATTTTCAATAGGTCACACATCTGACGGCACTCAGTGGTTTAAAAACATTTTATTGACATACTAGCTGTGTCGTAGGCGTCTTAACAATATTTTGTTCGATTTTGCTTTGAAAGTAATCCACACCAAATTTTAATATTCTTTCTTTTATAGTGCTTTAGTTATTTTATGTATGTATTTGCTTTATATAGAGGTACCCACCCATCCATCCAAAAGCGTTTTATCCTCAATTTTTCAGTTTTAAAGGTAAATAACACTTGAAAAATGAAGCGCGATTTTTTTTTTACGAAACATTAATAATGAAATTACACTATTTTCTCTAATATCAGTTACTTTATAAAAATTATATATTTATATATGTACTAGCTGTGCCCACCACGTCGTAGGCGTCCATAGCAAAATTTAAGACTTACATTTATAGAGCTTTTGTTATGACTAGCTGTGCCTGCCACGTCGTGGGCGTCCTGACAATATTTTGCTCGATTTTGCTTTGAAAGTATTCCACACTAATTGCAAGCCTCTTACTTTTATAGTGCTTCAGTTATGGTTTATGTATATACTTTACTCATGCCTGGAAAAAATTTATAAAAAATTTTAAAATTTTAAAAATTTTTGTAAAGCAATGTAACTGGCTAACCTAAACAAGGGAGTAAGGCGTAACGACGTCTAGCGCCTAGCTTAGAATAAACCTAAATAATGTTAACATATATTGTTTAGTAAAATCTAATAAATTTAATCGCAAAAGTGAGATAAAATCGCTAGATAAAGCAGAAAATAGCTAAATGACACCAAACTTACACAAAAAAAAAAAACAATAACATTTTGTTTGCACCCAACTTCACTACCAAACGCTCTGTCAAATTTGGATTTTCCAATTGCAAAGCTATTTAGGTTTGCTTCATACATTTTGTATGTACATGAGAATTTTTGACAGTTATTTTACGCCTTACGCCCGTGTTTAGGTTGAGCAGTAAGAGGGGTTTAAAATATATTAATAAAATTGTAATTCCACAAAGTAATAATACAAATTTTATCAATTGGCGCGTAATGCTGCGCAATAGTTTTAAAAATATCCCACTTTCAAAAATAAGAAGGTGTGTTGAAAATATCCCAGTTTTAAACCGAAAATTTCAGTACCTTTAAACCGGAAATTGCGTTTTTCTTCACTATCTCTTGGAAATAAGATGTTTTTGCGGAAAAGAAGTATCCTGTATTGGGCAAACTTAGGTACCTCCTCACAAAATTTTGTTAAAATCCATCTAGTAATTTTTACGCGATGCGAACGCAAAAGAAAAGCAGACAGACAAACGGAAAAGAGTAACTATTTTATTATATGTATAGATTTATGTATTTACTTTATATATAGGTACCCATCCCTGGGTACGTACTCAGGAAGAAATGCTTTTTATAAAATTCTAAAATAATTGTAAATTTATGTAAATAATAGGTCTGTTCCAGATGCATAACAACACAGTCCAGACTTTTGAGAGTAAAAACAAAATTACTCTCTGAACATACTAGTGCTGCTTACTTTCTCAAATTAATTTTATTTTAGTAATTTTAAACGCTTAAATGTATAATATTTTAAATGCATCATTGGCATCACATCTGTAAAAAGTGAATGAAAATAAACTGAAAAAAGTTAAAGCCAGTTATTATTTATAAATTTTTGCAAAATGGAACGTCAAGTATAGTTACTTGACGTTCTCCTGGAATTTTATTTAAAAATCTTCCATTTTGCGTTTTTAATAAATTTTCGGACTCATTTTTGCGAGTTCGGACTGTTTTGTTATGCATCTGGAATAGACCTAGTGTTAAAAATATCTCTCTTTCAAAAATATTGCTGCCAAGTTTGCAGTACACCATCGGTAAAATTGCGTACTTTTACTGTTTTTGTTTTTATTTACTCTTGGAAATGAGATATTTTTGCAAAAAAAAAAGTATTCTATATTTGAACCGTTATACTAAGATACCTCCTTATAAAATTTTATATAAATTCATATAGTATTTTTTACGTGATGCGAACACAGAAAGATGGACAGACTCATAGACTAAAATTAAAAAATCTGCTATTATTTTTTTTTATAATATTTTTTGAAAATATTTCATCTACAGAAATGGTCCTGTTACACTTTTATTATATGTATATGAGATTCAGAACTTGTTTTTTTGGAATTTTCTATATAAAAATACAAAATGTCTTTTTAAAAATTTTAATTTTATTAAATTAGGTCTATCACCTAATTTGTAATTTAAATTATTCTTTCTTAAAGAAAAAAAAACGAACTTAAGCAGGACTATAAATTTCATATGTATGTAATACAAAATGTTTTTAGAAACAAGTCCCCCTTTGCCCTAGAGCACCGATCTTCAGCAGATCCACTATTGAAATTTAATAAGTGGTTTATGAGAGACCGAATTTTTCCCAAACTAAAGTGTTTTTAAAGCACTTTACGGTATTATTTAAATAAATGACCCAGTTTTAGGTTTATTTTCAGATAACATTTTACTCAAATCAAATGAAAACGTAAATGTTTAAAAAGAGTTATTTTAAGCTAATTTAAGTAAAAAACATTTTTTTTCTTATAATAAGTTCATCAATTATACGAGGGTAAAAAAATAATTACGTATAAAAAATAATTTCGTTGTGTGATTAAACGTTATTTTGCTTCAAAAAACATCTCCGAAATCAAAGATTAAATGCCAACAATTTTAACGATTAAAAAAATCTGATGTCTTTACTATTGTTACGCCACCTAATATTTTGCTATTGCAAAACATGGCTAATTTTTGGTTTAATAAAAAATTACTTTTGTTGCTATTTCAAAGAACCAAAGACCTCCTGCACTGTAAATGCTTTAAATGACAACGCATTACAAATATAATTAGAAAAAAAAAAACAAAAGCAGTCGTATTAAATTTCCCTTGTCTTAAAGTCTGCTTTAAAACCGCCAGTTTCAAGCTGATATTTATTTCTGATTCTGCTGATACATTTTTTCTTTGTTTTTGCTGAAATAAATACGGTACGCGTGCCCTTTGTTTTTTTTTAACATAATTACAGTGAACGAGTATTAAGTGCCCAGTTAATGCAAAATGATATTAAATACCGGCAGACGTCGAACTAATGACAATTTTTTTATTTATAAAACATTTTTTTATTGCATCGCTTTTTTGTTTTTAAGTTTTGCTTAATAAACATTTAAGTTATTGACTTTTTGTTTGTTTGTTTTTTAATAAGATAAAATGAAATTATATTTCCCATTCCATGGGAATCAGAGATAATTTTTTTTTAATTCGCTTTATATTCCCAGATTTATTTGTTTTACTCTTGCAAATGCATTAAGTTTTTGTGTTTTATAAACGAGACATGTTTTTGAATTGAAATTTGAGGAAATTTATTGAACTCAAATAAAATTTCGAGATTTTCTAAGTGAATATTTTTTTTGTTTGTTACTGTAGACTAAACAAAAAGTATTAAACTATTGATATGTTAATTCATTATAAGTATTTGTTTAATTTTTATATGATTTTGTTTATTGTTAAGATTATTGGCAAATGAACTTATTTTTATTTTATGATTTTATTTACAGTATATCAATGGGGTGACTAGTGAAATATTATCTTACTCCTGAACCCGGGACAAAAAGGTATAAATTAAAAACTGTATTTTTTACTAGGAAATTGATAAAGTGTACCTATTTTTTATAAAATTATTATTATTATTATTATTTTATTTCACATTCTTTGCCCATTTTTTATACCCTTCACTACATGTGAAAAGGGTATATACGAGTTTATAAGTTTGTCATTCCGTGTGTAATTTCTACAATATTATTTTCCGATCCAGCAATATATATATATATTCTGGATCCTTATATCAATATGACCCCCAATAAAAATTTTACAAAAAATTTTCGATAAAATTATATTAATAAATTTACAATAAAATTTTCTATTAATTTTTACAAAGAAAATTCTATAAAAATTTTCTATAAATTCTTACAAACAATTTTCTATAAATTTTTACAAAAAATTATCTACAAATTTTTACAAAAAAAATTTTAAAAATTTTTACAAAAAATTTTCTATAAATTTTTACATAATATTTTCTATTAGTTTTTACAAACAATTTTCTATAATTTTTTACAAAAAATTTTCTATAAATTTTTACAAACAGTTTTCTACAAATTTTTACAAAAAGTTTTCTATAAATTTTTACAAAAAATTTTCTTTAATTTTTACAAAAAATTTCAATAAATTTTTACAAAAAATTTTCTATAAATTTTTACAAACAGTTTTCTATAAATTTTTACAAAAAATTTTCTTTAATTTTTACAAAAAATTTCAATAAATTTTTATAAAAAATTTTCAATAAATTTTTACAAAAAATTTTCTATAAAATTTTACAAAAAATTTTCGATAAAATTTTACAAAAAATTTTCGATAAAATTTTACAAAAAATTTCGATAAAATTTTACAAAAAAATTTCGATAAAATTTTACAAAAAATTTTCTATAAAATTGTACAAAAAATTTTCGATAAAATTTTTTCAAAACATACAGATGAAATTTAAAGTCAAGCTTAAGTCCCTAAGAAGGAACAAAAAATAGGGAAAATTTAATTTTATACACCAGCAGAATGGAATGCATTTTCTAGACAGCTACGTCTGTTATCAGCACTCTTCGTACCTATCTACTTTGGGTAGTGTTTAGTTGTAAACATTATCTATTTAACCCACCAAACTCAGATAAAGTATTGAAAATGAGTGCCGGGTATCGAGTAACTCATCTTTTTTAGGGATCCGCACCCAAAAGGGTAAAAACTTAATCCTATTGTTTTCGCTACAATGTTAGCGCCTTCTATCTCTGGAACCGTAAAAGGTAGACTCTTTAAATTTTTACAAAAGTTGTATTTACTATGACTGCTATAACAAAAATTACTAAAACAAATAGGGTATTCAGATAGTGAGGTGTTATTTGTGTATATGTCTTTATTTCTTGAACCGTAATAGGCAGACACTTGAAAATTACACACAATAATTAAAACTATGTTCAGTATAATACAAGTACATATGTACATATATCGTCGCCTTAATAAAATAATAGTGTATACGCATATACATCAGTATTTTCAATTGAAATATTAGCTTATAATTGCGTGTTTGAAATGTTTCATTAATAATTGTGTAAGTATGCTGTTGTTGGAGGTATGCTGTTTTAATTAGTTGTTACTCTGAATATAATTTCAAAGAAAAATTGTGTATAAAAAGCTTACACTATTTTTATTACTAACTATTCTTATTATTTTTATTAATTTATAACAAAATAAAATCGTATATTGATATACACTATTTTTTAACAACATCTTATTTGGAGTCAATTCAAATAAAATAGTGTATAGCATACAAAATAAAATAGTATATAATGATTTTCATACATATTGTAAAACAAATATATATAGCTCAAAAAACTATAGCTCAAACCTTAAGGTAACTGCCGGACTAACATCGATAGGTGGGAGCTCAGCTATATCAGTCGAGACAATTGGAGTAAACACGTTTTTTAAATGATCAACAAACAGATTACCTTTTTCGGTATAATTTCTTGCCCAGCCTCCACAAGAAGTTCGTAATGGAGGCTTACGTACGACTGGTCTTTTGAGGTTTCGACATGCACGCCATAATGAATAATCTGATTGTGGAGTTGGGTCCAGATTTTCTAGGTAATTTTTCAGAGATGCTACCCTTTGAGATTCTAGTAGGTCTCTTAGCCGCTTCGTGCAATCTTTAAGTCTAGTTTTATGTTGAAGAGATCTATATGTTTGTCACTCTCTACGAATTTTTCTTTTTTCAGTCAAGAGCCGCTCGACATCTGCAGAATAAATGTGATTACATCTGTCTATTTGCCGGGTTACAGTTGCATGTTGGGCAGCTAATTTGATGTTTCGATCAAAATCAATTATACACTGCTCTACGTCTTCTGGTGTTCTTAGCGGGATGTTTTCAGAGCAATGCGTACTGATATATTTTCTATATTTCAGCCAATTTATGCTTGTCCTGGTTGTTGGTGATACGATATTTTGTTGATTCCATATATAGACAATAGTGGGTGAATGATCTGAGGATAATTCTAGTGATGTTTCAGCTTTAATGATTTCTCTTGAAATACCCGATGTCTAATAAAACAAAAACTTTAAACTCCATTATCTCGAAATGTCGAAAACATTATACACTATTGTTTTATTAAGGGGACGATATATTTTACAATATCTTCTGTAACAACTAGTAACGAAAATAAAATTATCAAAAATTAAAGGGTGTTCTCTAGATGTCACAAATGTGAGGAATTTGGGATGCTCTTGTAAACGTTGTTATAGGCAAATACTTGATATTTACACAGGGTATTATGTGCCTCAGTTAGGTAGTGTAGAACCCTTAGGCTGACTTGTATTTCATTTATTTTGAGAACTCAATACTCAAAAGTAGTTAGTCGATACTTTAGGCGTTATATTTTTAGAAACAAAATGAATAGAAAATTTAACGACTACTTAAATCTCTGACGAACAGTGCGGGTCTATTATGTATACAAAATTATTGAGTATCCAATTGATAAGTATTAAGTAGTATCGAGTAATTACAAGTAGTAGAAATTGCCAGCACTATTGCCTTGAGCTTTTAAGGCTTGTTACGTTTTATAAAATCAGGTCTATGATCTATCTAAAGCCTTTTGCTTTAATAGATCTTATAAATTTAAACTTTTTTTATTTTTTTGAATTTCCAACTTTTATCTTTTTCATTAAATGACCGCCCTGCTATTTTAAACCAGCTTCACATGGGTCCAGCACATCTGCTGTAATATTAATCGCTCGATATACATTAAGTGCCCAAAAGTCTTTGTTTATTGAAAATTATTCTTAATTGATATACAACCTTAAACTTGAAATAAAAAAATGATCAATAAATATTTTTCTTTCAAATAAATTGGAATCTTTTCCCATCAAACTGCTTGTAAATATCAGAATTTATCATAATTAATTTTGGTTTTACAACTATTTGTTAATTTACATTCGCAAATTCGAATTAGAATCTTGCATTTCTTACGTGAAGAGAAATGGTCGGGGGTAAAGAGGCTGGGAGACAACAGAATTGATTGGAAAAATAACAATAAATGTAATAAATGAACTGTTCATATGCAAGTTTTTAAAACGCAATAAAATAAATTTTTATTTAAAATTAATGACCATTAATCTGTTGTTTTATAAGTTTGATATTCACTTTGTTTTTTTATAATTTGAATATTTGAAAATTCGAAATGTAAACGAACAGATATATTGATTTGTTTACAGAATATTAAATCTTATGTGTTCATAAGAAATAATCTTTGTAGAACAAACAATATTCGTTACCTTTTATAACAAAAAATATATGTATTTTAACTTTAAGATAATTTTTATATTTTTATAATTTTTTTGTTAAAAAAAAATTATTTCCTCTTCAAGCAAAAAGTAAAAAAAAAATGTTTATCATTTGAAAGATAGCCTCCCAGGGTGGTGCTACATTTTTAAGACATCCAAGTGTGAAATCTGGTAGTTTCTTTAATTAAGTGCGATATTATTTAAGTGCCCAAAACGAAACCCGGGAGATTGCCTGTGCGTTAGCCCCCGTCTACATTAGACATAATATGAGAAACGTTAACACTAACATGATGTCAAGTTAATGTTTTTTCTACGTTTCAACATGTTTGGTTAAACATTTGTTTTAAAAGCTATAAAATAAAATAACATGACAATGACGTTTTTGTGTTACAGTTCTACTTTAAAACAGCGCCATCTGTTGCTCAACCATACTAATATTCTCCTCTTTGCTATAAGCATTCAAAAACATTGATGGAAAACAGAGAACATGAACTGAAAAACGGTCCACCACCTATAACAACATATAACATGTACAAATTAATACCGTTGCCCTACCGGGGCGTTATGTTTATGCCTTGTTCAAACCGATGACTAGTGAAGACGGGGTGTTAAAACATATTTTAATTGCCGTTTTTATTCAACTAGTGTTGTTTAATATATGTCAGAAATACATAAAATTTTTTTAAATGAAATTTTGTTCTCAATTGTCCTGTTACCAAGCCGAATTCTGTCTTGTAGATTTAAAAAATTTAAAAAATTGTTAGACCAATCCACTTTATATTGCAGCTATTTTAAAGACTTAAGAGATACCCTCTTCTATTTTTCAAATTTATAAAAATATATTTTAAAACAATACTCAAAATTTATGCAAAAACTTCGAAAAATGTGTTTTCGTGTTTTCGAACTTGCATTGCATGTGTTACGCTGCCCTTACACATGCAAGTAATTGTATATAAGTTTTGTATAGGTATTATCTACGAAAATGGCGGAGAAATATACATTGAAATAGAGGCTTTCTAAAGAGTGTTGTAACAATCAGTACGTCTCCGTCAACGTAAAGTACGAAAGTTGGGCAACTTTTGACGTACGTTGAGAGCTGTTGAGAGATATAAATTTGTTCTTTCTCTCTCAAAATTAAATTTTTTGTGTTGAGTGGCAGCAAAAAAAAAAAAGAAAAACAAAGTACAACAAAATAAATAAATTAAATAAAATAAAAATGTGAAAAAAGCTTTTCAAGTGTTTTCTTTTCTGATTTAATATCCGTCAACAAAGTACTCATTGTGTCAACATCTTCCGTTGTTACTGTGATTTTAGTTGAAGTATAACGTATGACGGATTCTATGTGCCCCGGCCTTTACTTGTAGGAAAAATGTCTTGCTAATTTAGCTAATAATTCCGGAAAATGTGAGTGTGTTAGTAAAAAAATACGAGTGTATTGTGATTTTCGAACTTACTCTTGCGTCTGTAAAGCCTGGGTTGCGAAAATCTATCAGGTTGTATGGACGGTTACACATGCAAGTAAAAAGTTCATTTTAAAAATATCAGCGAAGCGAATGGTTGAAAAAAACTAAACGGTTTACTATATTTATTTATAAACCAAAGTTACCAACAGCATTACTTTCGTACATTTGTAAATAAATAAACAGCCAATGTCTTTTTAGTGAATATTTGAAGCAAAAGATTACTATTGTTTTTAAATACACATAAAATAAGTTTAAACCACGGTTGACAGATTTGTTTTTCTCTCTGCCCTAAAAGAAAATAAAAAACCCCTAAAATCAAGCTTGTTTTTTAAAAAATCCCCTAAAATAATTTTTCTTTTTTTGTTTTTGTAGCAAAAACTAAAAAAAAATGTTTTTCTAATTTTAAGCACTTTTAATTTATTTTTAATTGAAATATAAATTTTTGGGATCCGAACCAGTGTTGGGATTTGTGGTACAATTGTACCAAATTTGGTACAATCGACACATCAGTGGTACGCTGGTACACTTCATGCTTTTTTGGTACAATTTCAATTAAAATTTATTCAATAACTATTTTTAATTTATCAAAACAATTTTTTTACATTTCTATCAACCGGAAAATAAATTTGAGCCCGACATTGGCTGGACTAAATTAGATATAATAAAGTTTTAAGATGTGAACACTTATTGTTAGTTCAATTATATTTGAACATTCAATAAATAAAATTGAAAAAAAAAACATATCTATCTTCATAGTTCTCCAACCCTGTCTAGAACTGACTAAATTGCAACATTCTTGTTTTCAGGATTTTTATTATTTACTCTGCTAACCCTATTATGTATAAGTGATATGTAATTTAGTTACGTTTTTACATCGCCTTAATCAGTTGCCGGCTTATTCGGCTGATATTGTTTTCCATTATTTCTAGAGAGAAATCGTAAAGTCTTTTTGGTAAATCCATGATTTTTTAATAGGATTAATATCCGGTGACTTTAGCGAAGTTTCAAGCATTTGATGGCAGTTGTAGTGTAGCCAGTTCCTAACATTGCACAGTATAAAAGGACCTCTGTAAAGGGCTAGTCCAATTGATTCAAAATTTGACATGGGCATATAAGAGGAGTATATAAGCTTAAGTTTTAAAGCTGGGTATCATTCACTTATCAATGGTGGCACTATGTGGCCTCAAATTTGAGAACCTCAAACCTTAAAATTTATGAGGGCTTGGTATTTCATAATTTTTTGCTCGATTTTTCAAAATTTTACATTGTCTTAAAGATCTATTTAGTATTAGTACATTTTTTAAATTTTTTTTTTTCGTAGTTAGCGAGCAAAATTTAAGGTATTGTGGTCAAATTTCAAAATGATATATTTTCTGAGTTCATAACTAGATGATTTTCAATTTAAAAACTTCAAAATTAATGCCGTTTTGTGTATTTTAGCCTAAAAAAGGGCCATTAATATTTTTTTAATAACAGAAATTCTTAAGGAATATATACAAATTTTATATTTTAATTGTTTTTAATTTATTTAGAATATGGAGATCCTTCAATTTGATCTATTTTACATCGAAATTCTGACATTAGCCTATATGTTCTAAAATACCAAAGGGATCGGAAAAAGAAGATATTCCCAAATATTGCTGAAAGTATTTCATAAACCCTAATGAACTTAATGGGCCAAAGCCTCAAAATTCTCATTTTGGGTTTTTTAGTAAATATTTTAGATATTGCGGGATTTTCTTTACCTTAATCTTAAAAATTTGTATACGCTTTGTTTTTCGTTGACTAATATCCATAGAAAAGAAATTCAAGAAATCAAGGTCAATTATCATCACTTTAAAAAATCCTAGTATTAAAGTTTTCATTAGCATCTTTTAATGTCGAGCTACTACTGTATATATGTATGTTTTGCTTGTTTTTTTACTTAATGTCAACTGTTGGTACAATTGATGCTGATTTGGTACAATTTTATCACTGGGATGGTACAATTTAAAAAATGTCAGATCCCAACACTGATCCGAACTGTCAACCTCTAAACTTATAGACATTCGCACTGCCAATAAGTCTATCGAAGCATCTCAATTTCAAGCAGCAATGAAGTAGATAAAGGCAATTCAATGAACTTTTGTGTTTTATAAATAAAAAATCTAAAAGTAGAAAATGATGTATGTATTTGTCATACAAAATGAGCACACATTCCTACTTCCCTACTAAGAGAAGCGAAGTAGGAATGTCCAGTACACATTTCTTTTAGAAGAAAGAGCCAAGGCCATCTAAAAGGTCTTCTTTGGAAGGCACACAAAAATGACGATCCGAGAGAAAATCTAAGCATGCTTTATAGAAGGCCTGAAGTGAGAAGGCCTTTTTAATTTTACCACTGGGTCGTTACTTATGTACGAATTTTGTTGGTTTTTCTTGACATATTACACGCGTAACATAAAGTGATCTTTCTAATATTTTGTTTAAATAGTTTAGAAGAACCTATCAGAAAGTTGATTGTTACATATTTTTAATTTATTGGTTGCAAAAAAATAGGAGGAGACCAATTAAGCATATGGTAAAACATAAAAAATCCCCCAAAAACACCCTAAATATTTTTTTTAACCCCCAATTTTTTCCCTTAACAAATGTTAACCCCCAAATTCTCCTCTAAATGAAAAAAATCCCCTAAATCTAGTGGAAAATTCCCTAATCTGGCAACCGTGGTTTAAACTATAATTATTTTTTATCCTGTTAATTATTTTTTTTAAATAAAACTTTTCGGGCAACACTGTTTATATTTTTGACGTTAATTTGCTGCAATTGTGAAAAAACACTTTTAGCACAAAATGTCTTTACAGTTGAACTACAATTCCGAAAAATGTGAGGGTGTCGGTTACCCCCTGCGTATTTGAAAAAAGTTTACGTTCTTTACATCAATACCACCCAAATTTGTTGTTTCATCAGAGTTCATGCGCGGAACATGGAATTAAGTGCCTCTCACAGAAAGCAGCCAAGTTTTTCGTTTCGCAGACAACTCAGTTTCGTCCTTCAAACGTTTAACATACTTTTGGGAAACCTAGCGCTATGCATCTCTTATTTTTGTCACAAGTGAACAAGCGTTTTGATTCTAAATTTGCAAATTTTGCAAATTTATTTTTTTTTTAATTAAAAATTAATGAGGTTTGGCTAAAACGAAATGAAATATTATTTATGTATGTATATGTTACATTTTATATTCTTTCTTACTTTGAGTCATTTAAGCTGTACAATAATGAATCTGTAAATTACTCACATTTTAAATTTAAATTAAATTTAAAACAAATTTCGCTGTCGCTACGATATTTAAAAAAAAAGAAGGACGGCATATGTAAAAATATTGTAAAATTAAAAACAGTTCAATTTAATAACTTTTTAACGACCCATTTGCAATACGTGTCATTTCGTCGAAGTTGTATTAAATTAAGATATTAACAATTTAATACTTAAACATTTATTTGTAGAAAAATACGTCTTTACATTAAAACGATGATCTAAAGAGAAAAACATCTGCGAATTGAAATTCAAATGTATAAAAAGGTCAGAATTGACGCGCTGCAAAATCAGAAAAGTAAAAAATTTAAATTTATTTTAATTATAAACAAAAGAAGGTAAAAAAATTTAATTGTTCCGAATATGGTAGATTTTTAAATAAAAAAATTAAAAAAAAGAGCAAACAAACATTAAAATCAATCAACTTTAATGGACAGCTTTAATGCACTTTCAACTGCAAGTTAAATAACTGTAGTCTGGCACTGGCAAAGTACATATTAAGTAATGGGTTGATATTTTTTGGGTATTCACAAGGCGAATTTAAACAGGTGATTGCACGGGCGAAAATTCTCATCATCTGGTTAATTTAGAAATGTCAAAAAATTCAATAAAAACAAAAATAATTTTGAAAAAAAATTTAAAATTTTTCTTTTAATTGTTTATTGTGTGGATGTTTAAAAAAATAGAAATAATGTAAAAAAAATTAAGAAAGTGCTACAACAATATCCATAAGCGGAGTTCGGTGTTTCATGCAAACGGTATTGCAAAAGTTAAAGTGTAAAAAATAATAGCTTGTTTGTTAAATTCAACAACCAAATTCCAAAATTTTTTGTTGAAATTGAAAAAAAGCTATGATATAACGCATTTGCTTTTTCTCAAAGATGGTGCAAATAGAGATACGTGGGTGCAATTTGAAGATTTAAAATAACTTCCTTGGTATGTTCGGGCTGCAATAATTGCAGCCCGAAAAATTTTTATTATTTTTGTTTATTTATTTTTTTGTTTCTACGAATGTTTTTGACAAGTGGCATATATTTTGTAAAAACAAATTGCCTGTTGTTTTTCTTATTGTTGTACTTGTTGTAGCCCTGCAATCACCTGTATATATTCGCCTTGGGTATTCAATACTCTAAAGCAAGGCGAATTCATACCAGGTGTGAGCAGTAGGACAACAACTACAATAAAACAACAACTTTGATATTAGATTAGCGAATATGAAACAATGTATTTTTTGACAAGACATTAGCAAAAAAACGAGAGCAAAAAACAATCAGCTGGGCTATCGACTCCACCAGGTATGAATTCGCTTTGCTCTAAAGCAGTTATTCTCTACTTTCAGCATTGTATTTTCGTATGTAAATTAAATGTAAAACAAAAATGTAAATTAAATGTAAAAAAACAACAACAACAAAATATTTTTGGGAAAAAAAGAACTCTTCAAAAAAAATTAAAATTCACCAAAAAATAATCAAAATTAAAAAAAAAACAAAAAAATTAATAAAAATTAAAAATCGAAAATCGAAAATTCACTAAGAAATCAAAAATGCTTACTTAGGTATCGTGACTTGAATTGAACATTTAAATTTCACCAAAAAATGAAAAACATTGATAATTTAAAAAAAAAATCAAAAACAAGAATTTATAAAAAAACCAATGCAAAAAAATCTTCAAAAAAAAATTATCGAATAACGATTATTAAACAACGAATTAAAATTTTAAACCAAAACTCCAAATATCTTACAAAAATAATAACATCAACGAAAATCACGCAAATTGAAAATTTACTGTAAATGAATTAAAAAAAAAACTAAGTTCAATAAGAAGTAACAAATTTACTTAAAAATCAAAAAATGATAAACTTCCCAAAAAACAAAAATTTATTAACATACATTAAACACTGGGTGCCAGCAGTCTACCGACTACAACCTGTCACAACTAAAACACCTACAAACTTTTATATGAAGACGGTTATTTTTAAAAAATCACGACCACCGATCACTGTGGCTGTTGTCGACTGAGGCTAACTTCTATTTTTGTATACGGCAATTTTGTTTTAATCATCAAAGGAGAATATCAAAAAATTAAAAATTACAAATTTTTTACAATCCATTATTTCTTTGACATGATAAAAGTATTTTTTAAAAAAGTTATTTTATTTATATAAAAGTAATATATACATATGTATATGTATGTATGTATTTCTACATCAATATCAGAACTTACGATGTAACTGTCGTTTTCAATATAATTAAGTAGCTGACTACACGGCGACGGTTGTAGTCAATGCCGTTTGTATTCCTGTAGCTGTCGTCTATGTGGTTAGTGAAAAATTTAGAATTTGAAAAAAGCAAAAATTAAAAATAATTCAAGAAAAATCTTATCAAGAAAAAAAAAATAAACGCTAAAATATTGATAAATTAAGTATGTAGAAAGAAGCAAATAAAAAATAATTTTCACAAAACAAAAAACAAAAAAAAAAAAAAACGAAAATTACAAGGTAAAAAAACTACCTCATGGAAACAGATGTTTTTCTGGATATATTACATAAAGAATAAAAGTTCAAAGTATATTCGAATCGAAAAAATATTTTTTTCGGCTTAGGGTGTCAAGGGTAGTTTACCGGCGCTCCTTCCCGATTAGGCCCAAAAACTATACAGCTCTTCATGTCATCTTTGAATTTTATATTGACATGTCAAACGATATGACTTGTAGAGTGTTCACAAAAATAGTGGCATACACACCCGCCCACCCATAGACATCATATCGAAAATAGTAAAAATGGATTCAGGTGGCCTCAAAACGTAGAATTCTTTGAAATCCACACATCAAAATTTTTTTCGCGATTTTTATACTTTACCCCTATACTCGTACAACTTATGGTCAAGTAAAAAATTAAATTTGCATTCGAATATAATATAAAAAATAAAAAATTCACTGGGGATGACTTACATATCGAGAGGTAAAAGATAGAAAAATTCACAAAAAATTGAAAATTATTCAGAGATAAAAATAAAATAAAATTTTAGTAAAAAATTAGCCAAAAATCACAAAAATTAATCAAAACACAAACATTTGTGAAAATATCGAAATTAACAAAATAAATCTATATCTATATACATATAATAAAATAGTAACTTATATACGTGTCTGTCTGTCTGTCTGCCTGCTTTTCTTTTGTGTTCGTATCACGTAAAAACTACTGGATGGATTTAAACAAAATTTTGTTAGGAGGTACCTCAAAATGCTGATTCCAATATATGATACTTTTTTCCGCAAAAATATCTTATTTCCAAGAGAAAGTGGAGAAAAGGCAGTGAAAGTACGCAGGTATTTTAGTAGTAAAGTAAATACATAAACCATAACTGAACTAACCGTATATGCATACTTTCTGCCAGTCCCACGATGTTGCTCGATGTCGACCGACATACATTTAAAACAAAAACAAAATGTTTGAATTTGTTTTTGTTTTAAATAATGTATTTGTGCTAACGATCGACATCGAGCGACATCGTGGGACAGGCAGTTTATTTTTTATAAAGTAAATACATACATAAACTGATATGCAGCATAGTTTAAGGCGGCACTAAAAACATAAGGGTCTTTTGTGTGGATTGCTGTCAAAACAAAATCGAGCAAAATATTGCAAGGACACTGACGAAGTGGCGATCACAGCTAGTAAATAAATAAATATCCGTAAAAAATCATCGAAAAATCGAAATCGAAAAAAAACAAAGTTTAACAAAAAATCAAATTACACAAAAAAAAAATCAAATCATGAAAAAGTCTACTATAAATTTAACAAAACATTACAAAAATACAAAAAATTCAGAATTTGTCAAAAAAAAAAAAAAATAATGCCTATGAAAATAAAAGATCTTTTCATGGTTTTGGGGTATATAAGTTTCATAAGCCAAATAAAATAGCTCATTGATTTGTTTTCAGTAATTTGGATGAAAATGGAAAATTAAATAAAAAAAAATGTTTAAATATACAGATTATTATTTATAATTAATAACTTAAGGTTATTTATAAATAAACTATCGAAAATTTATGTTTGTTTAGATTGTTTATATTTTTTAAGTTTCTGTTGTTTACATTTTTTAATATTAATTTTATTTAAACAAATTTAGTTTCTTTGCTTTGCTTAGGAAATATTAATTAAAAAATATTATTAATTGAAGTAATTAAAATTTTTTTTACGAAATTATTGTGTTTGCATATTCATACATACATACATGCATATATACACATTGGTTATATAATTGGTTATAAATAGAAAGTAGTAAAATTTTTGTTTAAATAATATTAAAACCAGCAATATCCAGTTGGCTTCGCTACGCCTATCCACAAAAAATACAATAAATACTTGGATGAAAAGTTTGGCTAATCTTTAAATCGAAAACGCACGCTATTCTTACGACAAAACTGTTTCAGTTTATATGCAAGGTACGGCCCCCACTGTTCTCATTCAGTCTGTTTTTTGCTCGACTATGCGTAATAATATGATAATAATATTTTACTTTTTATCGGATGTACCACACCCAGTATTCTAATCCAGTCTGTATTATGCACATTAGCCTGAGAGTTACTTGTGCAAATTCTCAAGACTCTAAATAACGAGTGATTTTTTAAGAGCTTGAGAACTTTTTTTTTAAAAAAAACGCATAAAATTTGCAAAATCTCATCGGTTCTTTATTTGAAACGTTAGATTGGTCCATGACATTTACTTTTTGAAGATAATTTCATTTAAATGTTGACCGCGGCTGCGTCTTAGGTGGTCCATTCGGAAAGTCCAATTTTGGGCAACTTTTTCGAGCATTTCGGCCGGAATAGCCCGAATTTCTTCGGAAATGTTGTCTTCCAAAGCTGGAATAGTTGCTGGCTTATTTCTGTAGACTTTAGGCTTGACGTAGCCCCACAAAAAATAGTCTAAAGGGGTCAAATCGCATGATCTTGGTGGCCAACTTACCGGTCCATTTCTTGAGATGAATTGTTCTCCGAAGTTTTCCCTCAAAATGGCCATAGAATCGCGAGCTGTGTGGCATGTAGCGCCATCTTGTTGAAACCACATGTCAACCAAGTTCAGTTGTTCCATTTTTGGCAACAAAAAGTTTGTTAGCATCGAACGATAGCGATCGCCATTCACCGTAACGTTGCGTCCAACAGCATCTTTGAAAAAATACGGTCCAATGATTCCACCAGCGTACAAACCACACCAAACAGTGCATTTTTCGGGATGCATGGGCAGTTCTTGAACGGCTTCTGGTTGCTCTTCACTCCAAATGCGGCAATTTTGCTTATTTACGTAGCCATTCAACCAGAAATGAGCCTCATCGCTGAACAAAATTTGTCACATTTGAACATTTCGAACCGAACACTGATTTTGGTAATAAAATTCAATGATTTGCAAGCGTTGCTCGTTAGTAAGTCTATTCATGATGAAATGTCAAAGCATACTGAGCATCTTTCTCTTTGGCACCATGTCTGAAATCTCACGTGATCTGTCAAATACTAATGCATGAAAATCCTAACCTCAAAAAAATCACCCATTATTATAGTTCTCTAGATACAAAATAATTTTTCACTTTGTATGGGAACTACCACGCCCTATCTCCAAATCTGGTGTAAGTTTTGCTAGAGTATGCGGATTAGTATGTTTCCATGCCCACTATTCTAATCCAGTCTTTAAACTATGTATATTAATAAATAAATAAATTTCAAAGATCTACCTTTTATAGATCTCTAGAAACTTAAAAAGTGGTCGTAAAAGTAAAAACCTAAGTTTGGTTATAATGAAGATTTATAAAAAAAAACTTCCAAATCGGTGCAGCCGTTCTTAAGTGAAGCGAATACCAATGAACGACATTTGATTTTATTAATATAGAAGAAGATATAGGATCTCTAAAAATGATATTTGGTCAACGAAAAAAATGCTATAAAGCCATGATTACAGAATTTATTAGAACTAAAATTGAAGAAAAGAACTTAAAGCATAGGTTAGGTTAAAAGGGCCGCCCCAACAAAAGCGAGTTCACTTGAAGACAATTAAGACCCATTGTGATAAACAAAAAATAATCTACCTCTACATTTCCCTATAAAACTCCAGTATATCCAATCCGTAAGAACGATCTGGAGCTTTTTGCAAAACCTATCAGGCTAGCCAGTGTCACGTAGCTAAGACTGCCTTCTTGCACAGCCAGGCAGTTGCAGAGAATGTGTTGAACTGACTCTTCCTCCTTCTCATCCAGACAGCTTCTGCAGCTCTCACCGAGAGAGATTCCCAAATGCTGCAACATACATAATTGGTTAAGAATTTATAAAGCCCGTTTGGTTTGGTTTTTAATCGCTTTCGGTTAATTATCTGCCTCGCATGATGGTCAACCATTTGACTTGTTAGCAGGATTCGCACAGTGGTTTAAAAACGTTTCTTTTGGAAATAGTTCGGTAGCTCATGAGTCGTGAGCCACTAAAGATATCTAAACGAAATTTCACAGTGGCAAAGCAGGGGTGTTTTTAAGTGAAGCTGCAATTTTTAATGCTGTTCTTCTTCTTCTTCTTCTTTTAAATAAAGGTATGTACTAGGTAGTGAAAAATGGGCAAGAAAATTATTTCAAATCTAACGAAAAGAATCAAAAGCGTAATTATATTGGGGGAAATTGGGCTCTTAAGATATGGATACAATCTTACAGACAATTTAAAATAAATATTAACTTAATTTAAGAAAAAAAATTAAAAAGTTAAATCACCCCTACATTTACAAAGAAATCAACAAAATTATACAAACTATTAAACTGACGACATATACGCGTAAAAGGATCAGCTAGGTCATAATTTGTTTTAAACAATTTAACAAAAAGAGGTTTATAATGACGAGTATTGCGACACGGATTGTATATTACTCAAGAGAAATTCACAGCAAACATTACCATTAATAAGGTTTAACATAAAAGAAACATTTAGCATAGTGCGACGGCTTTTTAGCGTAGGTAGTTTTATTAACGCAAGTCTGCTAGAATATGAAGGGAGATTTATTGTAGGATTCCAATGAAGATTACGTAAACAGAATATCAAGAACTGTTTTTGCACTGACTCAATATATTGGCAATAAATATTGTAATAAGGATCCCATACGATTGATCCATATTCCAAAATAGGTCTGACCAGTGAAACGTAAAGTTGCTTGGTAATATAAGGATCAGAGAATTCTTTTGCCCACCTTTTTATAAATGCCAAAACACCTCTAGCCTTATTGACAGTCATAGTAATGTGTGCAATCAAGTAAAATTCCAAGATCCAAGAAAGTGTCGACTACATCCAGCTGATGTCCTCCCAATGAGTAGTCAACACCTATACAACTATTTCTAAAAAATCGCATACATTTACATTTTTTTAGATTTAGCTCCATTAAATTATTTTTGCACCATAAAAAGATGTTGTTAAGATCACTTTGAAGATAAGCAAGATCAACATATTGCTTGAAGCTATAAAAAACTTTTACATCGTCAGCATACATTAAAATGTGGAAAAAGTTGATAACTTTCGGAAGGTCATTTATAAACAGCAAAAAAAGAAGAGGTCCGAGATGACTGCCTTGTGGAACACCGGATAGAACATCAATGTTCTTAGACGTACTCATGTTGAATCGAACATTTTGTTTTCTACAGGTTAAATAAGACATTAGCCAGTTTAAACTTCTACGGGATACACGTAATAAATCCAATTTTGTTTATAGTAATTTATGATTGACTTTATCAAAAGCTTTACTAAAATCAGTATATACAGCATCAGTGTATTTTCTTTGCGAAAATCCAAAATTTATTAGAGTTGAAAGATGAAGAACGTTAGTCGTAGTCGAGCATCCCTTTCTAAAACCATGTTGGCTAGGTGATATAATTGTTGAAATCTGATTACAAAGCGTATCCGCAACTAGTTTTTCAAACATTTTCGGAATAGCACTTAATTTGGCAATTCCTCTGTAGTTTGTAATGTCAGACTTATTCCAAAATTTATGTAGAGGGATGATATTCGAGTCACTCCAAAGCAAAGGAAAGTATTCAAGTCTAATCGAAGAATTAAACAATAATGGTAGAGGAGCAACTAGTGACTCTGAACAACGATTTAAAATGCAACTTGGCACCCCATCAGGACCATGATTAAATGACATTTTCAGAGCCTTCAAGCCATTAAATATATCCTTACTATTTAAAGTAGGAAAAGAAATAACACCATTTGAGGCTAGTAGATAGGGATATTAATTCGTTTCATCAAATTGGCTATTACCATAAGTACTGGCGAAGAAATCAGCAAACATATTACAAATAACATCATTATCACTGGATTCTTTATTATATGTACAATTTCATTATTGTCGGATAGCCATTGAATTTGTTTTTTTTTTGAGTTGACGACGGCATAGAAAGATGTTGGATCATGAAGAAAATTAAGTTTCATTTTATTTATGTATGTAATTATTATATAACGAACGGTTTAGTAAGTTGTATTCTGCACGACTTATAGAGTACTTCCCATAACCTGTCATCGAACCAGCGATTTTGTAAATTTTATAATATTTGTTTTTCAAGTTTTTAAGTTTTGAAACCTGCTTAGAATTCCAAGGTGGACCACTTGGGGGGTGAAAGAAAGATAAAATTATTTATTTATTTGAGTAATATTTTTAGAAATACACTGAAAATAATATTTCACGACTACGTCGATAAATTTCTTTTGCTATTATGTAAATAGAAGTAAATAGTACCCAATTGAAGGCTACTGAGTAGTGTCGTGTAATTGAAGGTTGTAGAAAGTGACAGCACTAGTCTGGGGTGCTATAACCTATTACGGCACAATCGATTTAGAATCTCAACATCCCAACATGATTAGAAAAACTTAAAAGACTGCATAACAATCAGCTTTCTCTAAAGTACATTATATTCTTGAACCGATACCATAGATTATGCAACCAGATAATGCTCCTTTACATAACGCCAGAGTTCAATAGAAAATTATTTCAAACCAAAATGTTCGTCTTCTTACTTAGTCACCGTACTCTTAACAGAATCATAATTTTAAATGTTTGGGGTTGGTTTTCCCACAAGTTTTGTTAAGGGGGAATATGATGCAACGTTAAGGAATAACTAATTCAAACCATTAAGGACTACTGGAATGAGACTTTTTGGGCTTATTAAGTCTGATATTTTTTGGTGGTATTTTATTAAAAAAAAATTGTAAACCGTTCGTATATAAAATCGGTTAACCGGTAAAAAAAGCAATTTTCGATTAAACTGAAAACCGGTTCCTTAAAATAACCGGGTTTTTTAAAACTACAAAATACAACAGAACATGAAGATTGCATTAAACTTCTTGTAATTTAAAGAAATAAAGTCAAGAAACTTTTTCCAAACATTTGAGTCATATTTCGTGTGTGTGATAAGAATTTATTAAATAATTTCATGGGTATTCGCTGCTGATATGTGGAACTTGTTTCACTACATACTATACTGTCATCTGTCGACAAAGATAATCTGATTTCTTTATTTGCACATGTTAGACACACAGATTGATAAAACAATCAAATGTCATACAAATTAAGTGAATACAAGTAATTTCTTGAATTTTTCAGATAATAACCGGGTTTTAGTTTATAAATTTATCAAGACTCGTATCGTGAAGTGGCAAATAAAACTGCATTTAAAGAGAAATGTGATTCAGGAAATGGTAAAAAAAATATTATAATAACAAATATTGGACAATAATTTAATGGTGAAAAAAAAACATTTATTTTTTCTGGCATTTGATTAAATGTTTTTCATTTACTTCTTTATATTAATATTACTATTAATTTATTGTTAATGTTATATAATCTTTTTAATTTTTCTTTTCTTTTTAGGGAAATTTTATTAGAAAAAAATTATCCGTTACCAATAAAAGACAAATATTTTTCTACAATACTTTGGCCCTCAAACCCTAAACTCCATACTTTTGTTAACCTTCTTCGCACAAAAAAGCAACAAATTATAGAACAAAATCTTCAATAACTAAACCCTCCAAAATAAAGTACTTAAATAAATTAGTCAACTTTTAAACTCCAAATAACAACTGCTAAATCTCAAGTCTACATACCCACTTAAAGAGAAGAAGGAAGAAAAGAGAGAATAACAGGACTCCTTATCGTAAATATCATCACCATAAAACTTTCTCCGATGACCAACAAGGTCGTTTTCAAAGAGAAAGTAGACACCCACTACTACTGCTGCTGCTGTTCGGGTCAGTACGTACAAATCGAGGGCATTGATAGCCCACAAATCAATAACAACCTGCCTGCTCAAGGACACTCATACGCCGCCAGAGCTGATTTGAATTATTTAAAATAAAAAGTATAAAATAAAAATAGAACAGAATACAAGTGCAAATTCTTCTTCTCTGAAAAAAAAACTAAAAGCTCAAATAATTGGAGTAATTCTCGGATCATAGAATTTACACTCAAAAGAATAAGAAAGCGAGTGATAGAGAAAGAAAGAGAGTTGGGTTTGTTTTTTATTTTTTTTAACGGCTTCAAAACGGCGGGTACAGTTTTAAAAGTTGTTGGCGCATCATGGCAAAAGACCCGGATTGGAACATATATTTTAATCGGTGCTGGTTTGTTGGTGATTGGCGCCTTCTTCATAAGTTACATCGAACGTCCAGAGTATGATGGTACATATTGTGCTACGGCATTTTGGACTAAAAAAGTCGGCTTCCAAATCGAATACTGGAAACAACAAAATGATCTTCTAAACATTCCAAAAGGTGCTGCTAGAATATGTTATAAGGATTCCATCTACGAAAATGGGTGAGTTGTAAACCCAAAAATGATTCTAATAATCTAAACCATTCATAAAAATAATTTATTATTCTTTGCAGCTGGGCCCAAATTGAAATCGAAACACAACGTTCCTTTCCCGATTGGGTTCAGGCTTACGGTGCTGGTATTATAGAAGGATCACTAACCTGGAAGCAAGTTTATCACCAATGGCTTAAGTAAGTTTTTCTTTTCGCTACACACTACATCAATGATAATCAGATGCTAATAAATGACAAATTTTCGGGGTTTGCAGCACCATTCAATCATCATGTGAACGTGACGAAGAAGCCCAAAACTTTTGTACCTGGCTGCGTGATCTGTTAACGGACAACTATGTGAAGATTAAGGAGAATGCCATTCTAAGGCAAGAAAACGATTATTATTGGCATCAAATCAGTTTATTTTTTAATCAATTGGAAGGTTTGGAAACTGGCTATAAACAAGGTGCAAAGAGAGCACGTTCTGATCTGGAAGAAGAAATACCATTTCCCGACTTTCTGCTAATGAATGCAGCAGCCGATATACAAGATCTAAGAATTTACTATGAAAACTATGTGGTTGGTAAAATTAATCGTACAGAAGAGGGTGCGACAATTGAGGCGGAGGTTGCTAATAAGAATTTTAATTTACCCAGCGCTACTATGCTAACCAAGATCTTTCAAGCGACTGACTCGCCAACGGGGCAGTTGTTGTTTGGTCATAGCACGGCTGGCAGTTATGCCTCTATGTTAAGAATCCAAAAACGCTACAAGTTTCATTTTCATTTTGGTCCCAATCAGAGAACCAATACAGTCCCTGGCGTCGATATAACTTTTACCGGTTATCCAGGCATTTTGGCCTCTACCGATGACTTTTATGTAGTCAAGGGTAGACAGGTGCAATCAATTGTGGCTGGTGTGGCTATAAAAAATGAGAATTTAGCTTTGTGGTCAACTGTAAATATTAATGAAGCCATGCCTTTGGCTGCCCGTGTCATGGCGGCAAATCGTATAGCGCAAAATCGTAAAACGTGGGCTAAGGCTATGTCCCGCCATCCATTTGCCGGTTGCAAGCAATGGATTACGGTGGACTTAAATAAATTGGGACCTCTGGGTAATTTATACAGAGCCTTGGAACAAGATGAGAAATTAGATGATAAGCCAGTGCCCTTAAATCCCAATGATCAGGCTGCCATTACCGAACGTTTAAATCGTTTAAAAGGTCTTGTTTGGATAGCCGAACAACTACCGGGCCGTTTCCATATGAAGGATGTTACCGAGCAATTTTTAAAGGACAATGCCAGCGTTTGGTTAGCTAATGGCACACCCTATTTTGACGAAATCTTAGACGCAAGTAAAGTACAAAGTGATTCGTATCCCGTTAATCTTACGCCCAGCGACAATGAGCAGCTTACAAACCTCGAAGCTGTCGACAAGTTTCTAAGAACTCATGGATTTCGAGGTGATCTATTGGGTGAAGAGTCTTCGGTGGCCTATGGCAATATTGATATTAAGCTATTTGCCTATAATGCTCGCTTGGGAGTCAGTGACTATCATGCTTTTGCTGGTCCGGTGTTTTTGAGACTCCAGCACTTGGAAGTAAGTTCGGTACCTGAGGAACCATCGCAGTCTGAGGGCACTATTAATTCCTCTATACTCGATGATCGTCTAAGCGTTACCATAGAAGATGCTGCCGAATTGGCTGAATTACAAATGATAACAGAGCACCGGTCTGTAAGAAATGATATGAAAGCCTTAGCTTTGCGTCAGTCTAGCATAGGGCCGTTTAAGTGGTCATCTTATCATAGTAATATGGCGGATATAGAACATGCCGGCCATCCAGATGAATGGAATTTTGGCAAAGTTTCACCCAAATGGGCGTGGTAGCTATTTAGTTAATCATTGATTTTAAGGAGTCTACCATTTCCTCAACACAAGAAATTTTAACATCATTTTTTATGCAATTAAGGTCACATTCGATTTTTAGCAGAAGTAATTCTTGTGTTTTTTTTTTGTAATTTAATTTTTTAGTACGTTTTTGTCCTGTAACACGAATTTTGTATATAAAACTGGATTTTAAATTATACATAGATACATATAATTACTTATATTTTATTATTTATTGGATATTGCCAAAACAAAAATCTAAATGTAACTGATAAATTGTGTTCGTCAATAGTTTTAAATGTGATACAAGCTTATTCATTATTTAATTAGAAATATTTGATCAAAAAGCTAAGTCTTCCAGTTTTTAGAAATAAATATTTTATATAGAAAATGTATTTATACAAAATATTAATAATTACGTACAAGAATTGTTTACATTTTACAAAAATAACGTTAAGATGAAACCAAAAGTATGAAAAGAATAAAACATCAAGAAAATAAAATATAAAATCCGCAACTTTCTTTGGCGTCCAAATTTATTTTAATTATTCTTATATAATACAGGGGATTAAGGGCAGGGCATTTTTAAAATTATTTATTGATTTTTTTAAAGTTATTTCACAAATATGCTTTAATGGTTTATTAAAAATAACAAGATTTCCTACCTCTTGGAAAGCTTATCGAGACTGATTTTTCTTAACCTTAATTTGAACTACTTATCTCTCCGGTAAAATCCTATTGGGCCTAAAGCATATAAAGATTTTAAAGTCAGCTGAAAGACATTTTGGAAAATAAGTGATTCAAGTATTTCTTTTAACTTTAGATTGATTATCCCCGTATTGCATGCATATCGGGCAATAAATCAAAAATAACCACAACTTAAAATTCAAATGTCCAGAAGAGGCAAAAGGCGTGGTTGTAATTTAATAATCAAACTGAGTAACGATATTATTCTAGTTCTAAGTAACGTTATTCTTAAATAAGTAACGGTATTGTTCGGGATAAACGGGTTATACATATTAGCAATCAAAATTACGTGGAAATAGTCTAACAGCAAGATGTATTGATTTATTCGAAAACCAAGTTTTTCCCTTTCTCCGGTTTTTAAATTATTTAGTAAATCGTGTTTCATGTTGCGAATTATTCGCTAAAATCGAATATTTCGGATTTTTTATTTGGATTTTATAAGCGTATTAAACTAAGTAGACACATACTTTTTGTCAGATTGTTAACACTATTTGTGTGGTTTTTGATTAATAAATAAATAACTAAATGGCATGTGCAGTTCGCAAATTTAACAGGGTGTGATCGCCTTAGGTTCCTCCAAAATTAAAATAAAATTAATAAAAATTAATGAGTTTAATGGTTCTCCTCCAGTGAGTCTCGAGTTTATTGGTTCTCCTCCAGTTAAAAATTGAGTTTAATGGTGCTCCTCCAGTTAACAGTAGAGTTTTTTAAAAGGTGATCCACCAATATCCGACATATTGAAATTAAAATTTATAACGAAAAATAAACGATTACACGTGGCTGATTAAGATATCACCAATAACAGTACCGTAGTACAGCTATTCGAGGACGCCAATCAGCCAGTGTGAGAACGAGACACAAACCACTCGAAGGCCGAGCAACAAGGACGGCCTGATTGACTTTAAGCGATAATGACAATGACGCACGCACGTGTTCCCCGACCCAGAGCTACTTTAAGACTGAGATTGTTAACACTATCCCACTCAGTCATGTGATCCAATTAATTATACAAGAACGGAGTGGTTATATATACAGTGGTGTTCCATAAAATAGAGCCACCTGTTACTACATATTTCAAAAAAAGAAAAAAAAAACATACTAAATCTTCATAAAAAGTTTTAAGCATTTTATTTTTGTGAGACCGAACAACTGTCAAACTAAATTACTATAGACCTGTTTTGATAAAAAACTTAAAATGAAATATATACGTAAAAAAATTCAAAATTCAAGATTTTAGGTGTGCAAAAAAAAATAGAGCCATCCATTTCAATTATCTAAAGAACACAAAATTCTAAAAGATGAATAAAATAATATACTTTAATTATCTTTATTACCTTAGTACTAAGTGGAATATAATTTATTTTTGATAAGCACCGTTTTGGCATAGGGTCAACGAGTTTTTGGCATGTCTCAATTGGAATATTACTAATGCTCACAAGTGATCTTTATTAGTTGAATGTTTTCCCTTAGGAGCTAATTTAACTATTCGCCACAAGTTCTTAATGGGTTTAAGACCAGCAACGGAGCAGGCCTGCATAAAACAAATACCCCATATTTTTCAAATCCATCTTTTGCCCACTTCGATGTGTGTTTTGGGTCATTGTCTTGCTGAAACACAAATCAAAGCGGCATTTCTTATTCTGCGTAAGCCATAACATATCTGATAAGCAGATTTGTGTAAAAATAGCATCCATTCTTTCTTCCACTCGTAGGGTAGACCCAGTTCCAATATATGAAAATATTATGAAATATTATGGTGTGGGGGTACCACACCATAATATTTCCGCCACCGTGTTTAATGGTCTTTATGGTGTATTGAGAAAGACGTTTGGTGTTTGGTGGCCTTCGTACACAATGGCTGCTTGCCAGAGTTAAATAAAATTAGTTTTGATTCGTCAGACCACAAAGTTTCTTCAAGAGAATTAAGCACAATAAATTGTAGCAAGTGAAACTGGCTTTATTTTATGGAACTTCACTGTATGTATAACCACTCCGTTATATATATATATATATATATATATTTTTTTTTACCAAAAATTAAAATAAAACCAATTTGAAAAAAACGGATTAAAATCAGTTTTTTTTTAATATTTCGAATATTTTATAATTCTAGTTTTCACAATCAAGTAAAAGTTTTTTTCCCATCCGTAAAGAAGGTTTCCATTTTTACCTGGTTTGCTTTACAATATACACTGAACCATACATTTTTTTTTGTCATAATTTATTTATTGTATCTTCAATATTTTTGAACTAACAATAATTACTCGTATCTTAAGTCTAAAATAAAATATTCTTTTTAAGTCCAGCCAGTGCAAGACAAAATTAAAGTTTGTTTCACGGATTTTGCAATCATTTGCGGGTCATCCCTCTAATGTACGGCCAAAAAAAGTAGTATCTCTTCTTTTTAGTCGAATTACGCGCCAAAGGGTTTGGATGAGATTCAAGCCTCTTTAGATATGTGACTGCATGTTTCGCTATTTCTGCTTTAACTGATGGCATGTTTAGGTCTTTGTGGTTGTTCGAATTTTTTATATACCAGGGAGCAGATGTAATAATACGTAAAATCTTATTTTGGCGCCTTTGAATTTGTTCTACATTGCTAGCTGAGGCAGTGCCCCATAACTGAATCCCATAACACCAAATTGGTTTGAGGATTGACTTGTACAGTAGAAGTTTACAATCTAAGCTCAGGGTGGAGTTTCTGCCAATAAGCCAATTTAATTGTACTGCTTTTAGTTTCATTTGTGTTAACTTGAAGTCAATATGGCTTTTCCAAGTAAGGCGACGGTCAAGATGTATACCCAGGTATTTAAGGTCTGAAAGCTGTGGTATCATTTGGTTATTTATGCGAATAGGAGGGCATGAGTCCCTACGCAGTGTGAAAGTTATGTGAGTACATTTTTGTTCATTCACTTTTATTCTCCATTTTTCTAGCCATTTTTCCAAATTGAGTATGTGGTCTTGTAAAAGTTGTGATGCTTCTTGGGCACTTTCATGAATACTTAAAAAAGCTGTGTCATCTGCAAATGTTGATGTGTGGACTAGGGTGCTAATTGGCATATCTGATGTGTACAGTAAATATAAAATTGGTCCCAAAATACTACCTTGGGGAACTCCGGCTTCAATGAGCTGTGGCGAGATTAAAAAGTGTCCTTCTTTTAGTAAAAACTTGCGATTCGTTAAAAAATCTTTTAAGAGCTTATAAAAGTTTTCGGGCTAGTTCTGCTTTAACTTAAATATTAGGCCTTCCATAACCATAAATTGTAATAAATACTGTAAGAGCTGGAAATATCGTCCTCTAGTAGTTTCTAAAACAGCCTACTAATTTCCAAAATATCGCGGCATTTGTTTCAAAAATAATTTGTTACCTTTTCTATTTTGAATGTACCGTTTTATTACAATAACTAGCTGAGACCGCTACTTCGTAAGCGTTTTACAATATATTGTTCCATTTTGATTTAAAAATAATCCACATACAATTTAAAGACTTTTTTATAGTGCTTCAGAAATGGTTTATTTATTTACTTTATACAGAGGTAAGCAAAATGACTCCAACCTTTTAAGAAGATTAACAACACAAAGACTGAAAGGTAGCATATTCTTATAATAACTAATTCTTAAGGAATTAATTTTAAATTAATATTAATATTTTTTATTTTATTAAAAATTACATATGTACTTAGTAAATTCATTTATGTCATGTATAAAAACTCTCCAAATTATAAGAATTTTAAATTATAAATATAATTTTATTTCTAACTGAAATTAAAAATGACTTCTTTGGGCAATCTAGTGTTAAACAACCACTCATTTACTAAATCGCAATAATTATATCTTAAATAAAAAAATACAATGATAATGATAAATTAAGCAATTTACCTACTGATCTTAAACGGTTTTAATGAATTGGGCACTGCCATACCATGTTCAAATTATAGAAAGTAGTAAGAATTGTCACAACTCTGTTTTTATCGCTATAATGTGCATTGTTGCCATATCTACATTTTTTTATTGAAATTTCTTGATACAGCAGGCAATGTTAAAAGCAAGTCTGAAGTTTGATATATATATAGCAATATTTTATATTAAAATAAAATTTAAGCTTATTTGTTAAAAATAAATAAACTTTATAAATTTGAATACATACATATATTGACGTCCATAAACAAGAGTTTATTTTAATTTTTATGTGCGCTTTTTGTTAAAACAAAATAAAACCTTTGGATTTGTTCTAGCAGTTGACAACATTTGTGCGACTATCTTGGTTTGTCATCATTCTTTCTTTTGTTTTCTATTTGCGGTCATTAATTTGTTTTAACAAATTATTCATACTTTACAACAAAAGTAAAAAAGCTTACAATCAACATTTTAGTTGTTGGCTACAATTGATAAGGCAAAATAAAAAGCAAGTGTATATTCTAAATGGAATAATATTAACTGCTTACGAGTGGTGCAAGAGTTGGTGCTAATTAGAAATGTTTGTTGTATTGTGGAACAAGTGTGTGTGACAAAAAACACCGGTTTTGTGTAAAATCCTAATGCAAAACTAAAACTGCAGTGTTAAAAAAGGAATAACTTTTTCTGATAAAAGTGCATAGCTCCATTAATATATTACTATCATCAATTAATTGATTGTGTTTTTAGTTTAAAATAAATTCTGCTGTCTAAAGGAAATTCCTTTGTAATGTAAGAGCAACATACACTACGACATAAAATATAAACGAAAAGAAACAACGATTATAAAATAGCAAAAACAAACAGCAGACAAGCAAATCAGAAAAAGTAAACAATATAAAATTTGCCGCTTATTTTACTCCAATTTGCAGTCATTGTTGTTGTTTTCTATTAATTTTCGCCTCACATTCAAGGAACAGTGTTGGTAAACGACCACCTAAACAAAAACATTTTTAAGGTAAGTTTCAAATTGAAGAAACACAAAAGCAGGTAGAAATTAAATATAATTTTAATCAGATGAGTCATTTTAGGGGGTATATCTGCCGTGATTTTTTTGTAGATTAAAAAAAAACCGTCTATACATGTGTGTGTTAACTAAAGAAATTTAAATGTAAACTTGGGTATTAATAAATGAAATGTTTTTTTTGAATGTATATAGTTTAAGGACAAATCGCTAGATGGCTACGATTGCCGTTGGACATACAAAATAACAGTAACCACCAAATTAAAAAAATATTTTATATCGTTTAAATTAATTATTCGAACTATTTATTAATGAAATTACTCCATAGGTTTGAAAAATTACTTTTTTTTTATCACAAATTAGGTTATTAATTTTGGAGCAAAATGGGAAACAGTTTATTTTATATATTAGCAGAAGAATATGTATTGTTCTTAAGCATTCTTCGTATCTATCTAATCCATTTTTTTATAATTTATTACCTAATTTATTTATAGAAAAACTTATTATTTTAATACTATGGAGTATTTAGAGAGGAAGGATAAACGAGTTTAAACCTCCGTCTACATTAGTAATTAACATGTTTTAACAAAAGTCAAACTTCATATATAAAAAACAGTATTAAAAATAAGGTTTTTTTTATATGAAGTTTGACTTTTGTTAAGACATGTCTTCATTTGCTATCAACATATCTTAACATAAAGCGGTGCATGCAAGTGTACTATATCTATAATAATTAATATTATTTTGATCGTAACAATTGTAGTGCACTAGCTCCCCGGTTCCCTTAGCTACCGTCATTCTAAAAAATATAATAAACACTAATTATGAACAAGCTTAGTGTCGAAAACGCTTATTTTTCCTAAAGAATTCTATCTCAAAGTTAGAGAATGTCGTAGGGACGCGAAATTTATGAAAAAATTTTTCTAAAATAAATTATTACTAGCTGTACCCGTTACTACGTTAGCGTCCTCACAATAGTTTGTTCGATTGTACTTTGAAAGTAATCCACAAAAAATTTTAAGACATATTTTTCTAGTGCTACAGATATGGTTTATATATGTACTTTATATAAAGGTACCCATCCCTGGTCAATTACTCAGGCTTTATATAAAATTCTAAAATATCTAAAATTCTAAAAATATATAAAATTCTAAAAACATTGTAAAGTTCTGTAGGTATGGTTTAAAATTTTCCGCTGACAAAAACAAAAGTTGCTGCTTTGAATTAGTAACATCTCAATTTTCTGTTAGAAATTAGATATCTTTGCAGAAAAAAGGATCCTATATTTGAATCAAGATACGCAGGTACCTCAAAAAATTTTATGAAAATTCATTAAGTAGTTTTTACGTGATGCAAACACAGAACAACGGACGGAATTCTAAAAATTGCTGTTTTTTCTTCCACTTCGACTACTATCTGCATCAGCAACAAAATTTTCAAAAATATTTCGTGTACTGAAATGGCCCTGTTACAGTCTTATTATATGTTTAGATTATGTAGATTTTCCGTACATCATGCTATTGTTTTAAAATCGTTTGTGCAATATTTTTTGTTTACTTTCATATTATTTGTAACTCTTCGACAGCTGTTTTAAATTGGTATAATGAAGTTTGAAATACGAAAAATTAGTGGAAAAATCACCTTGTAAAGAAGTAAACATGTGGAGCAATAATGCGTAGTGGAAACAGGGTAATTCGCCAAAGTAATTCCAAAACTGAATTAAGTAATTTAATTTGTAATGAAAACATGGTAAAATTTGGTATTCCCGAACAATCTTATGACGACTTTGACTGCTTATCGATAATGTTAATAAAATACAACACACATATCAAATGTTTAAATTAACTAATTCATTTTGGTTAATGTTTTCGGAAATAAACGTGTATAAAATAAATCAAATTATACTTTCAAATGTCCATGTTATTCTGTTTTCTAATTTGTAATTCTTAAATATAAATATTTCTTTGCACCCAACACAAAAACACCGACGCCAATGTCAAAGATAAATGTGTGACGTTAAATTCATATTTAACTAGCAGAGACAAAAACCACATTTTTAAAAAAGCTCATTTGCAGTCAACAGAGCACTGCTACACCTATAACATTCACTGTAATTATCAATTCAATTGTTCTGGAGGCTACAACTTGGGATTAGAAAAGGTTTCACATACAAAACCGATAGGGATGTTGCTCCAAAGGATACTTTTTTGAACTAAAATATTAGAATTTTCGAAATAATAAGAAAAGCTATAAAAAGAGCTTAAATAAAAATAAAATAAAAATAAAACATGTGTGTGAAGTTAAATATGTCAGTTATATTCGTTTTTGACGTAACGACTTAAAACATATTTAAGTGTGAAGTTAAATACGTATATGACGTAACGTCTTACACACTAAAATATGAATTTTTCATCAATTTAAAAATATTTTTAACAACTTTTTTTTTGCAAATAATGATATTTCAGCAATTTCAAACCTTACTGAGATAAACGAACATAAATTCATATTATTTTTCTTGAACAACAGTTAGTAATTTTTTTTTTCCAAAATATTTTGGTTAAAGTGGCCAAATGAAGAGGTGGCATCCAATATCACCACATGGAGAGTGTTGCCTAGGGTCCCTACTATTACATTATATCAGCAGTTTTTCTAAATTGAGTTTGTGAGTTTAGTAAAAAAGTGTAAAAAACTCAATAGCATCCAACAGCAACCAAAAGTTCTCCTAGATTTTGTAACGACAAAAGACTATTTACTACACTATTTCCATGTTGAAATAAGATTTACTTACCTACATTGTTTACTAAACTCACAAACTCAATTTAGAAAAACTGCTTATATAGTGTAATAGTAGGGACCCTAGGCAACACTCTTCATATGGTGGTATTGGATGCCAACTCTTCATTTGGCCACATTGGCCAAAATCCTTGAGATGCTATAATACAAAATAATTAATACAAAAATTGAGTTTTTTACACTTTTTTACTAAACTCACAAACTCAATTTAGAAAAACTGCTTATATAGTGTAATAGTAGGGACCCTAGGCAACACTCTCCATATGGTGGTATTGGATGCCACCTCTTCAGTTGGCCACATTGGCCAAAATCCTTGAGAGGCTTCATATAGTACAAAAATTGAGTTTTTACACTTTTTTACTAAACTCACAAACTCAATTTAGAAAAACTGCTTATGTAGTGTAATAGAAGGGACCCTAGGCAACACTCTCCATATGGTGGTATTGGATGCTACCTCTTCATTTGGCCACATTGGCCAAAATCCTTGAGAGACTTCACATAGTACAAAAATTGAGTTTTTTACACTTTTTTACTAAACTCACAAACTCAATTTAGAAAAACTACTTATATAGTGTAATAGTAGGGACCCTAGGCAACACTCTCCATATGGTGGTATTGGATGCCACCTCTTCAGTTGGCCACATTGGCCAAAATCCTTGAGAGGCTTCATATAGTACAAAAATTGAGTTTTTACACTTTTTTACTAAACTCACAAACTCAATTTAGAAAAACTGCTTATGTAGTGTAATAGTAGGGACCCTAGGCAACACTCTCCATATGGTGGTATTGGATGCTACCTCTTCATTTGGCCACATTGGCCAAAATCCTTGAGAGACTTCACATAGTACAAAAATTGAGTTTTTTACACTTTTTTACTAAACTCACAAACTCAATTTAGAAAAACTGCTTATATAGTGTAATAGTAGGGACCCTAGGCAAGACTCTCCATATGGTGGTATTGGATGCCACTTCTTCATTTGGCCACATTGGCCAAAATCCTTGAGAGGCTTCATATAATACAAAAATTGATTTTTTTACACTTTTTTACTAAACTCACAAACTCAGTTTAGAAAAACTGCTTATATAGTGTAATAGTAGGGACCCTAGGCAACACTCTCCATATGGTGGTATTGGATGCCACCTCTTCATTTGGCCACATTGGCCAAAATCCTTGAGAGGCTTCATATAATACAAAAATTGAGTTTTTTACACTTTTTTACTAAACTCACAAACTCAATTTAGAAAAACTGCTTATACAGTGTAATAGTAGGGACCCTAGGCAACACTCTCCATATGGTGGTATTGGATGCCACCTCTTCAGTTGGCCACATTGGCCAAAATCCTTGAGAGGCTTCATATAAAACAAAAATTGAGTTTTTTACACTTTTTTACTAAACTCACAAACTCAATTTAGAAAAACTACTTATATAGTGTAATAGTAGGGACCCTAGGCAACACTCTCCATATGGTGGTATTGGATGCCACTTCTTCATTTGGCCACATTGGCCAAAATCCTTGAGAGGCTTCATATAATACAAAAACTGAGTTTTTTACACTTTTTTACTAAACTCACAAACTCAATTTAGAAAAACTACTTATATAGTGTAATAGTAGGGACCCTAGGCAACACTCTCCATATGGTGGTATTGGATGCCACCTCTTCATTTGGCCACATTGGCCAAAATCCTTGAGAGGCTTCATATAATACAAAAATTGAGTTTTTTACACTTTTTTACTAAACTCACAAACTCAATTTAGAAAAAGTGCTTATACAGTGTAATAGTAGGGACCCTAGGCAACACTCTCCATATGGTGGTATTGGATGCCACCTCTTCAGTTGGCCACATTGGCCAAAATCCTTGAGAGGCTTCATATAATACAAAAATTGATTTTTTTACACTTTTTTACTAAACTCACAAACTCAGTTTAGAAAAACTGCTTATATAGTGTAATAGTAGGGACCCTAGGCAACACTCTCCATATGGTGGTATTGGATGCCACCTCTTCAGTTGGCCACATTGGCCAAAATCCTTGAGAGGCTTCATATAAAACAAAAATTGAGTTTTTTACACTTTTTTACTAAACTCACAAACTCAATTTAGAAAAACTACTTATATAGTGTAATAGTAGGGACCCTAGGCAACACTCTCCATATGGTGGTATTGGATGCCACTTCTTCATTTGGCCACATTGGCCAAAATCCTTGAGAGGCTTCATATAGTACAAAAATTGAGTTTTTTACACTTTTTTACTAAACTCACAAACTCAATTTAGAAAAACTACTTATATAGTGTAATAGTAGGGACCCTAGGCAACACTCTCCATATGGTGGTATTGGATGCTACCTCTTCATTTGGCCACATTGGCCAAAATCCTTGAGAGGCTTCATATAAAACAAAAATTGAGTTTTTTACACTTTTTTACTAAACTCACAAACTCAATTTAGAAAAACTACTTATATAGTGTAATAGTAGGGACCCTAGGCAACACTCTTCATATGGTGGTATTGGATGCCACTTCTTCATTTGGCCACATTGGCCAAAATCCTTGAGAGGCTTCATATAGTACAAAAATTGAGTTTTTTACACTTTTTTACTAAACTCACAAACTCAATTTAGAAAAACTGCTTATATAGTGTAATAGTAGGGACCCTAGGCAACACTCTCCATATGGTGGTATTGGATGCCACCTCTTCATTTGGCCACATTGGCCAAAATCCTTGAGAGGCATCATATAATACAAAAATTGAGTTTTTTACACTTTTTTACTAAACTCACAAACTCAATTTAGAAAAACTACTTATATAGTGTAATAGTAGGGACCCTAGGCAACACTCTCCATATGGTGATATTGGATGCCACCTCTTCATTTGGCCACTTTAACCAAAATATTTTGGAAAAAAAAATTACTAACTGTTGTTCAAGAAAAATAATATGAATTTATGTTCGTTTATCTCAGTAAGGCTTGAAATTGCTGAAATATCATTATTTGCAAAAAAAGTTGTTACAAATATTTTTAAATTGTTGAAAAATTCATATTTTAGTGTGTAAGACGTTACGTCATATACGTTTTTAACTTTACACTTAAATATGTTTTACGTAAGTCGTTACGTCAAAAACGAATATAACTGACATATTTAACTTCACACACATAAATAACCTTAATTTATATTTTGATATTTGTTATTAGTTATAGTATATTTTAAATTTGATTTTGATTTGTATACTTAGGTAGTTAGGCTTGTATTACTTCAATGAATAAATAAATAAAAAAATAAAAAAATAAATAAAAAATTGAATTCCTGAAGTAATTTATCTTCACACACATATTTACGGCAACATCAACGTTAAATTTTCTTACAAAATAGCAGTTATGAGTTTCCAGTTGATAAATGGCAATACGGATTTACGAAAAACGATAAAAATGCAACGGCGTCTTGTATTGTCGACACCAAGTACAAAAAGGTTGATTAATTATATGTTTTATTTACAAAAAACTATACATAATTTGGGTTCTAGTATTATTGTTATTATTTTTATTTTTAAAGTTCCAGCAATTCAAGTAATATTTTATTTATTTCAAACACGCTACTTTGGGTGCTACCTCATGCCCTGCAGTGCTATCACTCTTTAGTGTATCGACTCATTTGATATTTGATGAGCCGCACGTTTGTTGTTTCTTAGCCGCGAGACAGATCTCACTCGTTTTCTTAGTGCCTTACAATTATGCTGAAGATAGTTGACTTTGCCGCAGTTGTATCACTTATCTTTTGTCTTTCCTAGGTGTTCTTCTAAAGTTTCCTTAACTGCTTCATTAATTCCTGCGACGAAGTTGTCACCCTCAGCAGCAACATCAAATTTTCGCACCTTGTTGTAATACTGGGGTCTTAAAATTATTTGTGATGTCTCCTGAGCCGGCGCGTATCAGCTGCACCAAGCACTCTATTTCCAATTCCTAAAGCGTCTCATTATCTTATTGCCACGTAGCTCCTGTACATCTCCTAATGATCGCCGCCATACTTTCGCTGCCGTGCCTCCATTATGTCCTCATAAATATTTCTGCAGCTTGTACCTAATTGTTCCACAACATTTTGTTGGCCACTGTTTCGAATTGGAACTTACATTAAGCGGCATGCGAAAAACATAACCTTTATTCTGGTTATGTTTTCCGCAATGACTCGCACTGGACCTTCTCTGATTTTCAGGTTATTCATTTTCTCTCTCATCGTAATTACCATAATTTAAATCAATAATGACGCTTCAAACTGATAACGTCATTTCTTAATTTAAAAGTTTCCTTATTACTTCATACTTAATGATTTCCCTAGAAAAGCTGTATTAAGTTAACTGCAGGTTATCAGCAGGATATGATACAAAAAGGACTTGAATAATAATGTTTAAAAACCTACTTGATAAAAGTTATTTTTTGTCTGACACCATTTTGTTTTTACTTGTTAATATTTCCGGTTAAATATATTTTCATCATACATATTGCACATAACAAACACATCCCAATAAAAGAAAAAAAAAGTTGTATGTTTAAGACCCCCCTCCCTTCTCCCTCATCCATGTACGACAAGTGTTCTGGCACAACAACAGTTAACGGACGAATGATGAAATAATTGGTTTTGCAGAAACTCATAACACCCTATTAAGTGTTAAATGATAAAATGCTGCAGTTTCGTTATACTTCACAAAGTTGTGATAGTGAAGTTTAGTTTGGCCTTATACTTTTATATGGAAATCCTTTTTGTTCTCCCTTCCTTGCACTTTCTATCCGATTTTGTTTGTAACAAGATGGCAGGTAAGTAAACACTATTCACACACATGTAATTATGAAAAGTGCAAGTTGTCTGCATATTATTTACATTGTTTTTCACTCCCCAGTTTCTCAACTCCTTTAGGCCATAAGATACGCATGCACATATTTATGTACGAGTATATAGGAATGTTTTCAGAATCCAAAGATGAGTTGTTACTGCATCGGCTGCTCAAAGTATCCTTGTTATTAATACTTAAAATTTTTTTATTTTTTTTTCCATTTTTCAAGTATTTTTTTAACAATATTTTGCTGCTTGCACTGCAGCAATATGTTGTCCAGAGATCTACAACAATAAGTTAACAAAATGGGAGACAAAAATACAAAATGGTTTCATTTTCGAATGTAAAACAGCAGCACAAAAAAGTATATTTTATTATCCTTACGGTGGCAGTGTGCACAACCACACAATGTTGTTGTTTTTTTCTTGTTTCTGCTTATATTGTGGATGGTGCATGTAGTGTGGCATATGGATATCAACACTTTGTACGAATATGGGTTTGTATGTTTACAAAGCGTAGCAGCTTATTTTAAACGTGTGAAAATATATTCAGGGGCTTGTGAGAAATCAACAAAAATATTGATATTGATTGTTTTTAAATCTCTTCTTCAGTTTCTTAAATTCGAAAAATTTTTAGTAACCATAACTCTTTCGAATTAAATACTGCTTTTAAACGGAAAAGTAAGGACGGCTACAGTACTAGTCTTGATTTTATGGTCTCTGTCCATTTACAAGTTTCGTCTAAAAAGTCGGGAGAAATAGTGAAATGGATCGAAAATAGTACCATTAACACTGACTACACACTTGGAACCATGTATTTTTTTTTACCGCCGTTTTTATTTCCTATAATACTACGAAAATACAAAAAATAAAAAAACGAGCGATACGAGTACTTTACTCACTATACCGTATCGAGTAAAAATATCGGTATCCTAGTCCTAACGTTTCTTCTTTAAAAACACTGGAGTAGCAGAGGCTAGCTTGAAGTGGCGACAGAATTACCGAATTCTTAATCAGCCGAATTATGAACATTCCCAGGGAAATTTTCCCCTTCGCAATGTTTTGCTTCCTGCATTATTCTAATCTCCTTGGGAGTAGAAAGAAAGGAGTGAGAAAATCGGAAACAGCCATTCTGCTTTTGACATTTTATTTCGGTTTAATAATAAAAAAAAAAAACAATTAAGAGTGCTATATTCGGTCATGCCGACTCTTATATACCGGGGTTGGTAAAGTTGATTTAATTGTACTTTTTTTGGTACATATCAAACCTGAAAAGTACAATAGTACACCAATGGTTTATTTGGTAAAATTTAAAAGTTTTCCCAGCTTTATGTTTTGGAATGTCAAGTTTAAAAAATTTAAAATACTTTGTGTCATTTATAAGTACACAAATCCTTCAAATTTCAAATAAATAATTTAAACACTTAAATTAAGGACGGGATTCCATGTAGCCTAGAAATAAGTCCTATGTCAGTTTATTTTAGTTGCCTCTAGAAAAAATAGGAAAATTCTCCATAAAACGTATCGGAATACATAGCTAATACAGTGAAAGAAATGAAAATAATGACGAATCTATTGGAAATACGTGCATACAGGTATATACATAATATAATATATATTTTAACTCAAAAGCCCTTTTTAGAGCAAGGTATAATTAAATTTATTGTGATCAGACGCAGAAGATATTTTTAATTATCCAACCCTTCTATCGACAGTTTAGAGGGGCTACAAGGGGAGCGATATCCCGAAAAATGTTGGCAAATGAAAGATATTTTCATTTTTGTTATAATTTTGTTATAATTTTGTTATAATCTCAGAAGACTTCAGAACGCTGGTTTTAACATAAGTTTAACACTTTCATGCTACGACTAATTCTATCAGTTAAGCAGCTAGCAGTAATGTTTCCGTTTCTATATACACAAATAAGTGTGATTGTCGAATGACTCGCCATCCGATAAAAGTATAAATTTAAATTCACAACCAAAATTTGTTTAGTACATTATCAGTACAAAAAGTACAAATTGAAAAGCCGGTTGGTACAATTTGAAAATTTAGTTTACCATCCCTGTTATATACTCTTCACCATAGTAATGTTAAATATTCCCTTACTCATATAATAAAATAGTAACTCATTTCTGTCTGTCTACTTTTCATTAGTGTTCGTATCAAGTAAAAACTATTGGATGGAATTTAACAAAATTTTGTGAGGAGGTACCTTAGCATCCTGATTCCAATATAGTATACTTTTTTTTTCGTAAAAATATGTCATTTCCAAGAGTAAGTGGAGAAAAAGCAGTTATCAAACGCAATTCTCTGTTTAAAGATACTGAAATCTTCGGTTTAAAACTGGGATATTTTAAAAACTATTGCGCAACATTGAATAAAACTAATTGAATAAAATTTGTATTTGATTTGTATTTTTACTGTGTGGAATTACATTGTTGTCTTACAATTGATGTGGATTACTTTTAAAGCAAAATTGAGCAAAATATTGTCAGGACGCCCACGACGTGGCGGGCACAGCTAGTATAATATAAAGATATAGACACATTTTTTTACTTTTATCGTAAATTTTTGTACAAATTTTATCGAAAATTTTTGTAAAATTTTACTGAAAATTTTTTTGTAAAAATTACGAAAATTTTTTGTAAATGTTTCATCAAATTTAATCGAAAATTTTACAGAAAATTTTTTTTTTAAAGTTAGGACCTTTCTGCAATCTATATTGCGTTAGAATAATCAGACTAAAGAAGTTTTGGGGGGTCCCAGTGACTGCTCCTGGTTCCCAGTGGCCACCCTTTGGGTCTATCGGCTACCACTATTCAGACGAAGAAGAAATTCGGTGTAAGTCCAGAAGGTGGATACCAGACTGGTATCTGAAAAGATTGTTAGGTTTCCTTGGCTCAGCCCAATTTTTGCAAATTCACCATTAGCATTTTGCCAGAATCTCTGAAGTTCTTGCTTCACACCCTTGAAAAAATCCATTAGCTATACCTGGATGCTTCTACATTACGGTCAGCGAATGTTGCACCTGATGTCGATTTGTATTTTTTGGCCTTAAAAACAAATTTTTTAACATTGGATTATTATATATACATTTAATACTTACATTTCCGCCCTAACTCCCTTTCAAGAAAAAATTCCCGGGAATTTTTAATTTATAATAGCAGAAATGGGAAAAGGGAAAATTTTCCCGGAGAATTGTTATACATAATTGGGCTGAATGTCTGTGTGGTGATCATGTGATTTAAGATCATGTGATTTAAGACCATTGAAATCGATCTACGGGAACAATTCCACATCGAGAAAACATAAACATTTGTACTGCAAATTATTCCCAGAGTTCAAACTTTCAAAAGCTGCCCATTATAAGTCCCTAGGTACAGCGTTATTATTTTTACTTGCTCGACTGTGAACAATACTAATGGGGTAACTCGTACAGTATTTAAAAATTCTACCTTTTTTAGTTCTCAGTTACATAATGATTAATATTTCTTTCGTATGGGAAGTGCCACGATCACTTTGCCAATCCAAAAAATTTCTTGATCGGCTATTTAAATTAGTAATCGTGAACAATTTCAAGACTTCCTATTTTACGTTTTTAAGTTACAATTAATATTTACTTCGTATGGAATGTACCACGTCCACTGTTTCAATTCAGACATTTCTATGGGGTTCTCGAAAATAAATTTAAGGCTCCCTTTATTATAGTTCCTTAGGGACACGAGAAAATTGTTTTACATTTTATGGAAGAAACCGTGCTGACTATTCCAATCCAGCTAGTTTTTTTGCTCGACTATAAACAAAAATGCGATTGTAACTCTTCCAAAAATTCTAAAACGGTCGAAGAAAATTCAAAGACTCTACTTTTTATAATAGTTTCTTAGCAGGCTCACTGTTCCAATCCACTTAGTTTTTTTCTTGAGTGTGCACATTAATAAGGGGGTTACTTGTGTAAAATAAAGAGACCTACGTGTTATATAGTTCCATAGGTACAAGATAATAAGTTTTAACTTTGTATGGGAGGACCACGTGCAATATCCTAAATCAGCCAGTTTTGTGTTCGACTGAGTACACAATAGAAGTTTTAAATGTGCAAGACTCTAGGTTTTTTTGAGTTACATGAGGATAAATATTTAATTTGTATGGGAAGTGCTACGCCCACATGCAAGGCCAAAAATAGGTAGTGACAGCTTTCCGGCAAATAAAGCAATAACCTTGATCGGTTAAGTATTTATTGGAAGAATAAGACATAACTGATTTAACAGATATATCGAAATTTATAAAAATATCACAGATCCGCGTAGCGCTTCGCTACCCCCGTCATCAAAAAATTTATTAAAACACTTGTAGATAAAATCCACGTTTTTCTCAGAGAAGCCTATGCCAAATTTAGAGAGTGTCACTATTTCAGATCTCGATATGGGTTAATAACATTGTATGGGGTACCTTATAGTTCTCAAAGTACACTATAATACATTTTTGTAAACAATGCACACTAGTAAAGGGTGTTTTTTTTATAAAGGTATAGAACTTTAAGTTGGCATTACTTTTCAAGATGGCGACCGATTTAACAGCTGTCAAGTGATTTATTCTCAGTTTGGTTTGGCCATTCATCATGAATAGACTCACGCCTGAACAACGCTTACAAATAGTGCCCAAAACGAAATTACCGTTGTTCCCGATTTTCATAAGCGAATTTTGTTTAGCGATGAAACGCACTTCTGGTTGAATGGCTACGTCAACAAACTAAACTGCCGCATTTGGAGTGAAGGTAATCCTCAAGTGTATGTCGAAACACCGTTACATCCAGAAAATCTGACTGTTTGGTGCGCTTTATGGGCTGGTGGAATCATTGGTCCGTACTTTCTCAAAAACGATGGTGGCCAGAACGTTACAGTCCATGGTGATCGATAGAGCCATGATTACTAACTTTTTCATTCCTGAATTGAATAACCATAAGGTCCAGGAGATGTGGTTTCAACAAGACCGCGCAACATGTCACACAGCTCGTGCCACAATAGATTTATTGAAAGACACGTTTGGTGACCGCCTAATTTCACGTTTTGGACCTGTGAATTGGCCTCCAAGATCTTGTGATTTAACACCGCTAGACTACTTTCTGTGGGGCTATGTAAAGTCATTGGTTTATGAGGATAAGGCAGAAACGCTTGACCATTTGTAAGACAACATTCGCCGTGTTATTGCCGATATACGGCCACAAATGTTGGAAAAAGTCATCGAGAATTGGACGTCCAGATTGGTCTACATCCGCGCCAGCAGTGGCGGTCATATGCCAGAAATCAATTTTAAAATCATATGCCACAAGATTATCTTTCGGATAAATAAAACTCATGTCAATCCATCGTTGTTTTATTGCAACTTAAAGTTCTATACCTCTATAAAAAACACCCTTTATGTGCAGATAGCTCTCAAGGAACACGATAATAATTTTTCACTTTGTTTAAGAGGATGTATGTGTATTAGTAAAGGAGACATACATGCAAGGCTATGTATATGTATTAGTAAAGGAGTTACTTGCACAAAAAATATTCTGTAAAAATATACTTCTAAAAATGATATACCCTATTTTACCCATCGCATAGCTTGTAAAAACTGAAAATTTCAGGAAGATCGGTCCACTGGTGTAGGCAGCTATAGTTTTCTGACAAAGAAACAAACACATTTTGTGCTTTGTATATGTATATATGTATGTAGATGATGCCAGTAGTTGCAAGTTAAATCTTTATTGGTTTCTGCAGTCTTTAATCCTTATTTATATTTTTACATGACTGTAAGGTTTGGTTCGTTTGTGTGTAATTGCGTGCGAAAATCGGTCGGTTTTAAGCTACTTACTTTTTAATCTTATTTTCTTATTTTCTTTAAACTTTTTTTATTCTTGTTAAATATTTTGTCTTCTTCACTTTACGCTTTTATCATGCATATCCGAAAAAAGGCGGATATATTTTCTCGTAATACACTGATTGTTATTGTTGCATCCACTTATTTAACTACCACTAACTACTACATACAAAGTATTGAAAGTACACATGTATGCGGTTTCCTCTTATTATTCAATAACCCAACAAACAAGAAATATTGTTTTAGGACTTCGGTGTTGTCTATTGATTTTATTAATTTTTAGCTAAAGTAAACGTAAATTTAAAAACTCTTAATTTAAAACTCAAGATGAGTTTTATTTTTTTGTATCTAATCTAATACTTTTAATGCAAATGAAAATAAATAAGATAAAAATACAAAAGCGATATTCAGTGTTAGATGCAAATTCTCTTTCGAGAGTGCAAATGCTTTATATCATTCAAATTTAACAAAAACAATAGGTATTTTGTTGTTATTATTTACAAAAAAGCTATGATATTATGCTCTTGCACTTTTGAAAGACCATTTGCATCGAACACTGAACTCCGCTGAAATGTCAAAAAAATTCATTAGTAGACACATATTTTGAACTTTCCAAGATCTCATATCTCTTGAAATTAAAAACCAATCGAGCCAATTTTGATACCTCGTTTTAAAGGGAAGCGTACTACTACTACAGGGGGATTTCTCATTGTTCGGTACTGGCCTTCCGTGATCGTTCCTGGTTGGCTAGGCTTCACACTCTTTTTTTGTCACTTTAGATTATCGTAATAGGTATACTTTACATTGCCTGTAAGAATTTGATGCAGAATCAACTTCGTTTTATGACTCAAGCAGCGTTTTAGACATTTAAAATCTACTTTCTTGTCGCTAGTTAGTGTAGCACTTATTTCTTTTTCTAGTTTTGAACGATTTGAAATGGTTTTAAACTTTTGGAAATTTTTGCATGATCAAGTCTCAATAATTCTGCAAGCACTTCTTGTACTTGATACGACTCTTGATAGAACTAAGCCTCCAATATATCATCGCCAACTTGTTCGGCAAGAAGCTTTCAACCTCGGTTTTTTTAAACGGTGTAAAATATACTGAACTCCTTCCGATCTTGTTATCGTTTATACAGTCTATATTTGGCCTAAAATGTAATAAAAAGTCTATTTTGAAGCTACTCGACTGCTTACAGGAGAGGGCGAAGAAACTCATTGGTTAAAATTTTATTGATTCAGTGGTACATCGCAGCAATTTGTGATGTGTTTTGCTACTTTATCATTACTACAATGGTTTGTCTCTAACGAAATTAGAGGACTTGTTCCCACAACCCCCACGTTAAGCTTTTCGTTAAGAGCCCATCCATTTGTCGTCGATTGGTTAGTAACCGCACTGCGTATTAAAGGGACAATTCGTTTTTTTTAGCCGAACAGTTCGTTTATAGAATATAACTCCATGAAGAGGAGAAGTTAAAACCGAACGTCTATAAACACTACTCCCTATATCCTCCTTTCCACAACTTAATTTCTTAGTTCCGGCACAATGTATCTCATAAGTATGTCGTTTGTTGGTAATCGCATCACTTAAGAACAGCTGCACCGATATAATCATAACTTAACTTAGGTTTTTACAAATATAAAAATTGACCACGGCCACTTGTACGCCCACGTTTTAAGTAGCAAGAGAACTATAATAGGTAGATCTTTAAAATTTAGCACCAGTAACCCCCTTGTTAATATTGTTTACCGAAACACAGGCTGAACAATTGTTATGTAGATCTGCAATAGGTAGAGTCTTGAAGCTTTGCACAAGTAGACTGGATTGTGACTGTAGGCATGGTACCATCCAAACAATGTGAAAAATTATTATCGTCTAGCTAGAGAATTACAACTTTTCGCAAGTAACTCTCATACTAATGTGAATAGTCTTACAAAACACGGACGATGGGCGCGGTACCTCTTATACAAAGTGAAAAATTATTATCGTATACCTAGAGAACTACAATTCAATAGGTAGAGTCTTGAAGCTTTGCACAAGTAATCTTCAGACTAATGTGTATAGTCTAGCAAAATACAGACTGGATTGGGACAGTGGTCGTGGTACCTCCCATAAAAAGTAAAAAATTATTATCGTGTTAATATGTATAGTCTAGCAAAAAACAAATTGGATGGGGGCAGTGGGCATCGTACCTCGGATATAAACTATAAAATATTTGTCGTGAGAATAACGTGTGTTAAAGCTTGGCCATACTTTTCCTTCTTAGTGCACCGAGGATTGCTAGTCTCTAATAAATTTCTATTCTACTTAAATTTTATAAATTTCATTTATTTACAACAAGGGAAAAGGGAATGAGAAAAATTTCCCGGGGAAATTTTATTTAAAATATTTTCCCAAAAATTTCCAGAGAATTTCAATTCAGAATTGAGGTGAACATAGTTAACTATTAGAGTTATTAATACAATTTGGCGATTTTTTTATTTATGATTACAACTTAGAGGTTAAAGATCTACCAGACTATTTATAAACATGAAACAGGTATAGATGTTTGACACCAAATGTATCTCAGTGTTTTTTTTTTCTTTTCCAAGGAGCGACATGAACTTGCTCTATTAAAAGTTATGAAAGAAATTGCTTGCTTCTTTGCCACTCCCTGTTGCGCGTTGAATTAACATTCGTGTGGTGTTTGGAACATAAAGCCATTTAACCTCGGGTACCAATGGGAAACCTTACATTGATTTAAAACAATAGTAATGTTTTGTGTTACTTGTTTTTTACTAAAAGACTTAAGCTGCTAACAATTTGTTGAGGTTTATTGGGATAAATAACGAAATAAAATACTTACTTCGCAGAACATGTCTTCAAGCATTTCTATTATTTGACATATGTAAATTTGCACACTAAAGAAATCTTGTATATAACGAGTGATTTTTTAAGAGCTTGAGAACTTTTTTTAAAAAAAAAACGCATAAAATTTGCAAAATCTCATCGGTTCTTTATTTGAAACGTTAGATTGGTCCATGACATTTACTTTTTGAAGATAATTTCATTTAAATGTTGACCGCGGCTGCGTCTTAGGTGGTCCATTCGGAAAGTCCAATTTTGGGCAACTTTTTCGAGCATTTCGGCCGGAATAGCCCGAATTTCTTCGGAAATGTTGTCTTCCAAAGCTGGAATAGTTGCTGGCTTATTTCTGTAGACTTTAGACTTGACGTAGCCCCACAAAAAATAGTCTAAAGGCGTCAAATCGCATGATCTTGGTGGCCAACTTACCGGTCCATTTCTTGAGATGAATTGTTCTCCGAAGTTTTCCCTCAAAATGGCCATAGAATCGCGAGCTGTGTGGCATGTAGCGCCATCTTGTTGAAACCACATGTCAACCAAGTTCAGTTGTTCCATTTTTGGCAACAAAAAGTTTGTTAGCATCGAACGATAGCGATCGCCATTCACCGTAACGTTGCGTCCAACAGCATCTTTGAAAAAATACGGTGCAATGATTCCACCAGCGTACAAACCACACCAAACAGTGCATTTTTCGGGATGCATGGGCAGTTCTTGAACGGCTTCTGGTTGCTCTTCACTCCAAATGCGGCAATTTTGCTTATTTACGTAGCCATTCAATCAGAAATGAGCCTCATCGCTGAACAAAATTTGTCACATTTGAACATTTCGAACCGAACACTGATTTTGGTAATAAAATTAATTGATTTGCAAGCGTTGCTCGTTAGTAAGTCTATTCATGATGAAATGTCAAAGCATACTGAGCATCTTTCTCTTTGGCACCATGTCTGAAATCTCACGTGATCTGTCAAATACTAATGCATGAAAATCCTAACCTCAAAAAAATCACCCATTACAACCATGTATGACATATCAGTGGGTGAAACTAAGAAACTGTCAAAAATATGTTTCACAGACATTGAAATAAATAAAATTAAATATTTAAAGTTAATCTCGCAACTTATTTTTCTTAACATAAAGATTTTTCAAATTTAACACAAAAATTATATTTTTGAAAGATAAAAAATGTTAAACTAAAATATTTCACTTTTAAGTTGCAAGAGTTTCTTATTATTTTGGCAATAATTTACAGTCTTGTTAAAATATGTGTCTCTGAATTTTTTAATCATAAGAGACGTTTTTCTTGTCTTTTTTAAATCTTAAAAGATAAAAAATATTCCTAATAAATCGAAAATTTACCAACCAATGACAAATGCACAAACCAATCAAAACTTGGGCCAAAAAAATCTAAAATTAATATTTCACAAAAACTTAAATATCTAATATTCACTAAATTCCAAAGTAAAAAAATAAATTCAGAAAATAAATTAATCAAAATCTTGCAAAGTAAACAAATTACAACAAATCGAAAATCTCCCTCAAATTCACAAAATATCGTAAAATCACAAAAACTTTAAATGTCTAAATAAAGTTAAAAATTCACAAAATCATTTACAAAACAAGACAAAAATTCATCAAAATAAGAGAGAATTCCCCTTAATATTCACTTCTGAACCTAAGATTTTAATACTTTCCGCAGGGGAGAGACATGCTACACTTATTTTTTTACTGTCATTTTATGCAGCAATTAAAGCGTAACCACTATTTTAACAAATCTATACATACATATAGTAAAACAGTAATTGTCTGTCTTTCTGTTTTCAACAAAATTTTATGAGGAGTTACCTTAGTATCCTGATTCCAATATAGAATACTTTTTTGCGCAAAAATATCTTATTTCTAAGAGAAAGTGGAGAAAAGGCAGTGAAAGTTTTTTTTACCGATTTTAATGTGCTGCATACTTCAAGGCATCTTTTATTTTTGAAAACGGGATATTTTAGACACGGTTGCGCAACAGATGGCGCTGTTTTAAAATAATAAAAAAATATGAATTGAAAGCGGGATATTTTAAACACGTTTGCGCAACAGATGGTATTGTTGAAATACATAATGACAAAATATGAATTACTTACTGCCAAATAGTTAATTGAATAAAATTTGTATTTGATTTGTAGTTTTACTTTGTGGAATTACATTGTTATTAAAATAATTTAAACAGCTTTTACAGAGATTTACAATAATTTTTAAAATTTTAGAATTTTATCTGGGGATGGGTACCTCTTAAAATGGTGTAGATAACTTTCAAAGCAAAATCGAACAAAATATTATTACAAATGATGATTTATAATATAATAAATGTAATATCTAAATATCTTAATAACATTTTGTCGGGAGGTGTCTTAGTACCTCGAATGTACACATTTTAAAAGACTTGGCAGCACCTTTTATTGTTGTAAACGCGACACTATTAACCGAACTGGACAATAATAGAATTTTACATAAATCCAATGTTGCAACATCCCGAGTTATTATACATAAAAGGATACTTCCATACAAAGTAAAAACATAAACCTTATCTGCAGTAAGTCTTCAAATTTGGTTTGGATTACTTTCAAATGAAAAGGAAAATTTTAACAAAATATTGACAGGACACATAGTAAACTGTCTAGTGAAAAAAATCAAAAAAAAAAAAAACTTTCGAATTTATCAATAGAATACATATGGGATGAAAGCTGATACATATCGGATGAAAGCTCCCACGATTCCAGTGGTGGTTTGGTTTTTCATGTGCGTTACACCTATAAACAGTTACACGGCATTAAAATCGAATTATTTTGATAATTTTTTCATAATTTTTAAGTAACAAAAAATGGGTTTGGAAAAATAAATCTCAAAAATTCATTTTTCAATTAAAATGCATGCAAATTTATTTGTTTTATTCAGAAATGTAGAAGAATAATTCTTGCAAAAAAAAACCGACTACAAAATAAATATATGTGCATCAATTCTAAACTAAAAATTTAAAAGGAAGTAATCTGTAAGAAATAGTACTCAAATCAAATACTTTAATACTTGTTGCTCTAACGGACATAGTAATATACGTTCTGTACATTCAAATGTATATCCATAACGGTTCAGCAGATAAAGCCATATACGATAAATTACCTCAGATATGAGGACACCCTTTATTTTTTACACTTATTATTACTGACACAGCAATAAAAAGTAACGGTTCCAAAGATATGGCCATATAGGTTAAACAATATCACCTAGGGGACACCCTTTAATATAAAATTTTAAATTAAACACTTTTAAAGGGCAGATTCTTTGGCAATTTCAAATGACTGTCTAAAACGGGTTGAAAGTTTGGCCATATGCATCAATTTACATCAACTATTGAGACACCCTTTAAAATTTTAAATATTTATAAATGTTATACGGGACATAGTAGTGGAGATTCTGCTTAATTGTCAAGTGTTTGTCTATAACGGTTTAAAAGATAGGGCTAGATAGGTAAAATTATATCAATTATGGGGACACCCTTTAGTTTCCAAATTTAAATTATATACGTGATGTTATAAAGGACTTAGATATACAGGTTCTTTGTAAATTTTAACCGTCTCTCTATTACGGTGCAAAAGTTTTGCAATATACATCAAATTACATCAACTATTGGGACACCCTTTAACTTCTAATTATAAATATTTCTGATTATAATTATTGGACATTCTGTCCAAGTGATTGTCTACAATGGTTCAAATGGTTCATATATTTAAATTGACGTCACATATGGGGAAACCCTTTAATTTTTAAGCTTATTTTTTTATTAATTTCTGTTATTGGCAGCTATAGTAACAAGCAGTTTTTTTAAAATTTTAAAAGGGTTCCCTTTACGGTTCATAATACACGTAAAAAACACGTATGTTGTATAGGGACACCCTTTAATTTTCAAAATTCTAAACTTCTTTTAAAATGGGACCAATCTGTAAACATTTCCTTTCTAATAAAGAAAAAAAATTTAAAATCGGTTCAGAAATGACTGAGTTCTGCGCGCACAAACATAAAAAAGCAACATTCAGACGAATTGATAACCTCCTTCTTTTTTTGAAGTCGGTTAAAAATGAGAAAACCCTAAATTTAAATACTGTAAAAAAATTGTGAAGTTTTTAGGCAAAATATGCACTTTTTTAAAAAAAATAGTAAGCTTCGATGGACCCGAAAAAATAGGCACATCAAAAAACTACTTTTATGAATCAATAATCTTATTTTTTGTTATATATACTAAAATATGTATAAAAAGATTTAGGTGTTTTCTGTGCCAACTTTTAAAATATAATGATTTTAAAAATCTTTCATATTTGATATTTTTATTAAAATTATCAGTTGATATTTTTAATATTTGAAAATGTATGATAAAAGTAGGCTGTGCTTTAAACCAGGTCGAACTAATACAAGGTGAGTGCACGGGCGAATGCTTTAGAAAGCCTTCACAAAACAATACGAAAGAACCGACTCGAAAAAATAGCAAGAAAATTGTAATCAAGATTTAATGAATAAACTCGTAATTTCTTTTGATCCATTAATTTCATCTAATAGAAATACAATAAATACAAGCAGCTTTTTCAACAATAATCAAGAAACTAGTAGTTACATAATAGAAGATGAATCGATTAAAACTGATTTTACAATTGTTATGTTATTTGAATTTGTTTGTAACTTTATTATTCATCTTTATATAAATATGTTTTTTATTAAAAAAAAAATAATTGAATTTTAAAATGTTTAGTGTTATTAATTTGGTAACCCTATTCATATAATGTTATTTGAATACCAATGGTTGAGAGTATTTTCAAAACTTTAAAAAATAAAAATACTAAAAAGTTTAAAATGATGTTATATTCAAAAAAGATATACGGCAACCCTAAATAATTAGAGATATTTAAAAAAAAATGATTACGCTTTATCATTTTGTATGTGAAATGATAGATTAAGGCCCATTATTATAACTTGCCTTTAAAGTACGTTTTAGTTAAATTTCACTTCTACTTAAGTTAGCGATAAAGTGAACAATAACTATTTTTCGTTATTACAACTTCCTTGTAAAATAAAATTAATCTTTCTGAAAATATGGCAGTACAATAATAAACACCGACTACTTTTGACAAAATAAATTGGTTCTTAAAAACGTAGTGGCAACGCCATTCCTTCCATTTATTTGTTTACTATTAACAAACCACAAATTAGTTATCTGTGCAACAAAAAACTGAAAAGATTTTATATACAACAAAGGAGATCTGTTTTCCATTTTTATTTTTCAAATGCAAAATTAAATTAAAATGAATTTATTTTTCTTCATAGATTAGAAAATACGGCAACTTTATAGATGACGAAACATGGCAACTTCAAACTCTTATATCTAATGTTAAAAGTTAAAGGCAAGATGCTCTTCCCTTTAGTTTATCAGTCACTTCTAGCTTAATTTATAATATAATAACGAAAAAATATTTATCACCCTGATAAAATCCTAACTATAGCTAATGGCAATATAATAATGGGCCTAAAATTCATAAAAAGTAATAATTACTGAAATGGGGGAATTTTGGTTATTTAATTGTCCCCGCATAGCAAAAATAAAAGGATTTTTAAAAATTTTAATTCGTTTTTGAGGCCAAGAGAGATATGTGCCAAAAAATTCATTAAGCTTCCATAAATCCTTCGATTTTTACAGTTTTACTATGGGGACCGTTCACTGTGGGACGCTTTAACGGAATGTAACAGATGAAAATTGTTGTTTTGTGATGCTCTTACTTTCGTTTATGCTTTGTTGATCAATGACTCGTCAAAATGTAAGCTTATCTATTTATCTTACATTAACTTAAATCACTGTCGAAAACAATGAAAAAAAAATACAAGAAAGATCGAAGAGAATTATAAATGACAACAACAATTTTCGTGTGTTACAATCTCAAGCAACAACAATTTTCGTGTGTTACATTGCGTTAGGTTACGATCAGCTAACTAGGCCTTAAGGCTGGCGGTAGCACGTAACATTTTTAATGATCTTATTATCTTTATTTAGTTTAATGTAATGTAATAATGTTTATATTTCATCATATTTAAATAAAATTTCATTATTATATGGTCATAATAAATAATAATATGTTTAAAATTCAACATATTTTACAATGTTATTATTATGTCAGGCAATAATATGCTTCTAACATAACAATACCATTATTATGTTAACAATAATATGGGTTGACTACAACCTTATAATTCAACCATAATATGCTGCTCTTAGATTATTGTTACCTCAACCATGTTTCTTCCTTGCAAGTAATAATGCTAGCGGTCCAAACAGTACCTAATTTGCCACACAACTAAAGAAATAATATATATTTTTTATTCTTGTAGTTTGTTGAAGAGTTGCAAATGTTATGAATACTTGAATTTCAACCTTGTTATGTTTTTTGTTGTTGTGTAACAATTATTTATACAACAAAGTATTTTTGTTTTACCTCATAAACAACAAGGCGCAGTTACATTTTTTAATTCGGGTACAATACACTTTTTTCATACTGATAAACTTTTCTTAAATAAATTTAAAAGTTTTATTCCAATGTAAATACGTAAAAGCAATTTAGGTGTCACCTCAACGTGATGCCAGAAAAGCAAAGAACTGAGCTGAGAGCAAAAAGCGAAGCTCGTGGAAATAAAACCTGCACAACACTAACAACACTTACTCCTACATGTACGTGTGCTGGTAAATTAAAGGAGAAAATTTTTTTCTCTTCTCTTTCCTTGAACAATATTTAGCCTTTAATTAAATTCAACAACAAGCAAGAATAAAAATAAACTCGAAACACATGAATAATGTTACATAAGGCAACAGCAATTTCCAAAAAATAAACTATAAGATGTAAATCTGCAAAACCCTCTCAGGAAATTATTCCAATTGCGTTACTTTCTTTTTCAGTTCAGTTCCGTTTTAGAACAGTGTTGAACTGCTTCTGGTGTTAAATAGGAGAATTAATTTAAAGCTGATATAGTCATTTTATTAATTACAAGCTGTGCCCTCCACTTCATCAGCGCCCTTACAATATTTTGTTTAATTTTGCTTTGAAAGTAATCCACAACAAATATTAAGACTCTTACTTTAATAGTGCTTCAGTTATGGAATGGGTTCCCATATATAAAGTAAATACATACAACTTTATATAAAGGTACCCATCCCTGGGTAATTACTCAGGAACATAGGCTTTATCTAAAATTCTATAATTAATATAAAATTATAAAATGATTGTAGAGTTCTGTAATAGTGTTTAAAATTTCCCGCTGACAAAAATAAAAGATGCTGCCAAGTTTGCAGTAACATTGAATCGGTAAATTTGCGCAGTTTTACTACTTCTTCTCTATTTTCTCTTGGAAATGAGCATTTTTTAAGCGGAAAAGGTATCCTATATCAGTCTCCGGGTGTGTGGTACAAATGTATCGAATTTGGTACAATCGACACTTCATACTTTTTTTGGTACAATTGCATATAAAACATATGCAATGATTTTTTTATTTAACCAATATTTTTTTTACTTCTTCTAAAAATTCTAATTTAATAGTTCTCCCACTATCCAGAACTAACTCAATTGGAACATACTTGATTTATATTCAGGATTTTTATTATGTATTTACTTTGATAACCCTACTATGTATATGTAAGAGGTAATTTGGTTGGAGGTCTATTTGCTGAACTACAACATTTGAACGTTTTTGCATCGCCTCAGTCAGTTTTCGGCACTGTTCGGCTAATATATTTTTACACTCTTACTAGCAAGAAATCGTAAGGTAATTAGATGATTCTTTTATTATTCTTCCAAATAACTTTAGGCTTACTCTATCGGAAATTAGATCCGGTTACTTCGGTGGAATTTTTTTTAAAAAGACGTAACTATCAGGCAATTAATGCCTATATTAATCGTGTTACTTCCTTTGGTTAGAGTGACAGTAAGCAAATCTTCGTTATTGGCAACAATGCAATTGATTATTTGATTTGATGATTGATTATTTTTTACAACAGTGTGCAGCGCCTATGGTGTTATTTAGGTACAAAATAATTGTTGGTAAGTTAGCAACACAAAAACAGAAATACAAGGAATCAAGATCAGTTCTCATTACTTAAAACTATATTACAGACTAGCTGTGCCCGCCACGTCGTGGAGCTCATTATAATATTTTACTGTCTCTTACTTACCCCCTGGATAAAATTCTAAAATTTAAAAAAAATTCTAAAAATTATTGTAAAGCTCTGTAAGAGGTGTTTAAAACAATGTAATTCCATAGAGTAAAAATACAATTCAATTGACGCCATCTGTTGCGCAATTTTATTAAAAATACCCCACTTTCAAAAATAAAAGGTGCGCAACCGTGTTTAAAATATCTGAGTTTTAAACCGAAAATTTCAGTACTTTTAAACCGGAAATTGCGTACTTTCAGTGTTTTTCTCCGCTTTCTCTTGAAAATGAGATAGTTTTGCGGAAAAAAAAGTATACTATATTGGAATCAGGATGCTAAGGTACCTCCTCACAAAATTTTGTTAAAATCTATCCAGTAGTTTTCACGTGATGGGAACGCAAAAGAAAAGCAGAAAAACAGACGTACAGACAGACGCACATATATAAATGAGTTACTATTTTATTATATGTATGTATAGTAAATATTCTAGTGTAAAAGTTTTGATTTTTCCTATTTACATGTCGATCTACTGTCTGATTGGTACATTTTTATCAATGGGGTGGGACAATTCAAACATTGTCAGATCCCAACACTGTCCTTTATTTGATCCGATATACTAAGAAACCTCTAAAAATTTTATTAAACTTCATCCAGTAGTTTTTACATACAGATAGACGGACAGACATATAGAAAGTTACAGTTTTATTATATGTATAAATTTTACTTTTTTGACGATTTATCGATAAACATCGATGCTTTGTAATTTTAAATTTTTGATGATTTTTGGATTTTTTTTTTAATTTTGCATTTTTATTTTTAATTTTTTTTTTAAATTTTTTATTGTCTGAATTTTTGATATTATGAAGTAAGCTCCGCCAGTTAGCTTCGTTTTTAACAACTCTGTTAGTTAACTCATTTGTACAAAAGATGGTAAAATACACAAAAATGAATTATTTTAAACATTTTTAGGCAAAAGTAATTAAAAGCAGATATTATATTAACATTTTAAAGTGGTTTTACACGACGTGTTTTTGTCAGATGACTTGTTACTTTTCCATGTGTAAATTCTAAACACGTCGTGTGACCCCTTTCAAACATAACAAGTGTATTTTCCATGTGTACAATACATATGACATTTTTCATTTAGAACGTGTTCTATTTTGATGTGACAAAGCATCTGACATCCTGTAATGCCAACTTGATATTTTGCTATTTTATGTTTTTTGTGGTACCAAAGGCACTAAAAGCGTGGTAAAAGCACTACGTTTGCATCTTTGCATCAGATGTGGTTGGCAAAAAAAAAACTGTGTGGCGGAAAAATTATATATTATAGGTTATGTCATATGTAATTACACACGTACGTTTGAAAGCAAAAAATATAATCGGCTTAGCGCACGATAGGGGTTGAAAGCTATGACATTACAGATTTCAGAAATGTATTGGTTATATGCAGAATTTGTATAGGTTTTTTTTAATTTTCGGTTATCAATACATTTACGCAAAATACAACAACATTAAAACAACGCGAGAATAGAGAGGCCTCGCTATTTTCGACTATATCTCTGTCAGTTAAGGCCCGATATTGATGGATTGATGATATCAACATTTTTTAAACTATATACGATACATTACTGTACTAATAATTATCACAAGCTATTTTCGATCCTCAGGAAATATATTTCAATTTAAACACGGACGGAAATTTTTAAATAGACTTTCCAAATAGTAAGTACTCGTATATATAGTATAATAGTAGTACCCAGAATATGTATGCGTAATGAGCTCATAAATAAGTATTGTAGAAATTACCAACGGAATGACAAACTTACACCTGTACACTCTTTCCATCTGAGGTGAAGAGTATAAAAATCCTATAATTTTTTTATAAATTCTAAAATCTGTTGGATGCTTTCATTTTCTTGCTATTTTAGTCGTTTTTTATTTCTTCTTTTTTCACAATTTTACAAGGAGTTCATTTTGTCTTGCTTTGTTTTGTTTTTTCGAATGACTGTCATGAATAAAATTATGTACGAATATTTAAAAGAAATTGTCTGTCTACGCTTGTGGTAATTAGGGAAAAAACATTCAAATTGTCATGACATTTATAAAACTTCTTAAGAGAGTTGAGTGTTTTTACTTTATTTATTGTATTTAAGTGGAAACAATGGCAACGTTAAGATTAGTATTAAGTTTAAAATATCATTACATTAGAATTTTTTTAAGAACCGAATACAATAAATTCTTTAAATGGAAAATATTGCGTAAGACAATAATAAATAAATATTTTTAAGAAGAAAATCAACAAAACTATAAAAGAATATAGAAAACAAACTTTTTTTAAGTTGTGTGTTGGCTTTTCCATTTAAGTTTCCTTTTAGCTTCATACACTTTATCTAGCCATTTTCCAAAATTCCTTTAGAACGATTACAGGAGGTCCCCAAAATTGGCTTCGTTTAAAGATGTGAGCTTCGCATTCGGCTGGAATGTCTACGAAAAAGGAAAAGTCATCGAAAGTCAAATGGTAAAGCAATAAAAAATGTTTAATAAAACAAATAGATTTCTAAAGTAACAACCCAGCAAAAAAAATTGGAAGCAGTAAAATCTTTTCCTGCCATACAAAATCTCTTAATAGTAAGCACATATATTTTGCCTAAATAAATGCAATTTTGTATGACAGAAAATGTTAAGTTTTCAAAAAACAACGTTTTTTTACATTTCCCTTACAGTAGTGCATACTTAAAAGCACAACTGTAAGGCAGAGATAAGCAAATTTCGAATTTGCGAGGAGTTACAACGAGTTACGAACTTAATACCGTATGAACTTAGAACATCTATACTGCGCTGCATTGAGCGCTTAAGAGGAAATGCTACTAGGTGGGACATCGCGAACAAATATCATGTCATACGTAAGCAGGTTCGTAAGCGATAACAACTCGTCTTTCCTTTACAAACCTGCATACGATGAAGCAGTATTTTTTGCTGGGAAGTTGTTTATATCATCGTCCTCTTGTATGTATTAAACATTTTATGGGAATTGAATTTATATTGCAAGATGGTACTTATAAAGTAACCACATCCTATCGGGACACCTTTTAATTTTTAATTTTTATTTTTTACACTTGTTAATATATAGAATGGTTCTAATTACTGATTGTAAAATTTAAGGTTCCTTCTATTACTGTTCAAATATATACTGGAAAATCACCTTACTATCGGAACACCCCATAATGTATAGTATTTTCAATAGGGTACCTATTATTATATACTCGACTGTATAGTTTAAAATAGGTTTAATAATAAACGGACTTGGGCTAGCAGCAAAACGACCATATGAATTAGCTCAACACGATGCTGTCCGTGAAGTGGTACTGTACGATCTAAAAATGACCTATGATCAGATTTAGAGATTTACGCACGCACCCTTGGGCGTTTTTTAATATTATTTAATATTATCAATATTATTAAATGCTTAGACGAAGGAGAGGAGATTTGTCCATTGTCGCATTGGTTCCCATTTAACTTGATTATAGTTCAAATCAGCCCCGAGTTTATTGGTGTAAAGAAATGTTAGAAAAATTTGACAATGAGGCTTCTTAATCATTGTTACAGGTGGCGAAACATGGATTTGTTAGTATAAAAGCGGAAACAAAAGAGGAATATGAATGCTTCGGAAGTTATTTAAGTTCAAAAGCTAATTGTTGCCTATGTTTTTTTAGAAAGACCGTGCTTGCAGTAACTGTACCCAGTGTTTAAACGGCTACTTGTGTTTCAGCAAAAGCATGGTATTTTGCTAAAATTAAAAATTCTTACAAAATTTTAATTTTCAAATGACTAAAGTTTTTGTTTTTAAAAATTTTTGATCCAAAATAAATTTTGTATAATTATGTAGCTTTTAAGCTGTTAGTGCTAAGGTAAATAAAGGTTTTGTACCTTTCAGAAATTTTTGAAAATTATTTTTTAAATATCCAAACTATCCAATAACCTTCTTCTTAATAGAGCATAAGTCCTTGCCATCAAACCAAGTAAAAAATTTTTGCACCATTGTATATACTATATGTATACATATGTGATAGGTTGCGGCCGTATTCACCAGAACAATTTTTCTGACCCAACGTCAGATATTTTGTGCAAAATATTATCTGGGAATTTTATTATTTTTATTTTTTAGGGGGGTTACCGAAGCAGACGAATAACTTCATGGGTCGCTTTTCAACTCCTTCGTTCTACAATTATTTCTGGTATCCGACTGTAAATTTACGAATACCTTACTTTCATTGAGTCTCGTGCTGTCACAGCCTTTTACACCCGACTGTAGTAATTTCAGACTGGTGAGTGATAAATGTCGACATTCTTTCTCATTGCAGAGTCTATGGTAATGGCTATCATTTGCTTAAAACTATATAATATAATATGTGTCTGCCCGTTAGTCTATTTCCAGGCACAGTCTGCAAGTATCGTCTTACCTCGATTTTTAACTTGAATAGTTAATACTTGACAGTACGTGACCTATCACTAACGCAGTTAACCATTCCAAGATTCTTCTTGGTCTATCTGGCAACTTGTAGTGACAAAATCTAGTCTTTGGTGGGAATCGAACCCACAACCCCAGACTGATAGAGTAGCTACTAGCCCACCGAGGCATCCTGGAATTTTATTTAGCTTGATTATAAACAAAATTGGATTAGCCGTAGAATGTAGCGATCACAGTTCTTTCTCCACCGAAATAACGCTACC